>OW026520.1:91633200-92033200 GCA_932274085.1 Protocalliphora azurea
ATGTTACTCGATCTTTATTTTTGGTATTTTTTAGTTAAAATAATATAATAAAATATGAAGGTCTTGTTACATTGGCGCTGTTCTTAAGACAAAATTCAAGAGAAAGATGGAAAAAAGAAAAACGTTAAAAACCAAATATATTTAAAAAAAAAACAAGTATTAAAGTTTTTCACTAAGTTTATGAAAATAATAAGTATGATATTTATTTGAAACATTTTATTGTCTTGAAAATAATATTAGTATAGTTTAAGAACAAGTAAAAAGACTGCAAATATTTAATGGTTGTAGAAGTAATGATATTTTTAATATTAATAAAATTTTGTTTCTGGTAAAAATATTTAAAAACATATAATTTTTGCAGTCAACTATATTAAAATTTTTATTGAGTGTAAACATTAAATGACAAAATTTAAACAAAAACATCCTTGTGATAAGCACTGAGTTATTAAAGTGCAAGAAAATAGCAATGAGAACATAATATTGTTGTAGAGAGAATGTTGTAACCATGTTCTTTCTGTGCGTGTACATATGCTTTTATTTTGAAGATTTTTTTTATATACATATTTTGAAACATGATGTTTGTTATTATTACAATGTGATGTTTTGATTTTGACAACGTATAGTTATCATTTTAAATTGTTAAATGATCTTTATTTTTCATGTATAATAAATTTTCCAAAAAAGGAATTCTGTACTTTGGCTCGGGTTATTTTAAGTCTTCTTGCTTTAGTTTTGTCATAACTTGTTTTTTGACAAAGTGAACAGTTATTCTTAAAATATTATCTGAGTCAGTGCTGCCAGATAAGGGAATTTGTAGGGTGGGATTTGGTGATTTTGGAAAAATGCCTTTGTTTTATATATATTTATCAAATTAAAGAAACATTTAAATACATTTACCATTTATAGCAAAGTTCCTCAAATTTTCTATTTATAAAAATTTTCAATTAACAGAAAACTTTTATTAAATTTACTTTTCATAAAAGAAATTTACGTTTTATTAAAACCTTTGTAAATTTTCTATTTTATAGAAAAATTTAGTTTTTATAGGAAATTTTCTATTAATTTGCGATATTTTTTTATTAGAAAATATCCATAAATTTTCTTTCTATAGGAAATTTTTTATAAATCTTTTTATTGATAACTTTCGATAAATTTTCCTAAATATAGGAAGTTTTCAGTAAATTTTATAGGAAATTTTCCACAAATCTTAGATTATTTTGTTAGGAAATTTTTAATAAATTTTCTTTTTATAGAAGTTTTCGCTAATTTTTTTAAAGAAATTTTCGATAAATATTCTTTTTATAGCAAATTTTTAATTCTTTCTCTGTACAGGAAAGTCGTTATGTTGGAAATTTCTTTTTATAAGAATTTCTTTAAGGATTTGCTTTTTGTTGGAAATTTTCTATAAAATTTATTTTTATAGGAAATTTGCAATAAAATCAATTTTTATAAGAATTTTTTTTAAATTGTTCTTTCTTGAAATTATTTGAAAAATATCTATTAGTTTTTCTATAAAAATATTTTGGGACAAAAGTGGGGATTTATATTAAAAAATGGGGATTTTTGGAATCATGAAATTCAAATTTGAGGATATGAAGCAAAATTTTTCTTACAACACTGAGATCAGTTGGCAACTTTGAAATCGAGCCCTTGATTATACTAGTATTTTAACTACCGATATAAGCACTGATTTTGAACAATTTGGTTTATTTGTTTTATAAAGTACATATTTCTGTATTTGAATTTGTTTGAATTATTTGGAATTATTTATATTTGGGGACTCGTAAAAAATGATTGAACATTTGCAAGTTTAGTTTCGTACCAATTGGAGAGCTCATGTGTATCAAAATACACGCAGAATTATTACGTTACTTTCTAATATTAAATAGTATAAAAAAAGTACGATCATTTCAAATTTTCCATACCTGACTCGAACTATATAACATTATTTCTCTCTTATGTATTTTTATATATATATTTAGTTTTTTATATTTTTCCTTTTTTTATAATGCTCCAATCGAGGAGCAAGCAAGAGCCCCAAAACAAATACTCTTTTCCATTGATCATTCGCGGCTTAAAAAAAAAAAAAAAAAAAAAACAGAAACAAATTTTAAAACAAAACAAAATAAAAAACTTGTTGGGAAATTTTAATGCCATAAAAAGTCTTTACATTTTCGTTAGTTTTTCCCCCATTTTTAGACAAATCCAGTTGCTAGTTGCACCGCTTTCAAGTTAAATGATGGAAACTGAAACTGAGCAAGCAGTAAATGTGTGATCAATCGGTCGGGTTGAGTGTGTTTAGTTTGTGAGAGGTTCGTTTGTTTCGTTGGATCGTGTGTTGTTTGCTGTTGGTTAAAAAACATTAAATATCTGTTTGTAGTCCATGAAAAATTTTCATATTTGGATTTTTCTTTAGTTGTTTATGTGTTATGGTATAGAACGCCGCGTATACGCTAAAGAAATTTAAATTTTCTTACTGTTTGAAACTTTTTTTCTTAAAGGAAGAAAGAAAATACATATTTTGTAAAAATTAAAAGAAAAATAGAATTGCATTAAAAATATTCAAACATTTTTCTAAATTTAAGAGATTTGCGGTCGCGATCGTGTAAAAAAAGTTTGTTATTGTTTATTGTCTTTTACTTTGGTGATGATGTTATGAATTGTTGTTGTTGATGTTTTGATTATTTATTTTGATTATTATATTCGTCTTAATTTGTTATTTGTAAACAAATAAAAAAAAAATATTCTCTTTTTTGTATCCCCTCAAAATTTAAAGAAAAGGCTGAGAGTGAAAAAAAGATAAAGAGGATCATAAACAAAAATCTCTTTTTATACTACATAATAAAGTCTCCCCGTACTAAGTCTAATGTATAATGTTAATAATAAATAGCTTTTTTATTTTTATTTCGCTCTTTAAAATTTTAAACGGCTCTTTGACTGGCTATCTGGTTAAATAGTTAGTTGATTGACTTGACAGCCTGGTTTGTGGTTGATAAAATGTTTATTTTTTCGTCATCCTTTTAATTGTGGAATTTAGTTTATTGTTTTAAACATTCGCAAAACGACGTCAGAAACGGTGTTGATGCATGTTTAAATTAAATTATGGCAAAAACAACAAATTAATTACAACAACTACAAATAAAAGACGAAAACACAAAAATTTTTACACGAAAATTGCTAACAAAAAATAAATGATTAACGAAAAAAAATTCTTAAAGTATTACGAGGCATGAAAAAATAGTGCTAATAAAAATAAATAAACAAAGATAATTGTGAAAATAACGAAAAATATATATTATGTAAAAGAAATTAGATATGAATTAAATACAAATTAATAAATTTCTAATAAATTAAAAAAGCTAAATATCATTGACCATAACAACAAAAATGTGTTAACAAATAAATTTAATATAACAAAAATTTTCTATTTTCTATTGTTAAAAAATAAATAAATTGTTATTTTTGATTACAAAATAATTACAGCTATCAAAAAAAAAAAAAAAAAAAAAGAAATAAAATTATAAAAATAATAAATAAAATAAATCAAAAATAAAATAGAAATAAAAATATAAAAAATAACAAGAAGTGCAAAGTATGATTTAATTAATTTTTTTTGTTAGTGTTTTTAACAATGTGTTGTGCATAAAAGTTTGTTTTCATTTTTTAATTTATTTATACAATTGTTGTTTTTGTTTTTATATAATTTACACCTGAACCTCGATTGGCAAATTTTTTATTAGGTACATGCTTTAATTCCCATCGCTTTTAATTATGCGTTTGTGCTGATAGAAAAAGTTATCCAACACCCACCTTAAAGTATACCAATCGAATCAGAATCACTTTTTGAGTCGATCTAACGATGTCCGTCCGTCTGGCTGGCTGGCTGGCTGGCTGGACGGCTGGCTGTCCATGTAAACCTTGTGCACAAAGTAGAGATCGCAATTTTGAAGATAATTCAATGAAATTTGGCACGTATGACTTTCATGACACAAGGACGAAGCCTATTGAAATTGGTTATGAATAAATGCCTTAAATATAACAATATTTTAAGGAAATTCAGTGTGAGGAAGTCTTGCATAGGCTTCAATCTTTGACAAATTTTATGAAGATCGGTCCATAATTGACCATAGCTTTCATATAAAACCCTCTTCCGAAAATAGCTTTAACGTGCATAAATCATATACACATGTTTGTATCTATATAGTGTTCGACATAAATAAGTTTTATTCAAGTAGAAATCATAGTGACAAATTTTATGAGAATCGCTCCATAATTTACCATAGCTCCCATATAAGCCCACTTTCGGGAATCACTCCAAAAGTGCATAAATTCATATAAATGTTAGTATTAACGTAATATTGTGTATTCGTATATTTTATTTTACACTTAGTAAAAGAATCGGTCCACAATTGTCCACATGTCTAATACAAGACCCCTACACAAATTTTTATGGACATACACAATGGTGTGGGGTATCATATGGTCGGGCTTGACCGACTACATCTTTCTTACTTGTTTTTAATGAAAAATTAATGTTTTTCAAGATAAATGTAAAATATATTTTATTCAAAGTCCATTGGAAACTAAGAGTTCTTATCCAATTTTTTGGTAATTTAAGGATTCCACTCCAAAACCACTTCTCGTCTTTTAAGGTCAGAAAGGAATCAAGCCATTTCCTTATACATTATTCCAGCTAGGGCTTTCTGAATCGAAGGTACCAAAAAGTAGTTAGAAGGAAATAGAATAGATTTTAACTGGTTGGGCAACATGAGCAACATGATGAAAAACCATGGACTCGTGTCTGTTTAAAATAGGGAACATCCTTCTGATCCCACCAAATACGGAGCATTGCCTTTGCGCCATTGATAATTTGACTTTGGTGTTGATTTTTCAGGTTGACCATGCTTTACATACGACTTTTTAATTCGATGCGGAAACCTGACGTGAAGCATTTCAGACGTGAACAATCGCATTTTGACGTCTCTTGCACATAATTTCCTTGCTTTTAGCGCAATACAAGAGCTTTAAATCATCTGGAATTTTGGCTTAATTTAATGCCAAACATTCTTTTTGCGCTTTTTACGAGTATTGATCGACAAAAGACCACAATTCTTTATCTTCAAACTTTATCGTGTTGTTGGGACGCTATCATGCACATTTGCGAAATTCTGCATATTTAAAGCTTCAGAAAACTGTATTATTCAAATAGAAAATTTTCAAAAAATATTTTGATATTTTTATTAAAAAAAAAAAAAAATCCAAAGAAATAAAATTATTCTCAAAGCCACAAAAATTTGAATAAAAAATCGTATACTTTTTTCAATTATTTAAGTTAGAAAAAAAAATAATAATAAAAAAATAGCGTAGCGATTGTTTTACAATTTTTTTCGGCAAATAAAATATTGCTTATTTTTTTTCCAAACAAATTTAAAATTACTGAAACAAATTTATGTTGAATAAAAATATACAAGAATTTTCTATGAAGAAAAAAAAAAAAATAATAAATATTTCAAAACAGATTTTATTTAATTTTTAAAAAAGGAAAAAAATAAAGAGTAATTGTATCCAAGCTAAAGAAATTACATTTATTTTTAAATTACTGAAGACTTTGGAATTTGATTTAAATTTTATAAAAGTAGATTCGAATACTTCTGTTGAAATTTTTTCTAATCTTACTTAGTGTCAAATGGAAGAATATTTAAATTATTTTATTCCAAATTAATTTCAAATAACTGAAAATTGTATTATAAAGAGTGCAAAATAAATAAGCAATAAATTGAATAGAAAAATTATTTATTTTTAACAAATATTTTGATTTAAAATATTCACATTGGACAGCTATGGTAAAGTTAGGTTTTAGTGTTGGCTGCTATTTTTTTTTTTTTTTATCTTCAAAAGCTGTTTTATTGTAATTATTTGCTTTTAGATAGTTTATGGTACTGACCTCTATTCCTTTTTGTATTTTTAAAATATCTAACAATTGTTGTTTTATTTTAGTATTTTTTATTATTTTTTTTTATATTAAGTTCTATTCAATTGTATCTAATTTTGTGTATTTTTCCTCGCTCTCTAAAACAATTTTTTCGGCTTTTTTGTCATGCTTTTGGTTTTAGAGCGGAAAAAAATATTAAATAAATTATTGTAAATAAACAGAATCAAATCAAATTTACATAATAGATAAAAAGATTTGATAATAATTCTAGCAAAGAAAAACAACTATAATTTACATGAACTAACTAATTAATAATATGTAAGTTAGCAAAATACATGATTATGGCTTTAGGTTATAAAAAGTTACAATTTTTAGTATCAACAACAAATTATAAAATACTAATATGAAGAAAATATGTAATATAAAATTTATTCTATATAAAATAAATAAAATTTAATAATTTATATTTATTCCCTTAACTACTTTAAAATAACCTTTGATATTTTCTGTATACTAATAATAAAATCAAACATATCATTTTTTTTTTTTTTTTTTTTTTTGTTATTAAGTAACGCAAATTTTAAGATAAATATTTTAAAAATATAAAATTTAAAAACAAACACTCTAACCTTTAAAAAAATGTTTAGAACAAATTTCCCAAATTTTCTCTTGAACGCAACTACGTAGTTGATCATAGTGTTTTTCGCAGTAGCAGTTCCAAGAATAAAAACTACCTGTGAAATTGAAACTGATAAGAAATTGAGAAGGCAAAAATATAAAAATATACATAATTATAAACACCAGTAAGCAAAATACTAGAAATAAAATAATTTTGTATATTTTTTTTTCTTGTTTACGCATCATTGAAGTTCATACAAAATTATAGTTTTTTATAAAAAAAAAGAAAAAAAAAACAAATTATAATAATAAGTAGAAGCGATAAGATTTGAGCCCTAAATGAGTATAAATTTTGTTTCGGAGAAAAATGCCTTTGAAATTTAATTTACAAAAAATATAAAATTTAACGTCATCATATAACGACACAACGTTAGCGATGGCGTAATTTAGTTATCTTCTTAGATTTAAGTTTTTTTTAGTATATTTTCTAATTTTTCCACAGTTTTTTTTTTCATTTTGCCGATTTTATTAGTTATATTTCATATTTATTCCCAGCATAATCTTCCTCTACTAAATTACATGTTTTGTAAGCGAAAACAATATGAACAACAGCTTTTTTTTTTTTTTTTTTTTTTTTTTTTTGGTGCTATAACTAATGAATTTTGCTCGCGATGTCCAAAATTTTACCTGTTTTAATTGGGTACCAAAACATTTGGCCTGGTTGAGATTTGAACCCACGTATAACTTTTACTGTTTATTTTTATTAGTCCGTCTTACTGGTTACATAAAAATCTACTGGTTTTTATGCGCTAGAAAATGATTTTCATATAGGGATATTAATCAACATAATTTATAGACAAATTTATTTATCTCAGTTGGGAGTTGAACCCTCTTTGAATTATGTATACAAATTTTTTAATTAGACACTCTAGATAACTGAGTTAAGTAAAACCCAAATTCCTATCATATTTACTAAAAACTACTTATTTAAGTACTAATATGTAATGCTGGAAGTGGCGATTAAGGTTAGAATATAATGCATACAAGAAGCTTTTGCTCTGAAAATTATAAGTTATTTTTTTGCTGGATATTCTTTAATATTTTTACTTTTCAACATAATCTTTTAGAGTTATAATGCTTTTAAACTTTTCACGGTAGTAAACCATTTTCGTAATCTTGCCAAAGATTAAAAAAAATCACATAAGATATCACTTATCAAATTCTTAGTTTCGCTATAGATCTTTTTCCAGCACCACAAACTGTATTTGATCAATTGTGAAAATCTTTTTTGTAATTTAATTTAGATCGTCTCTTCAGTTAAGCTCTATGATCATGCGGTTTAAGTTCGAAAATATTTTATTAAAGTTTTATAATTTTGATAGAGATTTTTATGTTTTTATAACTGATTTTTAATTCGGAATAATAACAAACCGTGTCCTTTTTAAGCCTCTATATATTTAGAGGACTTTTGATTGATCAACCGTTATTAAAAAGTAACATTGTTCAGGTAAATTTTGAATATATTGATATACTAAAAGCAATACTAAGGCTCCTTCTCCGAAAACTGTCATTTATATGCAACATTAACTGAATAAGAATAAAATAAATATAATTCAATCTCATGGCGCATGGGTTTCAATGGTGGTGACTTCAACGAAGTTACGTAGAATTCATAAATTTGTGTATATATAGGGTTTGACATATCTTTCAGTCAGTTAATATTATTTTATTCATGGAGATTGATAGCTCTAAAAAATAAAAAAAAAACAATAATCAGCTGTTTAACTGAAGTCACTTATAAAGGATTCGCTTCTCGTCATTGTAATTATACTTAGGTGTATGCTTAGAAGTTACGGTATGTTTATTCAATTTATCGATCATATCGAACTGAAGGAAAATTAGATGTGCGAACCAAAATCTTTAGCTATCAAAAGATTTAAAAAACAAATCTATAATTTTTTAATTGGCAAATGTGATTCATGATAGGCTGACCTATTTATTTGCATATTCTGATTCTGACCCACTGTGTACTCCTTGAGGTAAGTTCAGATTAGACAAATATTTGACCAGAGATATTTAGTATTGTTTTCTTGTAGTATTATTTTATATAAAGTGAAAATGTTGTTTATTTTAAGTAAATATTTACAAATAGGAAAAATATTTAGATAATAAATAAAAAAATGCGAACTGTTATCAATTTACCTATTGCAAAATTCACAATGTACGTTAATGAAACTTACTTGTCTTCGCAAAATCAGCTGTTTTCTTGTTTGGTTCTTAAAAATAGATGGAGTTCACTTTAAAAAAATCAATTTTTTGCAGAAATGACCAATAATATTAGCTAAATGTGAATTTAGCTTAAAAACTTTTTTTTTTTTTTTGGAATGCTGCCACCTGAAATCCGTCACATGAATATCTATTTAGAAAATAGTAAGAGAGATCTGGAAAGAAAATTTGGTACATTTGTCCATAGTCAAGCGACTCTTTTGTCACTCAACTATTCTACTTACTCTCATCAAATCAGTCAGTAAACTAAAAAGCTGTGCCGTTTCTCTGAAATTACATAAATATGTGATTTAACCAAAGCTATCGTTCGCATTACCACTAGGGACTCTTAAAGATTGAATTTTCAACTCTGAATTGGTCTCGTACATTGAACAACTGTAGGATTGTTATGAAAATAAAATAAACTCTCTATACAGTTTATATCTCTCAATCGCAAGTAAATTTCGAGACCTGGATAAATATGCAAATAGACTCTACCAATTTTCAATGAATAATCATGTTAGTTTTTACACCATGAAAAGAAAAGAAAACTATTATATCCTCTATGTGAATACTCAGCTGTGAATACCTTGGGAATATAAAAAACCTTCAAATTGCTTTAAATCGACTTAAGATATTTTGTCAAAAGTCTGTAGAATTTACTTTGAAACTTAAACAAATATATCGCCACCGAAAATGCAAAACAACTTAAAATATTTTCTTAGCTTTGGAAGAGGGGCGCGAAAGCTTCTCAAATTAAAAGACTAAAAATTTGTGATTATATGTATTTTGGTAAAATAAGCTAATTTCCTAAAAAAATGATTTTTAAAATTTCGATGTTACATTGTTCTGCATTTTCGGTGAAGATATAGTTTTGTTTACCTGTAAATCCCTGACAGTAAGGAAGAGCTATATAATATTTTTTTAACTTTTCAAGAAAGTAGTTTAAAATTTTAGACTTCAGTATAACATTATAGAAAATTTTATTTTAAAATGTCAATATCTCCTGGAATACTTTTTAGATTAAAAAAAAAAATAAAGCAAAGATAAATAATTAAAAAAATTTCATCCATATACTAAAAAAGTGTATTTTTTGACACTTAGAAGTTCAAATAGAGAAAGAACACAATTTTATAAAAACAAGTCAGTATCGACTTTTGATCTAAACAATTTTACTTTTGTAATTTTTAAATATAATATTTTTCATATCGTCGCAAGAATTGAAGAACGCTGTAACTGACAAAAAATCTAAAATACGTTTTTTGCATCATTTTTATCTGAAAAAAATACTGCGTCGATTGATTCCGGTCCTATATTTGTATGATGAAAAAAAATTTCACTTACGCCGTCTGCGTTTTGAAAAATACCAGTGTCTTCTTTGTCGCAAGCCTAAAAAAAACTAGTATTCTTTTACATTTGTTGCTTGCGACACTTTTGCGTCGGAAAAATTTTTCAAACTAACACTTACTAACACTTAGCCATGCTTCATTATGCACTTTCCCAATGCGAAAATTTAAAAATCATTCAAATAAATTACCTAATCCCAGGTCACACATACATGCCAGTGGACTGTATGTATTCAGCTATAGAACGAGCGGTTAAAAATACAACTGTGTGGGCTCCTTCTCAGTGGCCAACTATCACGGAAATGGCTAGAAAAAATCCGTTAACCTATGAAGTTCATTAACGAGGTGGAAACTTTTTTATGGGTTTTAACGACATCACAAACAAATTCTTTGGAAAGAATGTAAATATTCATATTTCTATCATAAATATAGTACTTTTAAAAAAGAGAAAACGTAAAATTTGTAGAAAGATCTATGGCTGATGATACGGAATATTCCGAAATTTCACTTGGAAATATGAATGAAATATTATATACCATATGAAATGAAAATTTATATACCACTAAATTACTGATTTCTTACCAAAAAATACAATGATTTAAAAAGTCTTGTAAAAAAGAAAATTATTCCACATAACTACGCAAAAGAATGTCTGGACCTGCACCATAACAATAAAGTAGCAGATTGCCTACCTCAAACGGATGAAGAAGACTGAATATTTTAGAAAATAAGGGCTTATCCTGTTGATATATATGTAGTTATAAATCATAAAATAAATGCATTTAGTACTAGATTATTAAATAAATGTACTGAAATCTTTGTGTTTTATTCAAAAAATATTTTTCCCACTTTATTCACTTTAACTTACAGCTATTAAATTTTACTTTAAAAAAAGAAACAAATGTGTCACTTAAAGCGTCTTAAAATTCTAAAATTCTAAAATACGTTTTTAAAATCATGTTCCTAAGCTGTATAGTTTTTGTGATATGAATTTTTTTTTCTACTTTCATACAGGTTTTTTGGCTCTGGTGAATATTTCATGTTTTGTCAGTTACATATATATATATTGAATTTTGATGTGACAGTAATTAAAAAAAAATAAAATGTTATTGTCGAGTATATAAATATTAGTGTTTAGCTCTATTATATTTAAAAGTCTAGAAATATTCCAACCGCAATGTTGGACATTTTGTCCATTTATTGTCGATTATTTTTCGATACTTTTCTAATGTACACATTTACACTTCTAAATAAAACTAATTCTACACTTCCGAAAACACTAGAAATTGTCATCTTAAAACTATTAGAACTGAGTCATTTTTTTCCCCAAACGGTGACTCTTTTTCGACAAGAAAATGATATCATATTCGATTGTTAACAACTACTTGTTACGTTTTAGGCTAAATTTCGATAGAAAATGTTAGCAGGGAAATAGGAAGCTTTCTTATTTTTAAGATTTACGCTTTCTTGTTGTAACTTCCTAACACTTTCTAAGTCAGTGTGAAGTGTAAAGGAACAGAACTATTTTATATGTATCTAAGTATCTGTTCTATTCCACGAGAATTATTTTTGAAGTGATACTATTATTTATTTTGCCGTTTGTCGCCTAACGCCTTTAATATGTTTCCTCTTTCATATAATTTTTAGTTTTTTTATTAGAATAAAAAAAACTAAATAATTTAATTTTTTATTTCACTTGTTCTCTCGTTCTGCCAGTGACTCTCTGCTTAACAAGAGGTGTCATTATCACGACTATGAAAAAAAAAAAAACATACTAACAAAAACTTTTATTTAATTTTTTGTATTTTTGCAAAATTTTTTAAGCACTTATTACGAGTATTTCGAGGCAGCGATAGTAGTTAAGTTTCATTATGAATACATTAAATAAATTTTGAAAAAATAAAAATAAAAGCAACTAGCACAACACTTGAAAAAATAATAAAAAATAAAAGAATAAAACAAATTATTATTATTATTAATATTGTTGTTGATATTTTTAATGAAATTACCTCATATATTCATACTTTAAATGCCGGTTTTATTTACGTTTTTTTTTTATCTAAATACGTTACTGTTGTGCTTTTTGGTGAATTAAAAAATAAAAAAAATAACTAAAACATATTAAAAAAAAAACTCACAATTTATAAAATTTTAAATAGAAAAATATAAGTAATATTTTAAGTAGATACTACTTTAGTGGTGATATCTAGAAGTAGCTACAATTTAGATTAAATATTCGTGTATTTTTTTATTATAAAATCTTGCTGTACATATTGCTTTTTTTTAATTTAGTTACTAAAGTCTCATTAGATTAAATCATTTCCGTTTTTAAAATAACACTAACAACAATGACAACAACCATAAACAAAATCAGCAGAGAAATTAGTCTACTCAAAATAAAAAAATAAAAAAAAAAAATAAACACAAAAATATAAAACAAAGAAAACACCCCCTAAATATAAATTAAAAAATAAATAAAATAACAAAAATAGTACAAAGAAAAAAAAAAATATGCAAATTATGGAAAAAGTGAAAATTTTCAACATAAAAAATCATAAATAAAATATATAAAAATTTCTATGAAATTTCTATTATTAATTCATATTAAAAAAGCTAAAAAGAGAAAAATAAATATATGTATGTGTAAATAAAGGTAAAATTAAATAATAATAAAAAAATGTATACCTCTGTGCGTCGCATTATACCCCTTAATGGAAGCAGTAACAGCATTAATTACAATGGTGTTCCATCTCTATCTTCCACACCTCTGACAGCACCCGCTTCGTTGATGGCCTCAGCATTTGATTATCCTCCCATACCAAAAGTTCATAAAGTGACATCGAAATTACCGGCTAATTATGAAAGAACAGATAAAGTAAGTTTTTGTGTTTTTGAAAACCAAACTAAACACGAACTTTTAACAAGCTGAGCACCCTACTGATAAAGCTAATTGGTGTACGCTAAATTCAATGGTGATAGTCGTTTTTCGAAGTTAGCTCTCGTATTCACAATATTTTGGTTTAGACTTTATTATGGAATAATATTGAATATTGACTCCTATCATAAATTAAACCAATTTAGGTCCGATTTTTAATATTTATACAATTACTGGAAAAGTAGATGTATTCATTAGCAAGCCTACTTACGATATTATAGTCATATGTTGTACTAGCTGAAAGTTTTGTAGATTAGCGTTTAAATTATAGACTTATTTGAGAATTAGTTGGGCTCAAGTTCATAAAAATAATTATGGAAGGAAGGATACAGTGTAAAAAACAACAACATTGCTTCATTGCTACTAGAATATCAAAAAAAACCCGACTTTTTTTTAGAAAACCTGTTTTCGGATTAGCCAAAACATCTCATTTTAGAAAAACGGTTAACAAGTTTTGGACTCTTAGAAAGTCCGGTTAACCGGTTTTCAGCCATTTAGATATTTTAACAAGAAAATATTATTATATATATATATATATATATATATATATATATATTTTTTTTTTTTTTTTTTGAATTTTTAAAAACCCTAAATTACCCTAAAGCCTAAATTTATACGTGCATATAAGTTTTACTCTGCAAAACTGTATAATAACTGTGTATAATTCAAAATTAAAGTTCTTTATTTCACGTTAGAACTTTTGAGTAATTAATGTATAAACACAATAAGTCCGGATTCCTTTACATAACCCGCATAGTTAAATTAAGCAAAAACTTAAACGACAACGCGAAATAAACAAAAATTTTATTTATTTTCTTTCTAGTTCTTCCATTTCTTTTTTACCTTAAATTTTGTAACGAAATTCATAAATTTAAAAAAATATGGTAATATTTAATGTGAGAAAATGAAAACAATTTAAAATAAAATTTTAATATAAAAATGTATACACACATACAAATATATATATATATATATATATATATATATATATATATATATATATATATATATATATATATTATTGAAAATGCATGTATAAATATATATATATATATTTATACATGCATTTTCAATAATATACAAAAAAGTCAATAACAAATCAGTGTTATTTTATTACAAATCATAGTAAAGAGTAAAGGCAAAAAATATACATTTGTATAAACTTCCGGTACCTGTCCAGCAAAATCTTTTTTGGTTTTCAGTAATGGCAACTACTTATTAAAGTAGTTTCTTGGTAATGAGGCGTCATTATTATTTGCATACTCTGTATTACATTATAAAGTACTCAATAGTATAATAGCACAGTAACACTGCAAACACGTGGATGAGTTGGCTAGAGCGCCGGATTAACAACCAGAATGTTGTTGGTTCAACCCCATTCTCAGGCTGTTAGTTTTTTATAACAAAATGTCTAAAAAGATATTTTAAACTAAATAGAGTTTTTGTCGCTTAAGATCCTATGTGCGAGATGGTGTACTGAGTAAGACGTTAGTCAGTAAAAGCGACTATCCAAGTTCGAGGCTCATTGACGTCAAAATTTTTTTGTTTTTGTTTAGGTACATATTTTTGAGTACCTCTAGAGTCAAAAAATAACTACATGAATTTATGGACAAGTCGAACAAAAATAACTAGTTATACAGGCAAAAAATAAGTAGTTTATTTTTGTTTCCAATTATACCTGCCAGCTTACCAGGAAAGCAAAGTTTTTGCTGGGTGATTGTTCTGGTTTTACAAATCTGAATTTAATACGACTTTTTTGAACTTTTTATTTATTGATCCAGCCTATCATTGGATAACATAGAGACAAACATTTTGAGAAATTGTATCTTAAAATTAAAGATAATTCCAATTCAGTTGGGACCGGTTAATTTAGCACACCGGTCAAAGTACGAAAAATGTTCACTACCCCCATAGGGGCACATCTCAAGGATTTGTGTAAATTCGATTATCACAATAAAATTCTGAACTATGAACTGTATATGATACAGATTCTGTGGAATATATTTAGTAATATTCGTACTTGTTCATAAAATAACATTTTATGTTTTTTTCCTTTTCTTGCTCTTAACGCTCAATTAAGCTTAATTAAAGCAAATAACAAATTAAAGAAAGATTTAAAGCTTTTTAACATTATATTGCCCCTCTATAAATTATCAAATTAACACTTTAAAATAGCAGTTGCAGATCATTTAATATTATGGTGGTGGTGGAAGTCTTATTGAGATTTTTAAACAAGAACAAAAATATGTGTCATACTTTTTGGTTAATTAAAAAAAAAAAAAAAAAAAATGTGATAACGAAATTGCAATTGAATGTCAAGATATTTTAAAACAGCGACAAATATAATAATTAAATAAAATTATTATAAAAATTTATAGTTTTTATAATGATCAGTATGATTTATAAATAGAATAGGTAGGAGTTAACAGAGTTGTCAAATTTAAACACTTTATTATTCTATTAGCCAAAGATCACAAAACAAATTCTGTTATTTAAATAAAGATCTTCAAAATTAAAAACACTCTGTTTTTTAAAAACTTGGTTTATAAAATAAAAAGAATTGCCTATTGCATTGTAAAAGAGAGAGATCGCACAAAATAAATGGTAATAAATAAGGCACTTCTAACCAAAGATCGCCACAAAGAGAGTTTGAGAAATTCTTTAATATTTTGGTGTATTAGTGGTCTTGAATTTAAAATTTTGTTTGCATTTAAATATACATAAAATAATAAATATTTTAAACCATTATCTTGTGATCTTGTATGTTTGTTTACTTTAAAATTTTGAAAATAAATTAATTATAAACTTTAATAACTTCAAAACCCATTTTCATTTTTTTGCTTTATGCATCATGGAGTGGCATACTTTAAAAATGTATTGTTTTTTTTTTTAGAAAAAATTTCTTTTTTTTAATACACTACTATTGATATTGTTTAAAAGCCTGTTTTTTCCTTTCCTCATACTTATTGAATATGCTGTTCAACATATTTATTTATATTTTTCTATTTTTATTGTTTTATATATTTTGTGAGATTTCCTCTCCATCTTGAAAGCATTTCTTACGGAAATTGTCATTTTATATATATTTTAAAGGATGTTGTTGTTTGATAAGCTGGCTAGAAAGGAAAACAACGTTTTTCTTCTACATTTTATTTTTCTTTCTTTTTGAAATTTTCTCGTAGGTTAGTAAATATTTTCATTTACTTTCACGCAATTACAATCATACTTTCATTATTGCCACTATAAAGACTTAATGATAATCATTATAATGATAATTTTAGTTAAATATCAAAGAAAGTCATAATTTAATAAATCAAAGTGGGGTTATTAAAAGTATTGCGCTGGATTTATTTGAAATATTTATAAAAGAAATATCAATCAGTTATAAACGAGTATTAATTGTTGGAAATGCAAAGATTTTTCTTTTTTATCGATTATTAGAATAAAAGATTCTTTATTCAAGCTCGTGTTTTATTTTTTATATTTAGCAGCTTTTACTCTTATAATATATTTAATCCACCATTTACACGACTTAAGTTAATTTTTTAATACAAAATTTCTATATAAATCCAAAGTCTACATTTTCCTCTTTAAAATGTTACAAATTGCAACAATGTTGCAATTTATTTTTCATGCTGAATTATATATTCATATACATTTACATATATATATATATATATATATATATATATCCACTTCTTAACGCTGATGATTGAAATAATTGGTTTGCATTTTTGTTTTCTCGTTAATTTTTCTTTTGCATTTTTCTTTGTTTAAATCAAACTATACGTATGTAAATGGTTTGTTAGTGTTAGTTGTTATTTATTTTTAATTAATTAATTATTTACTATTAATTGAAAACATAATGCGAAATTATAGTAATTTGAAAAACATTAAAAAATATTTCAAAGTTGTTTAAATTGTTTAAAGTTTTTCTTTAAACTTTGAAATTTACAAAATAAATATGTTAATTTGTTTAATAGTTTATTTTCATTTGCAAATAATAGTATTTTTATTATTATTTTAGGTTTAATTAATGATTAAATATTTTTCATTTTATTATTATTGTTATTAAATATAAATATTATTATTTTTATTTTAGCGTTGAAATAATCATTAAATTTTAATTTGAAAAAATATTTTTATTTTATGCATTTAATGTTTGATTAATTAACAAATTTGTTTTGCTGTTAAAGAATTAATTTGATGTATTAATTTTATATATAAAAAGTTTGTTTTTGGCATAAAAAACATCATTTATTACATTTTAATTTATAATTATTTTGAAGTTGAAATTTCACCACAATTATACAAAACATGTTTAATGGAATCTTAAAAAACTATTGTTAAATTCATAGTATAATTTAATGACACTATACATTTTTTTTAAAGAAAATGAATTATAATTATTTTTTAAGTACCTTTAAATCACGTAGATAAAGGTAAATCTTGAATTAAAATACTTTTTACTTTAGGAAATTTGATTTCATGTTTATTGAAAGTCTATATGTATATTATATTGTATATATATATATATACATATATATATATATATATTTATATATATATATATATATATATATATATTTATATATATATATATATATATATATATATATTTATATATATATATATATATATATATATATATATATATATATATATATATATGAAGATCTGTCAAACACATCGTTTTTTAAGTAATCTGGGAATATATTTAGAAAGAAGCCTTAACAGAAATCGAAATCACGAGCAGTGTTGCCAATTTAGCTTTTTTAAGGCTAAATCTAGCATTTTTGTTGTGCTTTTAGCCTCAAAATTTACGTTTTAGCTTCTAGATTTTTCTAGCCTTTTCTGATTCTTAAAATTGTCTTAAAAAGGCTAAAATAATAATTTCTTATTTACTCTTGCTAGTTTTATTTTTACAGAATCATCTGTTTAAACGTTTTTGATATATTAATTCTCACAAAAAATCGAGAAATGACACAGTGTACGTTATAGGTTCAAGTTATTTGCAAAGAAGATTTATTATTTTTTTTTTTGTAGATTCTTGTATAAATGTATTTCTAATTCTGTTATTCTTTTGTTTATTTTTCATTTTTGTTTGTGTAGTAGAAGGAGAAGGCTTTTCAACGCTATGCATTTGTTATTTTTTTGGTCAAATATTAGAAGCTAATTTTTAAATAACATCTAAAAAAAATACAATTTTTACATAATTTTTCTGCGATTTACTAAATTTTTTTTGTTGGCAGCGTGTTATTTTTTAATAAACTTCATTAACTGCAGAAACTATTTGTGAATATAATTAAAAAAAAAAATCTTATAAAAGCGAAAAATCACCCAAGAATTTGGAAACGAATTATAAATACATAAATGATGAAAAAATCACTTCAAAACATTATGTAATTTTTCATATAAAGTGTAACCCCCCAAGTTTGTACACGAATTTTATGGGCATCCGTGCTATGTTTTACATATAAATTTATTACAATATCTTTAAAATAAATATCAAAAACATTGGCAACGAAAAAAAAAAATAAATAAAAATTAAAAATAAAAATAAGTTAAAAAAAGAACAATGTTAGCTTTTTTCTGGCTTTATTTTTGATGCATTTAGCCTTTTCTGGCCTTTTTTAAAATCCAATTTACCTTCTTTTTTCCCACCTCCTGGCAACACTGATCACATTATAGCCAAAAAAATTTAAAATTTTTTACACAAAATATTTATATTTATATTTAATAATTTTGATCTAGTACAAACTCATAACATAAATTAAAGTTGAGGTTCACAAACACAGCAATTTTTCTTGATGTTATTCTGATTTTGTCGTCGAGGGAATGTAATAGCTTAGTATCCCCTTCTAATCTCTCTCGTGTGACGACAGAGTTACAGCAAAAATATTGTGTAAACTAAGGTGATTGATGCGATTTTCTAACCGGTTCTAAAATCGGTCTAAGTACTGTCGGTTTTTTAAAATGTTCATTTTTCGAATTTCGAATAAACCAGTTTTAAAAATAAGATTTTATTCAAAAAACATATGTTCTTAATATTAATATTTGAATGGAAATTTAGGAAAAAATTTGTTAACTGATTAATATTCGTAAGGCTATTTTTTTGTTATATTTTATAAATATATTTTAAGATTAAAATGAAATTAATTTTATAAGTTTAAAGAAGTATTAAAGTAATAATTATCTTGGATGAAATATGCGTCTCAATGAAATTAGTTTTCTTTTCTCTTATAACACCTGTAACATTCTTACATTTCTAATTCAATATTTGTAATAATTTATTACTTTATTTTTTAAAGAAGTAGTATTTGAAAGAGGTCTACCTGCGAAATCGATATCGAAAATAAAATTTAATGTCATTTTTGATGATTATTTTCCTACCTTAATTAAAATTTTTTTCTTAAGATAATTATATATAATAAATTCTAACCTCAATATTATATATTTTGATGAAAATATTTACTTCTGCAAAAAAAATCGGTTAACTAGTTTTTTAAAAATTCCAACTATTCGAAATGTTCGAAAACCGGTTTCTCCACAAAAGTTGAATAATCGATCACCCTAGTGTAAACCCCAACAAAACTAAGAAATTTTGAAAGTTGTCTCGAAAAATTTTTCAACCTTTTTTTTCACAGTAAAAAAATATTATCACTTACCTTAAGATTTTTATTTTAATTTTATTTATTTATTTATTTTTTTTTTTTTGTCAAATATTCATCAATGAAAAGTCAAGATTTTGTGTATTTTGAATATATATTTTTGTTTTCAATATTTTTCAATTTGTTTTCAATATATTGCAGTAGATATAACCTTGCGAACTTTAAATTTGTAAAACGCAAAATTTTTATTGTTTTACATATTGTTCAAATAGGACTCAAGAAAAAATTCCGAAGCTTACGATCCAGTTTATTAATGAAACATAATCTAGTATAGTGTGATGTATATCTTTATTTAAAATATTTTAAAATATTAACAAAAGTGGATCAGTAATAGCAACTTAAATTTTGGTATAAAAATAAATTTTTCTCAAAAATTTTTTAGAGTTTTGCAGTCTTGCAAAAAAAAAAAAAAGAAATGTGTTATAGAATTTTAATTCTTTTTGAATATATTGAATTAATGTCATCACTATGGATCCATATAAACTTGCCATAAAAAGTTAACTTTTCACGACAAATTTTGCATTTTTAAAAAATAAAAATTTAAAGATTTTTTTTTTTTTAATTTGTATGAAAAGTTATTTTTTTTTAATTTTATTCAATTTTAGTAGGCTTTAGAAAAAATTGGATAATACAATTTCCGTAATTTTTTATATGATATATATTGAAGTCTTAGTTTTTATCCCCATAAAAAACAGTAAAAAAACGTATTTTTTCTATGTCAAATTCATAATATTCGAAGTATAATTTTCGGATTTTTGTATAGAAAAATAAAACAATTTTATTTAAAAGGACCAGAAAGCACTGAAAATTGGTATGAATATTTTTTTTACATTCTGGATTTTATTGTAATATAAATTTTTATATATCTAAATAAATTTGCACATTTCTAGTTAAAAATACCAAAATTTCCTAACATTTTTTTCTTTTCTTCATTTAATGAAATTTTTTTCCAAATATTCCCCTATTTACAATGTTAATGTAATCTATTATTATCAATATCTAAAACTGCTGTTATGCCTTATGTTGAAACTTATTTGAAAATTATTTCCAAAAAATAGAAAAATAATAATAATAATAAATTTATTTATTTCACTTATATGGCAACACTGCCATATAAGTGAAATGTGTATTATTTTAAAAGTTTCTAGTAATTATTAACTATACAAAAATTTTAGAAGATATTAATTATTTCACCTATGAGGACATTTTGGAAATTTATTTTCCTCATATCGGAATAAGTTTTAATAATTTTAAAAATCTGATTTTAGATTTGAAATCTAGATATAACTACAAATTTTCATGACTGTAGAACATCTCCATCTATTTTTTTACAGTTTTCTATGGGCTCGATTCACTGTACTCTCGTAGGAATCTAAAGACAAGTTTTTCTTTATTCAGCTCATTAACACGCATCGTTTGAATCATACATATGTTGTGAAAATACGCCAGAACCTTAGAGGAATTATCGCAGATAGCATTGAATAAAAAACGTTTGTAAAATAAAAACTTATATTTTTTCATCAAAAAATTGATTTTTCAAAGTTAACTATTTTGGTAATTAACATTATATTTTGCTCCGATAAAATATTTGGAGTCGTATTTGCCAAAACGGAATTGATAGAAGGAAGTACGGAAGAGGACCCCCGATAATGTATTGGAAGTCATAGAATTGATGCTCTTTACAAATAAATACGGAAGAGGACCTTCGATAATGTATTGGGAGTCATACTTGCCAAAGCGGAATTGATACTCTTCGCAAAGAAGTTCGTAGTTCCCTTCCTTACACAGGAGACTGGCTGAGAGACTTCAAAGAACGTCGTCGATGCACAGTATTGGATTTGGCCAATATAGGTGGAAAAAAGTAATTTTTTTAGCTTCAGTACTAGTAAATATTTTGATCGTACTTGATAAAAGACATCTTACTAATTAGGAAAATATAAAAAGTTTGCAAAATTTGTTAGCAGTAGCCATATAATGATACTTTAAACTTGAATGCCTTTGAGAGAACCAAATATAAAAAATAACTACTTAAAATTACCCATCTTTAAAAGGGCATAACTTTTGATTGGAATTGTCTTTTTCTAAATTTTTTCCTCACATTTACTAACTGGTAATTGGGTTTCTGAATCTTCGAAAACATTTATTGTGTGGTATGATTAAAAAGATAACTTTTTCCGGGAAATTTAAGACATAAATTTTTGAGTCCACCACGGTTCATCTCCAAATTAGTTTCGAGTTAAATTATTTGTCGAAACTTGTCGATTTTGTGAAATATCTAAATGAGTAAATGTTAAAGATTATTCTTAAATGTTAAAGATTAGTCCTGGAAGATGTTTTTATTTATAAGTTATGTTTTTATCAAGAAATGGAGATTTTAATTAAAGTAAGAAAACGACGCATACTGGATCGAATATATATATATATATATATATATATATATATATATATATATTCGATCCAGTATGCGTCCAGTATATATATATATATATATATATATATATATATATATGATATGATATGATATGATATGATATGATATGATATGAAACATAAAACAAAATATAAAGTTAATTACCAAAGTAGTTACTCGTAACTTTAAAAAATACATTTTTTGATGTAAAAAATAAAATATAAGTTTTTATTTTACAAACGTTTTTATCCCAAATATTATATAATATTATAAAAAGGGATAACATTATTAAAATAAGTAATAAATTAAGGTCCTGATTCAGCACAACAATAAAATTGTTTGAAAATAATATTTATATGGAAATTACTCATTTTTTGAAATATTTTTTGAGTAGTTTTCATACAAATTTTATTTTTAGACAATTTGCTTGTTGTACTGAATCAGGCCCTAATAAAAAAAAAAAAGTAATTAATAATTAATAAATTTTTCGTGACCAGATCAAAAAATTGTTATTTATTTGAATTTTGCGGGAAAATCGCAAAAAATGCTTACGATATTTTTTAGTTCTTATCTAAAAGCTTAATAATCCAAAATCTGTTAATCTTTAATACTTTTAAATGTATCTCCCTAAAATACTGATATCTTACACTGCATGTTATGGGAGCCTTGTTATCTTATTGCTTACTATGGTGACGTTCTTGCATCTTATTTTCATTAACCTAGTCAGCAGAGGAACATGGCTAACAGGCTTAAAGTAATTGAACACGTTCAGACATTTGTCTTTGCTTAGGAACAGATGGATTATGTAGTCCCGATTATCTGTTGCGAAACCGTTACCAAGTGCTCCATGCCTGATAGAGATGGCCGAACATGCGAAGAAACTGACGGCTCTAAACTTGGGGTAGGTGTCGGTGGTTGCGGTGGAACTTGATTTCCGCCCATAATTTCGCCTACCCATTGTAGTGTCTTTCAGGTGAAAGAAATGGTTATACGTAAAGTACCTCGATTCCTTGTAAGGTAAACTTACAAGGAAGGGCTTTACGGTCAATACTGTGTCTTTCCAGAGTTGTTCGTAACTGCCACAGGTCCTTGAACTAGATCTGCTTGAAATGCAATCTTAATTTGGGTGTCAGAACACAGTGACATAGAGGATAATAGCTTATCAGACGAGCACGCCAGAGAAAGTACTGCCATACAGATCCTTTCGAAGCCGCATGTTTGGGTTCTGCTTTTTCGAGAGACAAGCGATCGTTGGAGAAGTTTGAACACATGCTAAGTTGTCAGAAGTCTCTGACCAGAGCTTAGTTCAAGCAGATGTAAACTTTTTCCATTGATAGTCATTCTCTATCTGGCATGTTAGCAGACTTGGATTCATGCATAAAGATTTCTGCAGAAGCTGCTACGGCACATGAACTTGCTCTGTCGGAGAGAGGGAGACGCTTCCTACGTGATCCCTATAATGGTTGTCTGGACAATCTGAGTAGTTTGAGGATTATGCGAATCTTGAATTTTATTAAAAGTTCATGGTGCTTCGTGGCATTACAAAGGACCCAAGTGTTGGCCTAAATGAATATGGACTAATACCGTTACAACCAAACCTAACGTATTGGACATCATAATTTGAGGAAAATCGAGAATCCATTTAAATTATTTTCGAACACGAAGAGCGAGTTCTAAAAAAAGGAATATTTGAAGTCTGCGAATCTAAAAATCTTGACAATAACTTTTGTTTGCTCAAGTGCGAAACCGTGTGTACTTCGGTTAATAATTGATTGAAATTTGCGAATTATATCTGATCACGATTAAATAAATTGTGAATTAATACAAAAGATGTGAGATAGGAATATCTCTGAAAATTACTTTTACGTACAAAAAGTACAAAATTTATTTAATCATAAATAAATTCAGCATTAATATGGTCTTTATTAAAATTTTAAATTTAAAAAACAAATATGCCATATACATATATTTTTTCTACATATTTATCTCCCGTTACTGGGTTATATTATACATGATTCTTCAATATTTTCTTCATCCAACAATTTTTAATTTTGTTTAAAAATATTTTTAAATAATTCTCCTGCTATTTTAATTACACTTCCTTATTTGAATCATTTATAAATACCTCTCTTATTTTAAACGTTTCTTTTTATTTAATTGTTTCTTTTTATTTCTTATAAATAGTAATTATTTAAAAAATTTAATACAAATTAAATGCAACTATTGTTCACTAAATTTCTTTGCAATTATCAAATGACAGGAAAATCAATTCAAATGGAAAGCTCAATATGTTTTCCTTACTTATTAAATCATACCAATTCCATTTCATTTCTAACCATTCATTATTGTACAAATAACAAAAATAAAATTGCAACTAAAACTCCACGTAACTATCTATCTATCTGTCTGTCGTTCAAGTTTAATTTCCACCATAGAAATCATAAAGAAAAAAAATCATGATGAATTCATAAATTTACTTTTTGTATTTAGCCATGGCACTTGCCACGATGCCACCACCACCTCTATTAATTTGTATCTAAGACATTTATTTAATTTAATATTTCAATGATTTGTAACCAAACTGAATGATTTCTTGATTTGAATTGTGAATCTATTATATTTTATTTTTATTTAAATTTTTTTACAAGTATTTTTTTTTTCTCTCTTTACGTTGCTTGTGGCAAGACAAAGTTTGTTGCATTTATTATGTTGCTATATTGGTTGGTTATTTGCCCGCAGATAAAACTATTATAAAATAAGTTTTATGTTTTAAATGAATTTTTAATTATCGAATTATTGTAGTTTGTTTTCCCACTCTGTTTCCTTCGGTAACTATTATTCGTATTAAGTTAATAATTTATTTGCGAGTTTATTTAATTTTTTATCGATGTTTTTCATATTTTTAATTTTTCTAGCTACCTTTTTAAGACATTCACTTTTATTTGTTGCTGTGTTTTTATTTATAAGTGGTTTTGATTATATTGAGTACCCTATAATCGTTGTATCTGGCTTAGATTAAGAAATTTAATTTTACCTAAAATTTGATCAGTTATTTGATTATAATCGTATTAAGTTCGAAATGTTTAAGCTATTTATTTAAACAGATAATTTAATTCAAATAATTTAATGAGCTTTTAATGTGATCTCTTAGTTAAAGCTTATTTAATTAAATAAATATTTGTTTAAAATTAAAGAAAATAATTATTATTTAGTGGTCACGCTTATTTTGTTAAGTATTTGCTTAGTCTTAGAATTATACTATTTCAAAAGTTCTCTCTTGTAAATAATTATTAAAATTATTTAAATGTATTTTTTCTTTTCTTTTTAGGTATGTATCTCAAAATATTCTTCTAAATTTGTAAGTAATAAAAAATTAACTCAACCTATTTTAGAAGTAATATTTCTTATTAGAAAGAAAGATTAGTTATAGCTAACGATCGCACACTGTAACATTTTACCAAGCCAGAGGGGCAAAATTGAAAATTAATTATATGTAATTAAAAATGAGTATTCAGTAAGCACATGATTTTCTTAACATTTTTAAGAAAAATCTTCGTGTAATATTTCCCATGCCCACATTTTATAAATATTTATTTTTTAATTTAAATTATAACTATTACACGACGCACCACTTGTTTTGATGTTGGTAAAGAATAAAAAAAGTATTCATACCCGCTGAATAATTTTCTAGATCGATTTAAAAATGTTCGTCCATCCGCCTGGCTATCCATGTGAAGCTCCTGGAACAAAGTACAGGTTTTAATTTTGAATATATTTTGATGATCATTTGGCATGAATAATTATTTTAATTCAGGTACAAAGCTTTTATTGTAATCAGGGCAACCAAGAATATGTAAAATCGTATTTTTTCCTAGGCTTCAAATGAACCAAACATTTAGTTATTTATTCGTTTCAGACAACTGTTAGAATTTTCGCATAGATTTGTTACAGCATATTTTTGCATTTTTTAATTTTAACAGCATATTTTTGTATATTTTAAGCTTGACAGGATATTTTTTCATATTTTCATAGAAAATCCTTATTTTAAAGCATATTTTAGCAATTTAAATGATATATTTTTGCATACTTTATACGTAAGTGTATTTTTTACATATATTACACTAAAGAGCATAATTTTGCGTATTTTGTCCTTAAGGGAAAAATTTTGATACTCAAAAAAAAAAAAAAAAAAAAAATTTTACATAATTTTCCATTAGTAAAATATTGACGAAATTTATAATTTCCTGATGCAATGTATTAGCTTGAAATATTTGTATATGAAAAAAAAAGAAAACAATATTTTTAGCGATTGGTAATAAAAATCAAGTTATTTTTAGCATAAATAGTTGATAATTTAAAATTTTGCCATAAAAAATATTTGAAAAGGATATTTTTAATTTTAAGGTCATATTTTCTGATTTTAAGAGCATTTTTTAAAATACATTTTTCAATGTATATTTTTGATTGCCGATTCATTAAATTATTTTACCTAGGCCTT
Source organism: Protocalliphora azurea (assembly GCA_932274085.1). NCBI lineage: Eukaryota > Metazoa > Arthropoda > Insecta > Diptera > Calliphoridae > Protocalliphora > Protocalliphora azurea. Next base: position 91,659,876 of record OW026520.1, read on the forward strand.
ATAAAAATATCTTTCCAAAATATAGCTTTAACGCCCATAAACGTTGTTAATTCGTTACAAATAACTTTACCTATATATGAGTGCCAAATTTCATGAAGTTCGGTCTAATAAAATATATTTAAATAGCCCAGCTAAAAAAGAAAATATTTATGGATCATATATATACAAAATATTTTATGTACTACATTAAGTTCAAGTCCAATTTGAGGAATACATTATAGATACTTACCAATGTTTTATCATAGTATTTACGTAAATATCAGCATTTTTATATACATAGCACGATATATGAATATGAATTTTTGACCTAAATCGGTTGTAGACAAATCTATTCTATAATACAAAGACAACCGTTTCTTAGGATGATTTTTGTTGATTTCTTATGACACAACTTTTACAGAAATCACCATCCAATTTGAGGAGACTCCAATGCACAGTGAGGTAGAATCAAAATGTTTTAGAAATAAATCTGCAATTTGAAATCGGCTGGTCTGGGATCTTAAGGTGGGGATCAGTGTCATGAAATTTTTAAAATAATTTATAGTTATTGAGTTATTCGCATCTGAATATCGTCAAATTTTTAACAGGGGCCAGTTTAGATTTATCATTTAAAATACGAAAGTTTTGATTGTAGCTATTATGTTATAAAATCCTAAAGTGTGAATTAACAAATAACATAGATTTCAGAAACCTCATTGTGTTTAAAACGTCTTTTAACAGATGAAAAATAATAAATGTGTACTTTGTAGACATAATTTAAAAATCTTATTTTTTTGATTTTGGATTCCTTTTATCAAGATTTTTACTTACAAAAATTATATTAAAAATAGAATCATCATATTTGCCAGATAATTTTGGTGAAAAATCGTCAAATTTTGAGAAAAATTAGTTTTTCTTTTATATGTTATGAACATTTTCTATGTTTTTTTTGTCTCTTGAAAAGTTATAAAAATGTTTGTAGGATTATCGACGGTATATGAAAATTTATTTTGCAAGAATTTATTTAAGTATTCATTAGTACTGTCATTTAAGGATTTCTAACGTCTTGATTAAGAAATAAAAGTTTTTATAAAAATTGCAAAAGGATTTTGGCCTTTGCAAAATGTTTATTCGCATTTTCGTAATAAAAATATATATAATTGAATCAAATATATTATTAAATTGGTTCCCATAAACGTTTCCTATAAATGAACCATTTACATTGACAAATTTGAGAAGATTTTTATTTTAATTGTTTATGTTTATTTACTTTTAAAGAAAAACATATATATAAAATAAGCTGAAAAAACTTTTAATCTGCTTTTAGAAAAAGTCTTTGGGACAAAAATCGTCAACAGGCCATTTTTAGAACTAAAAAATCATCAAAATTGTGATAATTCGTGAAATCTAGGCACTTTGGCTGGTACTTTTTGCTCGACTTAAACAAAATATTATTTTTTCGTTTCCTAAAATTTTTATATATATATTTTTTTATGTACTAGTTGGTATTTATGCTTGTTATTTCTCTTCTACACTAACAAAATATTACAAATTTTTATTTGCATTTTTTTTCTTTTCTTTTTTGACTATTTATGGAAAATATATTTTTTATTTTTTCACCATTTTCAAATTGTTTTGCTATTATTGTTTTGGTTGGGAATTTAAAAGAAAAGACCAATGATATATTTTTCCATAACATGCATAAAAACTTATGTACATTAGAAAGCTCCAAAAACAAAAAAACAAAAAAACGACTTTCGAGTTTGGACCGTAACTCTCCCTATGATTGTTTTTTTTTTTTTATATAAAAATATATTGTGTAAAATACTAGATTAATCTGATGTTGCATTTATATGGAAAAATTTTTACTTTTTTTTTACCGTAATCTAGACATAATTATCTATCAAACAAGATAAACAAGTTAAAATCGGTTAGAAAATACTAAAATTATTAGAAATTCGCCAGACCATTAACATGTTTTCGAACATTTGTGTAAACAACGTACAAATTTTTAACTTTTTTTTAGAAATGTTGAAACAAAATGATATTTTAAGTCAAAGTTGAAACATAATTTCTGAAAAACAAGCTTTGAATACTGCAGGATAATATAATTCTCTTTTCATGCTTTATTAAAAAACGTTGACTTTTATTGTAGGTTTTTCAAATCATCAAGTTAAATTTTTTCAAAATTTTGTTAAACAAATTTCAAAAAAGTTAGGAAAAAACTATGCCGTTATATAGACAACACCACAGAAAGAAAAAATAAAAAATAATTAGGTCGATATCTCTTATAAATTCGCTGTACTTTAAATTTGAAATTTGTGGAATTCGACAAAAAGGCATTTTTTGGCGAGTTTTATGTTGTGAAGTCAATTTTTCTGGATTAGTATACAGATTTTAGAAAATTATAAAATAGCAAGATAATATAGATTGTATAAAATACATTCTGAAATTTTTAATGCATTTAAAAAATGCTAACCTCTAAAACAGGAAGGTCAAATTTTGGATTATTTGAGACTTTTAACTAAAGTATAACTCAAAATGATTCATTTTTGGGTAGATTTTAATGTAATTTTACAAAAATATAACTAAAAGACAATACTTCCAAAATCATACATCTAAAAGAATAAATTTAACCCTCAACTAAACTTGGGCTCAACATTTTTGGAAACAAAGTAAATTTTATTAACTGATATCATGGACAAAAAAAAAGAAAAAAAAAAAAGTTACTTAATTCATTTTTCCATGTAAAGTTATTCTAACAAATCTAAATTTCCTACAGAAATCATTGTTTTGAAATCCAGATCAAAATAAATAATTTTGAATTATATTTCGGATAAAATTCTCAAATATTCCAATATTTGACCCTTGACCCTCTTGCATTCTTTAAATGCGTTGAAAGTTTCGAACAAATAATCTATATTATCTTATTATGTTCTGTATCTGCATACTAGTCCAAAAAAAAAAAAAAAAGAAAAGAAAAATACTCCACAACACAAAAATCACCAAAAATGCCTTTTTGACGAAATCCGCAAATTTCAAGTTTAAGGTACGTCGAATTTATAAAGTTATTTCTAGATGAGTACATAAAGTATTAATATTTTTCAAAAATAAAATATTACGTATTTTATCAGTATGTCTCAAAAAATCCAATAGAAAAATACTTAAGTGTATTCCTATTGGATTTTATGTTTAATTTTGTTATTATTTTTCTTTCAGTGTTTTTTCATTCTTTTTTAGTTTATTTTCTTTTTTAGGGAAAACATTTTTTAATTTAATTTTTCTAATGTCTAAAAACATTATTGATTTATATGAAAATCAAATGTTTTTGAATAATTTAATTTTCAAAAACTACCATTTGTATTTCGAAAAAATCATAAGTATTTTTTTTTTTTTTTTTTCAGAATCAAAAAATTTGTGTTTAGACGATGATTATGATATTCGAATTTCTGACAAATAATTAATGCAAAATATTCCCGTGTAGAAGTACCTTAAGAGATATCGACCGAATTCTATTAAGTTTTACTTTCTGTGGTGTTACATATAAAACAGCATAATTTTTTCCTAACATTTTGAAATTTGTTTAACAAAATTTTTAAAAAAATTTAAACTGGTGATTTGAAACACCCATAATAAAAATTAACGTTTTTTAATAAGGTATGAAAAGAGAATAATATTACAGGATTCAAAGCTTGTTTTTCAGTAATTATGGTTCAATTTTATTTTATCATTTCTAAAAAAGTTAAAAATTTGTACGTTGTTTACACAAATGTTCAAAAATATGTTAATGGTCTAGGGAATTTCTAATAACTTTAATATTTTCTAACCGATTTTAACTTTTTTAACGTGTTTAATAGATAATTATGTCTAGATTATAGTTCCTTTACATTAAGCTGCAAAAAGAAAAAGAGTTGATAATAGCAAATTTATTCAAAAGACTGTGAAAAAGTCAACATTTTCTCATATAAATCTACCCTACAAACTTCAGGGTCGATGCGGCACGTGTTAGCGACATCCGATCACACAAAGATTTTGCACACTATATTTTTATTTTTACATAAAAAAGAGCAATCCTAGATGGAGTTACGGTCGAAATTTGAATGTGGGCTTTTTTGGAGCACTCTAATCTACATACATATATTTGTATTCAAGCTTTGTTATGGATTTTATGTAATGCACTTAAATTTATGTTCGAAAATTTAGTTTTTTATTTCTTTTTTTTTTACAGTGACTGCATATTTTTAACATAATATAAAAATGTACATATACATATTTCTTAATTTTTAAAAGGTTTACAAAATTTCTTAAATTCTATTTTTCCATTATTTAAATTAAAACTTAATATTCCATGAAATTTCGTTTCTTTTAATTCAAAATGGAATTCCCTTCATGACAACTTTACACCTTCATGTTTATCTGCCTACTTAGATTAATTACGAAAATTACTTAATTTTCTTTACACGGAACTTCAAATACCGTTACTAATTACCTGATAAAATTCTCTAACGAACAAAGTAACAAAAACAAGAAAAACTTATTCAATTTTACCACTCATTTAGTGCGGATATAAACAAACACAACGACTCACATTCCAAATGTCAAGATCATGGATTATGAAAACAAAAACACACAATAAAAAAACCAACACTTATCAAAAAAAAAAAACTTTTATCTACCTAAAACCAAAAAAATAAAAAAAAGAAAGCTTTTAACCTTTAGTTCCCTAATATTTTTGGTCTTAGCCCCCAATTCTTTAAATTACTTTAAGTTCACCGTGAGTGGGTTAAGAAATATTAAAGATAGTGTTCATTCATTTCTAAGGTGTCCAACTTTCCAACAATTTGACAATAATTCAAAATTTCTATTTGGATGTTAAACCGATTGAGAATCTCTGTTAGTGTGTGGCGGCATTTCGTTATCTTTTTCATACGTTAAATGTACGAAGCAAGTTTAAAACAAACAATTAATAGTTATGTATTAACAACACCGGTAATAACAATAATAAATAAATTTTTAAGGCCTAATCTAGATGTGAACATCAACCAAATAAATACTCATACATTAATATTCAGCATAAACTTTCAGCCAGATAATGAACAAAAATCTATCCCAACAAAAAAAAAAAAACAAAAAGCGAGAGTTAATACTTTTAATTTCGAACGCATGATATAAACATTTATAAAGAAAATGAGGAAAATATTTGCAAAAAGAAAAAAAACATAATAACAACAGCAGCAAGAAAAAAAGTTCAAGGTGAATAAATTAGATGAAAGAAGAAAGAAACTGCATTTTCACACGCAATTTTCTTAATGAATACAAATTTTCAATTTTCCAAAAGGTCGTTGTAGATAAGAAAAATAAAGGGAAACTAATCATAAATTTGAAATGAATGAATTAAGAAAAATTTAGTTATTAAAAAATAAAATAAAGTAAAATGAAATAAATATAATAAAAACTTAAATCTGAGGTAAAAAAAAATCAGCAAATTTTTTGGCGAAAGTGAATTAAAGTTGAGTTGAAATTAAAATTATCTATTTGAACAAAAGTTAATAGATGTTATAGTTCATTTTATTATAATTTTTCATTTGAGTAACTTGATGAATTTAAAGCTTAAGTTCCTAAATAATTAGAGTGTCAATTAAAAGTTCAGGCAATTTAAAATTAACCCTCTTAATATATATTATATTCACTCCACAGTGCACGGTGGTAAAATCAATAATAACTTTGTTATTTCTCAATGTTAATGAATAAATAAAAATATAAATTCATACTTGATAAATATCAAAACAATCTAACAAAAAACGCTTAAATAGAAAAAATCAGATTTTCTTTTAATATAACGCAACCAATCGAAATAATTTGTGTTGTTAAAAATTTTTCGAAAATATTATTTTTATTTTTTATTTTTATTTATATTAAATAAATGACACTATATAATATAGGAGGGGGGTACTAGCTACTATGGCCTTCGACTCCACTGGTTAGATTAAATATATTCTAGATACTTATATACATTATTTACATTACAGTATTTACATTATTTACAATTTATATTTTACATTTTTTATTTACTTATTCATATTCAGATGTTGTTTAATAAGTTACATTTTTTAATAAAGTTAAAAATTTTTGAAATGTTATTTTGGCTTAGATGATTCAGGTAAGAGCTGGGAAGTATCGTGTCAAAAAATTGTATTCTTTCAGTGGAATATACTTGGCAATGATCAAGAATATGGTTTACGGATTGATGTAAGTTACATCTATGGCAGATGGGGCTAACTTCATTTTTCAGCAGGTGTTGATGAGTAATTTTGGTATGACCCAACCTTAATCTAGTAAAAACCTGTAGTTCGAGCTTCGAGTTAGATTTGGGGTAGGTGGGAGTGACCCCATTTGGATTAATAAGTTTGTAACGATGGTTGTAGTTTGCCCATAGATTTAATTTTTGTTCTTCAAGGTGTTTGGATATAAGTCTATTTAAATCTTCTACAACATGGGTGATGAAGGTAAATGATGGGGATTTTGCGACAAGATGTGCAGTTTTATCGGCAGCTTCATTACCTGAAATGCCAGCGTGATCTGGTACCCACATTATCCGCAATTTATTTGGGTATTTAATTAAAATGTTGCAGATGGTTCGGAATATTTCATATTTAAGATAGCTGAAATTGTGGAATTGCTGTCTGTGCATATAACGAAACGACCTTTATGATTAGAGGCATATTCCGTAGCAAGTTTAATTGCTAGCGCTTCTGCCGTAAAGATATAGTATATTTAATAAATTAATCGCAATAAAAAAAATAAAAAATTAAGAGTATATTGATAGTTTTGCTTTGTCTACTATTATTCTTTCTAATGCGGCCAATCCCTGTACGGTTATTTATTCCGAACTATTTTTAGATAGGTTACACACAAATGCGTTTTTACTTAAAATTATTGAGATAAATTAACTAATTATATAATCTTTCTTCAAAAATAGATAAATGAAGTGTCCAATTTAATTGGGACGATAAATATTTTATGAATTTTTTATTAAAAATTGCTTCAAGAAACTTTCCAGGAAACCACTTTAAAATTAATACTCCGTATATTAAAATACTTAAAATATATTCCTTGGCTGATCCCATATCAACATTAATATTACATAATTCATATTTTAAATATGTTGAACTTTAAAAATATTAACAGCTTTCTTATATCTAGTACGAGTAGTTACTCGAAATACTGTGGTAAGAAGGGTGGGTACACCTACTCATGATACATTGGAGTACACTCTGCTGTTTAGACTCAACCTTTGAAATCTGTTGCAAAAAAAAAAAAAAAAAAAAAAAATTTCGTTCCATAAAAGTTTAAGTTCAAAATTTTTAAGGTGATAAAAGTAAACAACTTTTCTATAGCCCCTAAATGTATCAAAAAGATAATTTTGTGACCAAAATTTTTATTCAGAGGCGACAAGCCAAATTTCTCAAAAAAGTTGCAGATCTTTAAAAATCCTATACGTGACAAAAGTACATAGCATACTTTGCTTATTAGAATTTAAACAGTACCCAGCAAAAAAAAAAACGAGCAATTTCGTCACTTTAAAAGTGGAACTAAGTTCATGTTTTTCACTTTTTTGCAAGTCAATAAAAGTTACTTACAAAAAAGTGAAAATAAGTGTATTTTTTAGCATAAAATAAAAATTTAACAAATGCATAAGTATTTTTATTATCTATTAACAAAGCTAAAACCATATTTTTATTAAAAAACATTCAGCCAATGACAACCATGGGTTAAATAAAATAATTTTTGCAGCTCTTTTTCAGCATTAAGTACTTCCTTCCAATGAATCATAATGTTAAAATCATGACTTTTTCAGCTATTTTTCATTTCTTGTTTTGCTGGGTATTTGTTCAAAGCGATGGTTAGTGAAAAAAATTCAAGTTTGCGTCACTATCTCCACCAAACTGGATGTCCAAGCCGCGGAAAAAAGTTGTGACTCATATTATCTAAAGTGTTGGTTTTATAATCTTTATAACCCAGTTTTAATTTTTGTCTGAAATTTTATGTAAATTAAACCATTCGATTAATTTACATAAAATTTCACATAGGCGTAGCAAATAAGTGTACAATTTTAAGTTGTGTGGTTGTCGCACAGACCCCTCATGAGCGGAGCTATTGGGGCTCAAAAGAGAGTACCTTCGGCATAGAAAATTCTTAGCCGCTTGCCAAAACTTTGTTTCATATCCGAATTTAAAAATTTCCACATATTTTAGAGCTCTTAATGATGCCTATGAAAAACATGTTTGCATGTGCTATTTATCCCTTATAGTTTTCAAGTTATTTGCGTTTGAAATTTCAACAATTTCAATTTGCAAAATTTTTGGGTTCAGTTTTTTAAATACATATATAGCCAAATACTTTCGATTTTGTAAATTTTTTTACAGTTAGTTAAAGAACATTGTATAAAAAAATATATGAAGGCGATATCTTCTCCGGGTCCAAAAATAAACAATTTCGAAATGGAAAATTGCATAAAAATTGTTTTTTTTTGCCGAAAAAATTTTTACACTCTTATATCTCTAAAATAAAATTTTCTTTAAGAACACATGATGATTTTATACATTTCCAAAAGGTATCTTCACGAGATTATTTTAAAATTGAAAACGACTCAATCGATTGGGTTAAGTACACACCCTTCCGAATTTATCATATTTTGTATCGTAATTTTGACTTTAACACGTATATAATAAATAATAAATAAATAAATAATTTATTTATATAATAAATAAATAATAAAATCCCAAAGCTTGAAACTACAAACAGTGTGTAGTTTTCGCCGGTTTTTGAACAATTGTGGGATTCCTGTTACAGAAATTTTAAACTTGTTTACATTTTATTATTTTAAATGATAAAGTCTACAATAATCGAAAATCTTAAGATTATAAGAAGATGCAAAAATATTTAAAATCGGATAAGAAACAAAAATTTGGCAAGCGGTTAAAAATATTCTATGCCGAAGGTACCCTATTTTGAGTCCCAATAGCTGCTCTCCTAAGGGGTCTGTGGGCCTTCCCATACAAATATAAAATACAGTTTCTTGTTAAAATATTATGTGAAGAAAAATGATATTTTTAAAAAAGTTATACACTTTGTGAATAAATGAACTAAAATATTATAAATGTAAAATTTTTTATTATTTTATTTCATTTTATTTTATTTTTTATTTTATTTATTATAATTTTTTTTTTTGAATTTTCTAAATATTTAGGTTTTTAATGAAAAATGTTGATGCAAATCTTATTTTTGAAAATTCTGAAATCCAACGTGAAGGTTTACAAATAGACTCAGAATTTTAAAGATAATTTGATGAAATTTAGAATATATGACTATTTGGGTATAACGACACAACCTGTTGAAATTGGTTATTATCGGTCCATTATTTAACATATCCCCCATACAAATGTTGCCCCGCAATAGGGTTTTAATACTCATAAATGCCTTATTATTCTCTATTTCAATAAAATTTGGTACAAATAAGTTTTATATAAAAGTGAATCAGAATACCAAATTTCTTGGATCCATAATTAAGCATAGCTCCCATGTAACATCATTTAAACTCGCACAAATAACACATAAATGACAGTATCAAGTTGATATTTGACACAAGTTTTATATAATAAGAAATCATAGTACTAAGGATTTATAAGGATCTATTCATAATAGGTCATATGTCTGATATAAGGCCATTTCTGAAAATCTCAAAAATCATTTTGAGGCTCAAACAAAATGGTGAAGGATAGCATATTGTCGGGCATGACCGTCTATACAGTTTTTACTTGTTATTATGGATAAATAGATTCTTTTATTAATGACATTATGATGAAATACGAGTGAAAAGTCACTAAAACTGAAGAATCATATTTCCAGTGAAAAATTTTTAGTGAATAATCGGTTTTTAGTAAAAATTTTGATTTTTGGTGAATAATCACAGTTTTAGTAAAAATTTGGATTTTTGGTGAAAATTGAGATTTTTTTTGTGGTTAATCGAATTTTTATTGAAAAATATAATTTTTTGTGAATAATCAGTTTTTAATGAATTTGAATTCCGGTAAAAAAATCTGATCTTTAGTGAAAAATTTAATTTCGGAATATTTGTGAAAAATGGAGAAATAACAATTGTTTTTTTTTTTTTTTGTAAATTTGAATTTTTAGTGGAAATTTGAATTTTTGGTGAAAATTTGAATTTTGGTGGAAAACTTTGTAAAAAAAAAAATGTTGAACAAAAAATTAAATATTTTTAATAAATCAACAAATTTTTAAACAAGTCAGCAAATTTTGGTAACAAAATAATTTTTAACAGAATTAATAAACATAGGTTTCACTATCCTATAATGTTATTTTAAATTTCCATATGAATTTTCAGAAAATGTTGTTTTAAATAACATATACCACAATAACTCAACTAACATATTTTGCGAATTGGGAAGTTGTGATTTTTAAATAAAAGCCCCCATTTTCCAAATTGTTATATACAAAAACTGAACAAAAGCAGCAGCTTTGGTATCATTTAAAAATGTTCACAACTTTTTATAACTAATTCCTTTAAAATATATTTCATTTGTTCTCATCGCGATTATTTCCCTGGTTACATAAATATTTTGGAAAGAGCAAAAAGAGATTCCAAGCAATATTACTATTCAGTTCACGTACTCTTCATTTCTGATTTATAATTTTTATCAAAAAAAAAAAAAAAAAAAACAATAATTTGCTAAAAAAAAAGTAAAGTGTATAGCATATCGAAATCAGGAAGTATTGACTTTTTAACCTTTTTAAAGCAATTTTAAAAGTAACAAAAGGCAGGAAAAAGCTATTTCTAAAATTATGAAGATAATAACAAAACAAAAAAAGCTATATTTAGCCTCAAAAATGCTAAACTGACTACGTTGTTAGTAAGTGTGATCTATTACTACGTCTAAAGTTGGCGTATCGGCATGGCTGTACCCTGTTGCAGATGCGGAGATCAAAATTCCTAATAATTTTGCAGTTTAAACAGTTTAAAATGAAAATCATTCTTTACCATTAGATTTGTTTTTACCTTTTCTTTTGTGCAAGCCGCGAACAATGTATATCCCATGATCCTTAAATCCGCAAACCCTGCTATTGAACCATAGTTCTTAAATTAAAGCCATTAGACCGCGTCTTCTTTGAAACTATTGAAATGGGTTATTATCAAATTTTTTGATCTTGGAATATTTCGTGAGACGGAATGCGTATCAATAGCGAAATTGATAAATTCTCCTAAGATTTCCAGAATCTTTAAACACTTCTAATCAACAACAAATGTGGTCTTTTTTTCCCTTTACAAACCTCAGAAGTGATTAACTTCCTCCACTGGTTTGTATTGAGACGATCATTCTACTTGCAACATATCGCCAGTATGGCTTTCGATCTCGACAGTTAAATTATTATTTCTGTATCAACGTAGCACAGATGTATTTGATGAGAATATCACAAGGAACTAAGGCCACTATCATTTCTAGAGTGGACCAGAGTGGACGTATTAAGTAGTTTTCAATGAGTATTCAGTATCCGCCATAATTTCATGGAAGTAACAACAAGATATTTTACAGTGCTCGAAACCTAAAGTCGACCTTTTCTCAACATATTTGCAAGATACACAGAAAAAATTATTACCTTTATATTCAACTAACACATCAAAATTTAATTAATATTAGAAATAAAATTCAAATAGGATTCTTTTTCTCATTTAAATTTTCATCATCTACTTGATTGATTTAATAATTTTTTTAATTGGAAAATTTTTTTTGTTTTTAATTTTTTTACAGTTATTAGTAATTGATATAATCGTTTTGGTGACAAGTGAAAATTTAAAAAAATTTTAAATGAATGAATTATTTTGGTGATTGGTGACTTTTTTCTGTGTACCAGAATTGTAGTACAAGATAGATCGTGTCTTATTTTTAGTTTTTGACATAAGAACTGCAATATGATACATATATGGAATAAGCGGTTAATAGCATCAAAATCTACAAATAATTAAATTTAAAATATTATCAGTTGTTATTTGGTTAAACATTTGTGTAGTAAGAGTAGAGTAGAGTAGAGTAGAGTAGAGTAGAGTGCAGTATAGTAGGGTAGAGTAACATTATTTTAAAAATTCAACTGTAATTGAATTCGAAACACCGTTGCCCAACATTTATTGCAAATAAAAATTGAGATTTCATCAGTAATTATTTTTCTTAATTCAAATTTATTTATTTGTTGATATTTTCTTTCTTGGTGTAAATTTATAATCTTTTTTTTTCTTTTTGTAAAAAAAAAAAAAAACAATATTACATACACTTTAATCTAAGCGCTAAGTTTGTTTACTGCAACTAAGTAACTAGTGAAAACGTGAACTATTTTTTTGCCTTTTAGCCATTTGGCGGCTTTTGCAAAATCAAAAATTTTTAAAACGAACTGTAAACAATATAACGGATATACGATGGGTTGGATGAAGTCTGTAGACAAGACTTTTGTTGTTTTTGTACTTGTAGATGTCAGATTAAAAGTTAAAAAGATTTTCTTTAGTTTTTCTCTAGTTCATATAAGATTTTAACGATTTTTTCCATGTTTTTTTTTTCTGTACCATTTGAAACTCTATTGTCATGAAGTTTAATACAAGTAATATGAGTGTATCTATCTGTCTGTCTGTCCCAATGAGTCTGGGTTTTTGAATGTTAAATTGTTTAGTTTTTTAGTTTCTTTCCATTTTCGTTTCCTAGATATCAGAAAATTTATGCACTCACCACTTCATTTTTTTTTTTCCTTAAAAAATATTTTTTTGTTTTGTTTTTTGCCTTAAAGTCAAACGGTTTGTTATGGAAGTTAATTTTTTTCGAAAAATCTCACAAAAAAATCTGTTAGCAAAAAATTTTAAACCAAATAAAATGTTTTTGTTCATTTCGATTTTTTTTCCTGCTCTCAAACACTTTTACGTCACCTTTAACGACAGTATTAATTTATGGGTTCAAATCGTGAATGATTTTTTTCTCATCTGTTTATGGTATTTTGGCTTTTATTTTTAGTTATTTTCCAATATTTTAAAGCTCAATTTTTCATTTAATTTTTGTTCATGTTTTTCTTTAAGGAAAATTTTTGTGTCTTACCATACTTTGCTTCTTTTTTAAAGTATTTTTTTTTCTTGTTGTATTTTTCGTTTAAAACACAAGGCCCAACCCATTAATTTTGAACATGGAAAATGTTTATTTTCCAAGTGTCTTGTCTAAAGTCCATTTATGGCCAATGCGTAGGTGGTTTTAAAGTCATACATTTTATTTAAAATTTATTATTGACTTTGTTTATTGCATTTATATATTATACATTTGTTTGTATGAGTATTTTATCCATGACAATTTATGCTTGAAATTTGTGTCCTGTTTCGATTTCAATGGAAAAAAAAAAATACAAAATTTCTATATTAAAATAAATTAATTTAAATTATGTATACTTCATTACTTTTTGTCGTTTATTATTACTTATTATATCTTTCTATCTATTATATCTTTAGTGAGAATGGCCTTGATAAGACACAAAAATAATATTTGGCTTTAATTTCTCTTGTAACATACCAATAGAATGAAGAATAAATAAAAACCATGTTTACCATATATACTCCCCCTCGGGGAAGAGGTGACCATTTTATATAGTTTTATTTTGGTTAGATTTAAAGATAAACTTTTTGGTTAAATATGTTTGTTAAGGCGATAAACAATTTGTTTAAATTTTAGTTATCTTTTCATTTGACCTCTAATGAAATACAAAAATATAATTTTTTTGCTTATTACACGGTCTTACCATTTTTAAAATGTATGTACACCTTTCTATTCATAGTAGGGATCGCATTTTCCCAGACTTCTTGATTTCCCGGGACAGCGGGAAAATTTTCGTTTTCTCGGGAATCCTAGATTAAAAACTATAATTATCACTTAGCTGAAAAACTTTGATCCAAATAGGATATGAGTTTTTGCATTAGAGTAATTCAATTTTAAATTTAAAAAATTTTGACCCTTGGTTACCGATTTAGATAAAATTTGGTGCATATGTAGAGGAGGATACAGAGGTATGTAAAATTAATTTTTTTCATATTTATTTTGAGAAATGTGGCAACTCTATAGCTTTGAAAGTGATTAGCATATTTATTTAAATGGCCATAACTTTTTTATATAAAAGATATCAAAATATTTTTGCTTTTGCTTTTTGACGTATCTTGGTAAAGTTTTTTCTCCTATAGCGGGTACAAATTTTATCCGGTTTTTTTGTAACAAAAAAAATTTTTTTGTTATTTCTTTTTAATAAAATAAAAGAAAATTTTAAAAATTCGTATGAAATTTGGACCCTATATTGGGGAAAAAAATTCACCAAGCTACGTCCAAAAGCAAAAATTTTAACTTTTGATGCACAATGTCTCGTAAACTGCAGGAGATAATCTATACATACATACATACATACATAAATGCATACATATTTTTTTTTCTTTTTTTGTAGACCTTAACCAGCAGAATCCTCTCATATAAAAAATCATTCACATCGATTTAGATATAACGAATCAGAATCGTTTAAAATATTTGTCATACCTGAGGTATCTAACTTTGGGATCCTGTGGACCCCCGTTATGTCTGTATTTTCGAACTTCAAAACTTAAGCTCTACTACACTTCTTCCATCACTGTGTGAAATTTCATTAAAATCGGACAAACCGATCTAAAACTGTAGATTTATTTCCATTTCATTTTTTAAATGGAACACTTTGAGCAATCAAAATTCAGTAAAAACACTTACACAAGTGTTTAAGTGTCGTTGTATTGGAAAAATCTGCCTTTGTTATCGCCATCATTTAATTTTTCATTTAATTTTTTCTATGAGGACTAAAAAATGCCTACGCCATCGGACGTGGACGTAATGGCTTCTTATGACTGATACGTGGATTATCGGAGACAAAAACTAACGCTCGATTGAAATAATTGTAACATTTGTCACAATTTGTATTGCCCATAAAACTATTGGTACTATTTGGAAATAAATATAAACTGTTTATTTTTTGCCTGAATAACTACTTGTTTTTATTTAATTCATGTAGTTATTTTTCTACTTTAGGGGTATCCAGAAATAGGTACCTTCGCGTTGTCACAATGTTAAACGAAAATTAAACGAAAAAATTTTGCCATCAGTGAGATTTGAACATGGGCATAAATCATCCATCTTTTTCTAAAAACTAACATCTTACTCAGTACAGCATCTTATACTTAATTTACTAAGCGATAAAAACTCTTAGTATAAAAATATCTTTATATTTTTTTTTTTTTTTTTAACTAATAACAATCTTTTGGTTGCTAATCTAGCTCCCTAGCCGACTGATCCAAGTGATTAAAATATTACTGTGTAATTGCACTATTGAGTACTTATTTATGTAATATAGAGTAAGCAAATAATATATATAATAATAATGAAGCCTCATTACCAAGAAACTACTCAAATAAGTAGTTGCCATTACCGAAAACCAAAAAGTTTTTGGTGGGATCATATCCACATATTGAAATTTGTATCCCAAAGAATATTTTATATATTAAAATTTAAATTCAAGAAACATGGAATTACATAATTTGCGAACAATTGACACCATAGCTTTGAAGAACTCTGAATTGATTGTAATACGCAAGAAAAGAACCAGCGGAACGTACTTTCGTTGAACTACAGACCGATATCCTTTAATAGTCACCCATTTTTTGATTCGACTCTGGTACTATAACGTAGAATGTCGACAACGGTGGTAACTTAGTCGTATACACAAATTTTATGTGACAAGACGATGTTTTAACTCTTTCTTAATCTTGTTTCAAATGCCTTTAAGGATCGGGTATCGGGCTTTGGCAATTTCAATGGAGAGAGCTACAAGTCGAAGTCACTGCTAATTGCGGCATTTTCATTTAGATATCACCGTAAAGAGACAAATTTAAATCTTGTTTGATTTTTAATCGAAAAATTAAAAAAAAAATAACAAAAATGTTTAGTGTCGCACGATTTTTAATGCTTCAAATTTGGTAGAATTTATAAATGTAAATTCAGCTTCAACAAAGCTCCATTTTAGGGCAATAACTTTAAAAAGTTATTGATATTTATATTTTTTGAAATAATAATTCTAACATTATATAACAGCATTGGTCCTATAAATCTTTAAAATTATTTCAAAGTATCAAATTTATTTAAAATTTATTTATGAGCGTTTTCATTGTTACCTTTAAAATCGTTTATATTCTCAATTCTTAATAAGTTTTGTGGTGATACTGTTTTAAACAAACGGGTTACGAATCTGAGCTCAGCTGAGAATAGAGTGTAAAATTTTAGCACCATAGGTAACTGGCGAATGACACGCGTCTATTCGGTCGAATATTATCCAATAATGAATGCTGGGTCTCAAAATGGGTGATGGTGTTCCGAATAGTACGCTCAGTAGGCCGATTATGTTGACCATAAGTTGAGCGAAGTGCACGAAATACATTCCTCACAGAACGTGAATTTTCGTAATAAAGTTGAACGATTTGTAAACGTTGTTCAGGCGTAAGTCTTTCCTTTATGAAATGCTAAACAATACTAAACAAAAATAACATGACAGCATCACACGACTCACACGTGAACTGTCAAAAAAAGAAGTAACTACTTGAACCACCCTTTATATAGCAAATTGCAATTTGTACCAATCCTTGATATATAGATATAAGAACGGCGAAAAATATTATTTAAAAGGTACTATAAATTTAAGTCAAATATCGGTGATAGTTGACAACGTGACACTTTTTTGTCAAAACAGTTTTGCTAATACACATCACATGGATAGCATAATTTACATGATTAGGTGGTATATATAACGGAAATATAGAAGAATTCTTTGTAATAAACTCTAATAAATTATATTTTCGTACACAGAAAAAATTATTATCGTATATTTTTAAATTGGTACAGTTTTTCATTTTGCATATAAATTTAAGAAATATATTGAAGTAAATATAGAATAAAAATAAAATTTATGTAAAATTTTATTTAATACATTCAATCATCTACTTTATTTGATTTGATGAATTTTTTAATTGGTGAAAATTTTCTGTTTTTAATTTTTTACACTTTTAAATAATTGATATAACCATTTTGGTGAGAGGTACAAACTTAAAAAAAGTTTTTAATTTAATGAATCATTTACTAATGTATTTAGCGACGTTTTCCGTATATAATTTATGGGTAAATAACTTAGATTCGATCGGCATTTACCAGGCAATCCTAAAATATGCCACACTAATACCACCAAACATTTTGTAGCAAAAAGAAAAAACTACAAATTATTTGGTATATTTTTCAAACTGATATGTATAATTACTATTGAGAAGTATAGCAAAAACGTGTTGTTTTTCCCTTTATAAAATTAATATTTTGTTTAAATAATATCTCAGGTTATACATTTTTTCCAAAATAGAATTTTCAAATATATCTTGAATTATGTACTTATTCCTTCTCCAAAATAGTATGAAAATAAAATTTATGTCTTAAAAAACTACATATTTCAAATAAGTGTATTAAATTCAGTCATGAGTTTTAATATTTCCTATATTATTATGAAAAAATATATGTTAATTTATAAAATTTTTACCACATCCCACATCTGACTGCCTGCAGCCGAACAAAGTCAAAGTTAAATTTAATTGATAAACTATCGATAAGGTACTTATCTTTTGAAAAATATAACTTAATTTGATTTCTCATTTTATGAGTCAGTTCTTCAATTTTGTATTACATTTGGATGATTATGTTTAAAAAATTCAAAAGGTTTTTTATCTCTCCGGTATTTTTCTTATAGAAAAAACGTTAATGCCAAATGTTTAAAAACAAAATTAGTTAAACATTCAGAACAGCTATGAGATCCAAATTAATCCAAAATTTCATGATATTTGTGGTTCATAGAATAATGGATTGAAAAGTCATTAGTTCTAGAAATGATCTCCTTGTATTGGAAATAATTTGTTAACTATCAGTTAGTTCCCAGTGCTTTGAAAACTGTTTAAAATGTGTGTACTTTATAGGAGGGAAGGTGATTATGATATTAATGGCTTTATATTTCAGTGTCTATTCAATACAATTTAATATCAGTTACCTTTTCTCCTTTATCTTACTATTACCAAAATTTTATTATATAAATTAATTTTAACTCAAATTCTTTATCATTAATCCTCTGGTCACCTTATTGATTGTTATACTTTGCAACATCCTTTTAATTCACAAAATCTATCTTAATACACATTACATCCATGTCGTTATAATTTTGCCGGCATTTTTTCCTTCGGTTTTCTGATGTTTTTACCATTGCCTTTTCTTTCCAAGTAACGAATAATGATTTTCCTTTTACTTTCAGCCTGATTTTGTTATAGCAGACTCCGTTCATTATTCAAAATTTTCAATGGCATGAGATGAAGTTGTTGATGTAGTTGTGTGTATGTGTTTTCTTTTTTCTTTTTTTTTTAGTTGTTATTTTCAGTTTAACAATGTGTCAGCATCAGTTTTTCTTTAGGTTTTCTTTAGTTTTTGTTTGCATTGGTCTTGTATTCATTTTATTTATTTCGCCTACAATTACAGCGAAATGTTTCATACTTTTTTTTTTCAATGTAGTGGCCCGATTTTCAGTGCCACATCAACGAAAGTATATAGACTCACTTTTGCAGAGATTTAGTTTTAGACAACTAAGTATGTAGTTTCATTTCAATTTTTTTACAATCAATTTCATTGTATCTAAAAACCAACAGAAACAGCAATAGTAAAAACTACATATAAATATTTAAGTCATTTCCCTGCAAACATTTTCCTTTGCGGAAGTCATTAAGAAGAGTCGCCCAGAAGTTGAATTTCATCGCCAAAACTATTGTCAAAGTATCATAAAAATCGTCTTCCATTGGAAAGAACTGTTCCTTGTAGAAGTGTCTTCCAGAGGTCACGAAGAAGACATTTCCAGAAGTGTCATAAATTAGTCTTCTCAATTACTACCGGACGTTGCTCACAGAAGTATCGTCTTAGTATCTTCCAGATACTTACAATTATTATTTTCTTAATATTTCATATTGAGTAATTCCATTTTAAATTTAAAAAATTGACCTCTCGGAAATTTTTTCTGTAGCAAGTACACCGATAAGGCTTCCTACAAAAAAAAAAAAAAAAATAAGGATGTACTTTTTAAGATACACGTCGCTGAAGAAAATTCTTATAAAAAAAAAAAAAAATATGTTAATAAGAATATTTTCAAAAATTTTATATGGTATCTTAAAATACAAGCTTTGACAAATTGATATCTTTTATATAACAAAAGTTACGTCCATTTAAATAAATATGTTAATCAAGTTCAAAGCTATAGAGTTGCCACAGTTCCCAAAATAAAAATGAGAAAATTTCAGTCGTACATGCCTCTGCATCTTCCGCTACACATGCACCAAATTTTATCTTAATCGGTAACCAAGGGTTAAAATTTTTTCAATTTAAAATGGAATTACTCTATTACAAAAGAAACAACTCAAATGGAAATTATTTTCGTATTTATAGAATTTTCCAGGAAAATTTTTTATATTTTCCTGAAAAATTCCGGTACCTTTAAAAGAATAAAAGAAAATTAATAAAATTTTTATATTTAAGTTATATTTAAATAGGAGTGTATTACCTTTTGTACAAAAAATGCGACAAAACATTTCTAGACATGAAGTTTTGGATTTTTTTTTAATATGCAAATAAATACTTATTTGTTTGATGGTTTTTCCTAAAATAAATTAAAATTGTGAGAAAAGTTCGATATTAAAAGACTAATTAAAGATTTATGATATTTACTTACTTTTATAAAATATTCTTTGTTAATTATTTACAAAATATTATTTGAATAAACCAAAAGAAAAAAAAAATAAGGAAAATTTTTCTTCTCATATTTAATATTACAGCCAAACTGTATCTAGGTTAAATTATTACTGAAGTTCATGATTTTACATGCTTCTCTATTGTATTGTTTTCTTTTTATACAAAACTGACGGTCTTCCTTACATACGCCAAGAAGATTAATGTGCAATAGTAAAGTATTTTTATTTTTTTGTTGTTGAATTCGATCTATCGCCATATAATCTTCCAGAAGTAATGTATTTTGTTTTTATAAATTTCGAACAATCTTCCGACAATCATCTGGAAGTGACTAATAAGTGACGTCTGGACGATTTGCAACAAATTTATATTCCAAATGTTTAAAGGGTTTCCTTTTAGTTGTAGTTGATTTTTGCTATTTTTTATTTTTCCTTCTCTATTTTTAATGTATTAAACAAAAATGTAGATTTTTCATAAGACGGTTTATTCGTGCATTAAAAATGTATATATTTTGCATACAATTTAGACTTTTTTTGCCTCCACTGATTACGCTGCAGCTACTGCATTTTTTAATAAACTTTTTCCTTTGTTTTGGTTGTTATTTTCTTTTTTTTTACCATATAAACCCATTTAAAGTATTTTCATTTTCATGTAGATATTTTCCTTTTAGTTTTTTTTCTTGATGTTTTCAATTTTTTTTTTCAATTTTATTTTTTATTTCTACTTAAAATAAAAGTTGTTTTTGTTTTCGCTTATCTGTTGATCTTATTTTAGACATTTTTATCTGCATCTTATATTTTTTATTTAATTTTCTTTAGTTTTTTGTTGAAAACATTCATTTTCCCTTTCATTTTGTTTGATTTATTTGATACAATTGAAATCTTTTGTTCAAGGATACAATTTGAAATTGATTAAAGCAAAAAAAAAAAAAATGTACATATGCAATAAATGAAATCGAATGGTTTGGAATATAGTGCTTGTTATTATTATTATTATTTTTTTTTTTTTTGCCTAATATTTGTGGTGAACAGAGACCGATTTCAAGGTCTCATTTTCTATATATTAATTTTGGTGAAATTTAATAATGGTGTACTTTTTTTGCAGAGCTGAATTTATGCATATAATAATACAAACGTAGAGAAAATATTTTAAATACTAAGGATGGTAAACAGGGCAACCAAAAATGTGCTATAAAAAAAGCGTTTTGTGCGCATAAAAATGCTCTAAAAATTGGGAAATATGCCCTTAAAATTTAAAAATATGCTATTAAAATTACTATTCATGCTATAACTTGATTTTTATTAGCAATTGCTAAAAATATTTTCTTTTTGCACTAAAAAACATTCAAAGCTAATACATTATGTCAGGAAATTACAAAATTTCTATCAATTTATAACACGAACTGTACTTGAAAAAGTTATGTGACAGTAAAAAGAAATTTCTATTGGGTTCAAAATATAAGAAATTTATCTCCTAAGTGTAAAATATGCAAAATTTGTCTTTGAAATGTAAAATATTCAAAATTATGCTCTAAAAAATATGCCATTTAAATTGCTAAAATATGCTCTAAAATAAGAATTTTCTACGAAAATATGACAAAGTATACTGCTAAGCCCAAAATATACAAATAAAAACATGCAGTTAGGACTAAAATATGCAAAAGTATGCTGTAACAAATCGATGCCAAAATTCTTAAAATTATCTGAAACGGATAAATAACTAACAGTTTGTAAGCCCAGGAAAAAATGTGATTTTGCATATTTTAAGTTGTCCTGAGAATAAACTTTGGAATATTGTACCTCATACATTGCACAGAGGGGTATTCTAAACAGTTTTCCGGCAGAAAGTCCAATTTTACAAGTTCGAATTTTGCAGAACTAATAGCTAGCAATATAGTGACTTTTGCCCCAAACTTATTTTTTTGGTATGCCATTTGTTGAACTAGTGGACGCCTCCAAAGCCAAATTTTTCCAAACATTATGTTAAAAAAAACTACTAGAATATAACATCAACTTTAAATACAGAAAATATATTGTTCATTCGACGCGATATATATTTTTTTAAGAAAAAATCCCCCAGCTTTTTCATACAAAGTTTGAATTTTTTCTTATTTAATTAAAAAAATGTCTACCCTTTTGATTTAAAAATTTTTTATTAATATTGAACACAAATGTGTTTGTGTATTACACAATCCATTAGTAATTAATTATAAATTAATTATAAAATAAACTCACAAAAAATAAAAAACACAAAAATTATAAAAATAAAAATGTTTTTGTGTAAAAAATCTGTAGGAATATTTATTTATTTATTTTTAATAGTAGACCATTCTATCCCAGAACAATTTATAATACAATTTCCAGTAAACATTATAATTTTTTTAATATCAGAGTAAGACAAAAATTGAAAGGGTAGACATTTTTCAAAAATGCATCCTAAAATTTTAATTGCATTATGAATGCATATTATATATAATGCATATTAATTGCATTATGAATGCATATTATATATAATGCATATTAATTGCATTATGAATGCAGATTATATATAATGCATATTAATTGCATTATGAATGCATATTATATATAATGCATATTAATTGCATTATGAATGTATATTATATATAATGCATATTAATTGCATTATGAATGCATATTATATATAATGCATATTAATTGCATTATGAATGCATATTAATTGCATTATGAATGCATATTATATATAATGCATATTAATTGCATTATGAATGCATATTATATATAATGCATATTAATTGCATTATGAATGCATATTATATATAATGCATATTAATTGCATTATGAATGCATATTATATATAATGCATATTAATTGCATTATGAATGCATATTATATATAATGCATATTAATTGCATTATGAATGCAGATTATATATAATGCATATTAATTGCATTATGAATGCATATTATATATAATGCATATTAATTGCATTATGAATGCAGATTATATATAATGCATATTAATTGCATTATGAGTGCATATTAATTGCATTATAAATGCATATTATATATAATGCATATTAATTGCATTATATATAATATGCACCAATATCTCTATATTGGTGCTTAAAGTTACACACTAATACTAAAAAAAAATCCCTAAAAACCAAAAAAGGATTTCTCAATTTGGTGATAAATTCCCTAATTTGACGACACTGCGTTGATATCATTTAATGCCAAATGCGTTTATATACAATTTATGCTCGTATGATTTTCAGTAGAATGCCTAATGAGACATTTTTACTTAAAGAGAAACAGTGTAAAAAATGTATTGGAGGAAAACATTGTTAAGACAATTTCAACTAAATTGACTTGAGTCCTCCTTGTCAAATTTCATTAAGAATCTTGCAAATTGTAATATATAGGTCCAGTTATATATTGTTCCCTTAGTGTATACTTAAGTGCAAACTTAGCTAAGAAACATTTAAGTTAAAGCTCACACTTAAGTAATGTTTCGTTGTACAGTTTAAAACTTAAGTTGGTAAAAATTAAACAAAGAGGTTTAAGCTATAATGTATTTACAATAGGGTGGTCCGAACTTTCAAATATTTTTTTTTAACTAAAAGTCATAATTAAATTTTATTTGTACTAAAATGTTTTATATTAGTTGTCTTCATTTTTTTTATTGAATATTTTTTATTTTGGATTACTATTTGCGATAATGCCAACAATCATTATAAATATCAAACTTCCTTTTTTGGGCAAAATATGTTTGATGCTACCCTAATGTGGCACCAAAAATAAATAAAAAACAAACAATTAAAAAAAATTTGAAATAGCTTAAAATATGTAGAGAAATCTTAAGCTTATGGGCTGTAAAATTAAAAAGGTGTTGGTGCAAAATAATAAAGCAATAAGGAAATAAAGCATAAAAATATAAATTTGAAAAAAAGTTAAATCTTCAGTTTTTACCACTGTGAATTAAAAATTGCAAAAAAGTCTGTGATTTTGACGGCGCACTATATGGAAAATGAAAAAAATTAAATAAGTTTTTTTAACAGATAATGATGCTGCATTTTATCAATTTTTATCTAGAATCAATTATTTTTTCAAAATATAAATAAAAAAAAAAAACATATATTTTTTTTTTAATTTCTGGCACAACTAAATTCGAGTTGGATCAATAGACTTAATGCCCAAGGTCAGATTCCCTATGATATCCGCCACATATTTAACTGTCCGGACAACACCTACTTCACTGTGTCCTATGGATTTGTAGAGTCATCTTGGGGAAGTAGCGACTCTTTTTTATTTTATTCAGTTTCATTTTTATCAAAAAAATCTACCTTAGCAACTGGTCACCTTTATTCCCTTTTAAGCTCATCTTACGTGATTGTTTGTGGTTTAAGTATCATTTTGTTTACAATTTTTTTCTTCTTTGTCACTTCAACTTTTTTGGTTTATTTTACTTTTGACTGACACGTGACGGTTTTGTATGCACTTTTTCATATTGTTATAAAGTTGGGATCAACTTGACAGATAGTGTCATTTTAAAATATTTCAAAACAAAAAATATAAAAAAATGTATTTAAAACAAGTTTTCTTTTATAAAAGGTTCACATGAGTACGAGTGCATATGAGAAACGAATCATAATCTTCAATTATATCGAATGATGAGAAGAAGAACATGGGAAATATATAAAATTTTGCCTAAATTGTGATAAATAGAGTTGTGTGTTAAATATAGTTAAATATAATTTATGAAAAACTAGTCATATTTAAATGCTAAATATATATTGCGACAATTGTAACAAATGAATATCTTTGTCTACTTTAATATGCAAATGTTGCAAAACGTTTTTGTCTATAGTTACGTGAATTAAATGCAATAATTTTTAAATACTACTTTATTTATCATAATATCTTAATGCATGTCCATTAAAACATCTGGTCACCTTGTGTTAAGAGTTGCATTTTTTTGTGGGTAGCCACTCACTCCTATAATGAATGGTTTTCATTTTCTTTTTTTTTTTTCATTTAAACTTTTAAATAGATCACTTTATGAAATGCTTTTATTTATTTTATTTATTTTTTTGTTAAAGCAAACGAATGAATGGAAAAAGTTGTTTTATATCATTGAGTCAAGAATTATGACAAGTTGAAATGTTTTGTAAAAGAAAACAAAGAAATGTTGTAATATTACAATCCCCATTTCAAATTTAATAGATGTTTACAAAAAATAAAAATTGTAAACTTTCTAAATTTATTTTAAAAAATTTGACAGTGCATTTGATCATAGTGAATTGATACTGTCTATGGTGCATTTGTTAATTGATATTTTGTTAAATGCGGCAAAATTTTTATTTTCATAAGACTACTTACGTTTTAAAACTTCCTGTGTTTCTAATGCTTTTCTTTCTATTAATTTTAATATAAGTTTCATTAGGATTTGTAGAGTTTAAAGGAAATAATTAGTTAATACTTATTTGTTTGTTATTCGTTTAGTCATCCTTAAATATTTTAAATTTAAAATGCTTTTTCCGCATTTTGCGACAACTATGAAAAATAAACTTTAATACTTCGAATACGAATAGATGATATAATTTTTGTTTTATTTAATAGGTCTAACCATGAAATAATGAAAATAAACCAAAAGCATTTTATGCTTTTCAGCGGATTTTTGTCAAACTACAAATTTATATAAAAAATTGTTTAAAATTTCACGTATTTTTTGTTTTCATTTGACACCCATATTTGGATTGATATAATCTTCGTAAATATTTTATATATTTTTTATAACCTAAACCACCATAGATGTTTGTAACGCAGAAAAAAATAGATATTCAAACCACCACCTTAAAGTATACTGCTCGACTCGGAAAGAATTTTTTTTTTCATGAAATTTGGCACCAATAATTATTTTGGTACAAGGACGAAGCCCATTTAGATTAGTTATGATATTTCAATAAGCTCCCAGAATAGGAGATTAACGATAAAAAAAATACCTTAACTATAGTAATATAGCAATTACGAAATTCAGAACGAATAAGTTTTATATAAGTATAAATCATCATACCAAATTTCATGAAGATCGGTCAATAATTTACCATAGCCTTTTATAAATTCCTATTCCGAAAATTACCTTAACGTGCACAAATCTCATTCTAATGTTAGTTAATATTTGACACGAATAAATTTTATACAGTGCGAAATTTCATGATCTCTGTCAATAATTCACCATAGCTCCCACATAAGGGTGTTGTAGGAATGTATTCTACACTTCTCTCCATTGCACACTCTGATTAGAAGAAAGCCTTTTGAAATGTTAATAAAGCAATAGGAATTGTTGACTTAAAGGCTAGAGACATAACGGTTTCTAGTGAACATAATAATATTACGGTGACTGAATATACGTTGGCATCTCCGGTACTACATCAATATATATAGGGGCTAATCACTGAATCGACCTGGATAGCATAAAAAAACAGTTTGGTATCATGAACGTTTTCAGATAGACAAATGGTGACATTAATGCAGATGAATTTGGCCCGAATTTTCAAAGGGGCCTAATAATGAATAAACACCAATCAATATTCCAGACGGGGATTTCTGCTACCTTAATTTGAGCTTGAGAGAGCTTTAGAAAAGAATTTATGATATATAAGATATAAAGGCTTTATATCTTCGTAAGATCGATAATAATGGCGTTTTTATTGGGCCTTTTTCCCCGTACCAATAAGCAACATAAAGGATAGGATTGAATGATAATGCGCCTAGCAATGGGAGACTTTATCCGAACTCAGGTTGGCACCCAGGAAAAACGGTTGCTATTTCTTAACAAAAGCGATCTAATAGTACTAACGAGATTATTCACTGGACATTATAGTCTGCAATATAACAAAGCGTCTTGAAATGATTCCAGGATAGTTCGCATCAAAGCAAACGAATTATCGATGACAATGGCCCATAAATCAGTCTGAATTCGAAATAAGATGCAGATTGTGTTTATTTTGAGGACACCGATGCTTTTCGGCTCTTGCCAAATAAAACACATAAAAGAAGGTTTAACGACATCAAACCGCTCGATCTCGTTGTATTGTTCTCGTCGCCTAAGCGTAAGATAATGCCCACAATGGCATCTGTGTGTGATCTATAGCAATCTTGTTTAAACAATGATGTTGTTCATATCCATTGATCGGTAGTGCTCTTCATTACAGGTAATAGCAATGCCAACAATGTTTATAGATTTAACTTTATATTAAACATTGCTTTACATTAGAAAATAAAAAAAAACGGTCACAAATGCGAAACAACGTAATTAATATTTAGTGGAAGAGCGATTTAAAAAATTATTAAGAATCAAGTTAACTATGATTTTTATTCGTGAAACTATTAAATCTATATTATTATATTTTATATTTGTACTTTTCTTAATTTTTGATATATTTTCCTTCTCTTGTGAATAAATAAAAATTGTTAGTTAGGTGATTTTGTATTTCAGCTAACGCTATGTAGAATATTATCTTGTTAATAAGTTTAAGTAATTTTCGAGAAAATATTTATGTTAAGACATTTCATTTCGATCGATATTTTATTAAAATGGAAATTTAGAACAGCAGTTAACCAGAGGTTCAAAATTACAATCTAGACGAAAAATTATTTAAAGATCATTTCTCAAATTTTCAAAGTCACTGATTTCGAAAAAAAATATTTAAAGGTTTTCTGATTCACTATTTCTCGAGATATTGGTTATTATATTTGCATATTTATTTTTGCTAGGGTTTTTATTCCGGGAATTTTTCCAATTTGCCACTTCCCGATTACCAGATTTTTTGTCGGAAATTCTAGGAATTAAAAACTAGCAAAAATGTGCATTTTTATAATTTTGAAACATCAAAAATTCTATTAAAAACGCGGATTGATAGTAATCAAGCAAACACTTATATGGTTAGATGATTACATTGCTTTGCATACAGTTCGATGTAATTAATTCTAAAGGGGTTTTTAAAATACTATAAAAAATTCCTGAACTAACTGTTGTTACCTTGTTAAAAACTGTGTGTGAACCTAGACTAAGAAATATTGAAACCAATATTTTCTTGCCAATATTAGATGAATGCAACACGTCAATGTTTTGTAACACGATTTTCTATTTTGACCTTTAACTTTCAAAAAATTTTTACAAATTCATTGTATTCATTTAAGACTAAAAGAATTATTATTTTTATATTTTGAAATGTGAATTGCATATTTCTTAAAAACTGTTCTGTGACTGTGATGAACGTTATCCAGGATTATTTTACTTTATATACATAAAGTTCGTATGGTATATTCATATTCCGACCGCTACAGACATCAGTACAAAAGCATTATGTATGGTGGTGTAGAGTATAATTAAAAAAAATTTAAGTTGCCTTATGTGTTTTGATAGAAATTTTTCTAGTGACACTTCCAGTGGGTTAAGATTTTTATTGGAATCAATTCTACGAAAAATTATTTACAAAATGTTGCTAATCATTGGACGACGTTGACAATCACTGGCGGCCTTTGTGTTTTGGTGACGTCTTTGAAATCTTTTATTTATTATTTCTTCACTGATGCCAAAGGGACATGGAATTAAGCAGTACGTCCCAAGTATAAAGCTTGGTTAACAATTTCAGTGGTAGTTTAAACGAGTTGCTCTCCTTTTATGTCAGACTTAACGGCTATTCAAAAGCTACTCTTCATCGCTTAGCTGTCAAATTACAGACGACCGGTTCGATAAACAATCAAGCAAAACTCCTGCGTTAAAAAACGCCATATCGGCCGAGAACATTGTCGCGTTTCGAGAGAGTGTGCAGGTGAACCCGAAGCAATCGATTTCTCGCATTGAACAAGAACAGATTAATGATAAACAATTTTTTTCTTTTAGGACGGCACTACGTGCTGCAGAAAGAACACGAAGACTCGAAGCGTCTTGCACAAGAACATTTCAATAGTAATGATTTTTCACTGTGGACGTGGAAAATTTTTTTAACAATAACATAGTGTCTACATTAGACAATTTTTTATCAAGACGAACGTCAAACTTAACGCGAATTGGCTGGAGGTGACAACAGTTGCACAAAAACAACAATATGGCGTATTCATTAATGTTTTTTATATATGCAGTTTGACAACTGTAACTACCAAAATAATAATCAGCTGTTTAACTAAGGTTACCTTGTATACATTCACACTGATTTTGACGTTTATTTTGTAAAAAATCTGCCTAATGTAGACACTAAGCAACAAATTTTTAACAATAAGCTTAACAAATTTGTGTATCATGAATTCAATTTTCATATTTATTTTTTTGTGATATGTACACTTATTTTGTGTTTCTTCAAAACATAAACTTGCCAAAATAACTAATAATGCACCTTTTCCAGGTGCATTTCAGAAATTTATTATATTATATTTCAGAAATGTCCAGTTATATATCAGTAATTTTTATATCAATTGTATTTACTTATTTGTTTATTTTATTTTTATTTCTAATTTTTCAGAAACCAAACTTTTAACCCAAATATTTCCTTTAGGTCCCGTCGACACTTCAAGGAGTAACGTGACAAAAAACTACCATTTCGTAAGGTTAGAAAATAACAAACTTTTTCCTTTCTTTTGACTGACATAGTGTAGGCTTTTAGCGTATACGCCTAAGACTTCTAATGTAGTCTGTAAACACTTGTAGAAAAAGTTAAGTTTTGAATTAATTGAAGAACCCATAAGCACCAAAGATCTTTTGTTCAGTCTTATATGTTCACCATGTCAAGTTAAGGCTTCGAACAAAGCCAATTTTTTGGTGAGAGAACAATTGGATCTTTTGAAGTTACTACAGCTTCCTCTAGGAACTTTATGCTTTGAGCTGAAATAGTAGGGCACTCGCATAATACGTGTTAGATGTTTCAACTTACATTTGCTTCAAAATTTCGTAAGATATGTGGAAGGTAGGGTATTGACAAGAAAAAAGTCCTTCTGTATTCCAAAACAAATTTTGATATCTTAAGTGAGATAAGTTTTTACATTTTCAAATGGAAGTACACTTCTTTATAAAGTTGTAAATTCTAATGTTCATAAATTTCAGCTAAACTTATTCCATTTTTAGCATGCTAAAAATATGAATAAAATGTAAAAGTAGTCATAAATTAATTCTATACTACGAAAATTATTCACGAAAAACAAAAAAGTGTGTAAGCATGTTTTTTCCTTATCTCGTCAAATTGTTTCTTAAAATTTAAAAGTAATTGAAATTGGTCTTAATTTGTAGTTACGATCTCTTAAAGTTTATTCATGCTCGAGGTGGTGAATTTTGACATCATGACATCATGCATTCCATATTATAACAGGGCGACTACAGTATCATTTTTCTGAAAGCTTAGATTCTACTCTACAATTTTCCTATACATTTAAATTCGACATACAGATTCATAACAACTTTTTTCCTGAGTTTTCTATATGAATTTCAGAAATTTCGCTATGAATTTCATAAACTTCTACTTATTTGAATTTCAGAAATTTTTAAATTTCGGAAATCTCCAATTATACACATATGTATCTGAAATTTCTAAATGTAGTTAAAATTTTTTTAATTTGTATTTCAGAATTTTCAAGTTGTATTTAAGAAGTTTGTATCTAATTGTATTTCAGAAATTGTAATTTCTGAACTAATTGTAATTAAGTTTTATAGTAAAATATCTGTCTCATATTCTGAATTACATTTGGAAATTCTCGATATTCAAATAGGAAAACGGAAATACATTTGGATATTTTAGAAATATAAATAGAAAATTCTGAATTACAAATGGGAAGTTTTTAATTATAATTAGAAATTTTTAAAAAGAAAACAAATCGAAACTTCTAAAATTCATTTAGAAATTTCTGAAATACATTTATAAATTTATGATTATATTTCATAAATTTATATTAATTTGTAGATTTCGAAAATTTAATACGAAGAATTCTGAAATATATTTAAGTCTATGTTTAGTGTAGATCTATTTATATACATAAAAAGGGGTTCGTTTTCTATTATTTCAACTTTAAAGTAGTTTAAAATAAGACAAAATATGGATGTGACGTCAGAATATAGCTTATCATTATGTTTTTCTTTTATGGAATTGTAGCTTGTATAAAGACTGCTGAATTTGGGAGTTCATATATGCATGGATCATCTGATAAAAGAACGTTTAACGACATCAAACCGCTCGATCTCGTTGTATTGTTCTCGTCGCCTAAGCGTAAGATAATGCCCACAATCGCATCTGTGTGTGATCTATAGCAATCTTGTTTAAACAATGATGTTGTTCATATCCATTGATCGGTAGTGCTCTTCATTATAGGTAATAGCAATGCCAACAATGTTTCTAACAAAAGTACAAACTGATGGTGCTTTTGACCCATAATCCGGACCAACAGGTACTTTCTGTGATTATATTGCCAATTAGTGGATCTAGCTTGGAATTACATTGTTAACGCACGTAGTACAAATGTCAGAGTGCGAATGTTTAATGTCAAAGTAGAAACTAGCATGGCGGAGATCTATATCTAGAGTTTTCCTGTTAGACATCTTCAGGGCAGGGCTGCCAGATGCTTTTTTTGGCCAACCCCAAAATTTTAAAAATATTTCCCCAAAAAATCCCCATTCAATAAAAAAAAACGTTTTATCTTTCAAAATAATTACTTTTTTTGTTTTTAACAAGTATTTTCTTCTTATAGAAATCATTTTTGGATGAAAATTTTTGCATAACTACACAGATAAAATTATTACATTATATTTTTCAATTACCACAGTTGTTTCATTTTACATCAAAATTTAATTAATATTCAAGCAAAAATAAAATAAAAGAAATAGTAAAAATAAAATTAAAATATTTTTTTTCTCATTTAAATTTTAATTCAGTCAATCAACTACTTGACTGATTTAATAAATTCTTTAATTGGAAAAATGTTTCCTGTTTTTAATTTTTTACATTTATTAGTAATTGATGTAATCATTTTGGTGAGAGGTGCAAATATAAAAAAAATTTTAATTGAATGAATTATTTTGGTGATTGGTGGCTTTTTTCTGTGTACATATGAATTGAAAATATACATTATGTATTAATCTTCAGATTAATCGTCTTGTAAATCAAAGAAATTTGTGCTATACATAACTTTAGAATTTGAAATTATTCCACATTTCTGATTAACTTCTTGGCAACATTAATAACCAAGGTAGTAACCAGCAGAGATATTTGTGCAAAAAATATGTATTGCTATCGTTTATACTTAATGTATAAAGATTAATAAAATTTATTGATATCAAAATAAATAAATAAATAAATAACTAACAGACGATTTTACAGCTTAATTCATGGGTCAGTTCTAATAACTGGTACAAATCAATCAACCCTATTAAAAACAACATACATTCTTGGCCTCATGATATATACTTAATTAACCGTATGGACGTAATAAAATTTCTTAGACTAGGACTAGGGCATACTAAGCTATTTGATAGTCATATTATTTCTAAAGTAAACTCCCAATCTGTCAATACGACAATAGATCTTACCTTAATTTACAACATCTACTATAAGAGTGCACTATTTATGAACGTAAAAGAGGAAAGTTTTTCTCGGGAACTGATACTATTACTACTATAACTTTACCTACATATCAATTCATTAATACCTTAATCTAGTTTTTAAATATTATTAATATATAATGAAATAAGAAATTTATTAACATTTATAATTTTAGCTGCTTTCTAAAGCAGCTTAAGGCCGTACTGATATAGCTTATAAATATATTTAGTTATACAATTTATGTACGAGTATCAATTTGTAAAATAAAATAAATAAATATATAAGGCTCTCCCTGTTTATGCTCTTCCAGGACAATTTGTTTTACAAAAATTAGTAAGGAAACACTCAAACATCATCTATTTTAGAAATGAAGTATATTACCAAAAAATGTCAAACTCGAAAAGAAATACGAAAGCTTAAAAAATTGCAAAATGACAAGATTTTTTATTTTTCTCAAAGAGTGAGAATTTACAATTAACTTCCTGATATTGTCAGTAATATATGTCCCAATTTTTTTTTTTTATTACTTTTAAGTCGCTCTTTGACACTTATTTAAATAAGAAAGAAATAAAAAAACTGCAACTCTTTAAATTTCAAATATAACTACCTACAATTCAACTGTACTTAATAAGGTACAATGGATATTAATGAGTTAAGATGCCCCCTGAACTTCATACTACATGCTATCTCGAAGCTTGGTTTTTATTAAACTCTTAACCGAAAACATATGCGTTGCTTGTAGGGAACGTAAACATATTAAGTTACAAGTTCTTTACAATGTCATGCAAGTTAAATTTTAATTTATATATTATTACCCAGAAAAAACTTTGCTTTCCTGGTAAGCTAGCAAGTATAATTGGAAACAAAAATAAACTACTTATTTTTTGCCTGAATAACTAGTTATTTTTGTTCGTGTTGTCCACAAATATGTACTTAAACGAAGTGAGATTTGAACTTAGACACAAATTAACCATTCGCTTTTAATGACTAACGTCTCATTACGCCATCTTGCACTTAATTTTCTAGGTGACAAAAAATTTTTTATCTTTTTAGACTTTTTGTTATAAAAAACTAATAGAATGGGGTTGAACCAACAACCTTCTGGTTGCTAATCCAGCGCTCTAGTCAACTCATCCACGTGATTGCAATATTACTATACTATTATACTATTGAGTACTTATTTATGTAATACAGAGTAAGCAAATAATAATGAAGCCTCATTACCGAGAAACTACTTTAATAAGTAGTTGCCATTACCGAAAACTAAAAAGATTTTGCTGGGAAACTAAACAAAATATGCAATAATTACGAAATTTCCTCGAAA
Source organism: Protocalliphora azurea (assembly GCA_932274085.1). Lineage (NCBI taxonomy): Eukaryota > Metazoa > Arthropoda > Insecta > Diptera > Calliphoridae > Protocalliphora > Protocalliphora azurea. Next base: position 91,693,656 of record OW026520.1, read on the forward strand.
AAATCCCCAAAACGATTTTAATATCCCCAACAAATTACCCAAATCTGGCAGCTAGAGGGAGAGAATATGCTTCCGGCAGATCGTACGATTCATTGACGAACGACTAACTCTTGAATATGGTAACCAACTACTGGAAAACCCTAAACGAAAGGACCTATGTGTAATTATCTAAAAGCTCTCTTGGTCGACCATTTTCAATTTTAATATATTTTAAAATAGTCAAATATATAATGTTTTCATACTAAAAATAATTTGTTCAAAAACACATAGGAGTTTTCGTCATCGCACTAACGATATACATATAAATTTTAACTTTCTGCAAATAGCCAGGTTACTTTAAATTATTATTTTTCAACCGTTTTTAAAAAAATATACGAGTATATATAAATAAACCATAAATAATTAAAATAAATATTGTAATCAAAACTACTGATCATTAACAAAATGGCGCTTAGATAAAAAATCGACTGAAATAATTTGAAAATAATTTTTGGTTTTCATTTTTATGGCTTTACCCTGTCTACACCCAGTTTTATTACCATAGAGCAGTAGCCTAAGGAAATTAATGTACAAAACAGATATTTATTTACTTTTTTGATTATTTTTTTCTGAATTGAGTATTTAAATTACAAATATAATTTGTTTGCATGGTAATTAATAAATGAACAAAAAACGACAACATTTTATATGTATATACAATATTATCTCATTTGATAAGAATAGAAAAAATTAGCATTAATTAACAAACCAATAAAAAGCACAATTACAATTGTTAAAAAACAAACATTTCGTTAAAAAAAATCTATGCAACGCTCATGTAGTAAATTGTGAATTTAGTAAACGACCTTCACTATGATTTAATAGGAATAAAATTCGAAATGCTGAAAAATGCACTAAAAGAAATTTTAAGATAATTTTTTTTTTTTTATAAATTTAATATAAGAAAGGAACGAAATAAAATTTACACGAATGCCGAAAAAAGAAAGAAAATTATTAACAAATTCTTTTTTAAGTTAAGATCATTATACTTTAATATACAAATTCATGGAAAAAAAAGATTTCTTCCTGTGTATGTAAATACATTAGCCACAACAAATCTAATAAAATGGGCGGTTAGGTGTTGATTTTAATATTTAAATTAAAAATTTATACATTTTTAACAATTCAAGAAATAGCATTAGAAAGCCCCGCTGGCTAGAAAAAATAAACAAGTCACGTTTGAATTTCAAATTTTACACAAAAAATAAGTAACCACTTTGAAAAACTATAAATTATTTAAATAAAAAATATTATGAAAATATAAAAAAAAAAAATAGCAGCAAAATTAATGGTGTAAAAAAAACCAAACAATTGTAGATAAAATATTTTTTTTTATCAAATAACCCGCTGTTTCTGTTTTGGTGTGCAAAATGACAATTTTTTCATTTCATTCTGTTGACTATATTTTTATTTAAATGAACCTTAAATTGGAGTTAAAGAGTTCAATGACTTATGGTTTGACAACTCTGCCACCAAGTTGTTATGTACGCGATTGTTGCGTTTTAAATACATTTAATATTTTATTTAATTTGTAGTTTTTCGTTTTTCATTTATATATATATATATATATATATATATATATATATATATATATATATATATCATGTTCTTTATGTTTTAACAAATTTATAACTGTTTGCATTGTTTTATGGAACTTAAACATGAATTTATTCATATCAACTAACCGAACCCGTTAAAAACATATTGAAGTAAATGAAGTATTATTGTCGCAGTTAATCGTATTCAGTAGTGGTTTTTTAGGCGGTCATATGGTAACCCAGCAAAATGTTTTGAGTTCAAAAGAAATTTATTTTTGTATCACTCTTAACAATCCCTGAATGCATTAAATAGAAGTTACTTAAGGTTTGTTTATCAAAAATTAAATGTTAAATTGTTAAGTTAAGAAAATATACATTGCGGGTCAGAAAATACGTATTTTATTCTGCTTTTATGTAATTATCGAATGCAGCTTGTTTATGATCCTTCGAGCCGAATGCAGGCTAACTACGCTACAACCCTATCTATAACATCAGCGTCGACGACGCTAGTTTCTTTAACCTGCCGTTTTCAAAAAGGTTAGTTCATTTCTTTTAAATAAGTCGGGGGTTCTTTTACTTGCAATAATAAGACGTCTGTACAATTTGCTTTTAAATTCAAATAAAGCTCCTTATTTACGCAACACCGATAAAGAGAGAAAGACAGAGTAAAAAATGAGAGCTTTTGCAGTTTCTGTTGTTAAAATAAAATAAATTTTAACTTTGGGCGGATTCAATGTTCTGTTTTAGTTGTCAAATCTTCAGAACTTAATCACTCAAAGTTAAAGTTACTGCTGAACTGCTACTTAACGACCACTCACTGGATCTTAACAACTAACTTAACAACTGCATCAGCTTGCATAATATTGACTTAGATCTAGTAATATAAGAACCATATAACAGCTTACAATCTAGTTAAGTTTCTCACTAACACATACGCAATAATTTATAATAACAATAATACAAGTTTCTCACTAATACTTAAGCAAGTTAACAAAAAGCTTTCGTTATCATTACATGATAAGATAATTCACAATTTTACAATCAAACTCAAATAAACAGAGATGCAATTGACTACGTCCTAGGACATGCACATGTTAAAATAACTTGTAAAGTGACTTTTTTTTATAAAAATAATATGTGCATTTTCTATCTCTGGACAGTCTCCAGAAACTGCTGGGACGTACTAAAAACTTGTTTAACTAAAATTGAGTTAAAATTTGTTTACCGAAATTTAATTTGATAATTCCTTTTCCTACAAAATATAATTTTTATTTTACTCACTAATGATTTTTAGTAATTTTTCTCTTTTTTAAGTTATTTGCAGGACTACATATGTACATATTTGTCCAATGATTGTTCATAAGAGACAACGACATGAATAATAACATACTAACAACATTTTGTGGATGCATTAATGTGTTACTTGAGGGATGGTCTGAAAAGGAATGATTCTTCTTGATGATAGTTTGTTTTATCCTTAAAATAAACTTATTTGTGGCATTAAATGATATATATTTCCATGATATTTTTGTGCGAATTAAGCGAAAATAATTAAAAATAGATGGACTCAAAACATACGTACACACTAAAATGTTTCGAATAAGGCCGAATACTGACTTTTTGATCAAATATTAGTTTCGTTTTGGTTCGGTTTCGGTCTGAAAAATCAGGCTATATTGGTCTCTATTAAATATTCTATATACTGATACATTTATAACTTGTCTATGTGAAACACTAGGTTTTCTTCTGCAATTTTTACTTTATATAGTTACAGATTTTGACTTTAGGTCTTTATTTTCCTAGATTAGTTACAACTAAAAACTTCTAAAATAGGATATGCATTTGCTTGTACAGCCCAAGGAATATCGACCACTTCCATGTACAAAATTACACTATTTAGTATATATTTTTTTCAACTTTTAGGTTTCTTTTTTTCTATTTTTTTTTTTTTTTTTATTAGATCTTTCGATTATCAGGCAAAAAGAAAGTTAATTTCTCGAAAAGTTTCAAACAAAATGTCGTTTTCAACTTTTCATCTTTTTTCAACAAAAAGTTCTGCTTTCTCGATTTGAAGAACTCAAGTATAAATAGAGTATGAACCACGTATGTGCTCAAATTGTACACTGGGAGAACAAATCAGTAACGAAGAATTTATAACGCATTGGTATCAACTTGAAACCGCATCAGTGTCGAAATATTAGATTACATTTTGTATGTATTTCCTTCAGCGTTCTTTAAACGAACGGTCTTAACAAAGCGATAGATAAGATTTCTATTAAACCCAAAATTGGATTTAACTGAAGGTATTGATATAATCGCAATTTAATTTTAATAGTTTGCTTTTATATGATCCTATATACGTATACCTCTTGATCCATAAATTGAGTTATGGGAAAAACGATTTAAAACTATATATGTACGTGTTCCATTTTTCATTATTAATATGTATGTAAGTTTGTTTTTCCATTTCCTTTGTTTTCATTTCCTTCTTGGATCCACTATCTGCTTTAATTGTTGAAGCTTCTCACAGTAAGTCAGACAGTCGGTAGCTAAAGTTGGATCCCCTAGCTTCGATTTGTTGGTCTCGTTTTATTTTCAAGAATCGAAGAATTACAAGTGTGGATGTAATCTATGATCTGCGTGATCCTGGCTCAGATTCAGGTCAAACCAACCTGTTGCATATTTGAAATATTAGAAAGATACTCCGAAGCATGCAAAAAGGTACTTTCAAAGATTTCAATCTTGATTTCTATAAGAGCAATACAATGACAAAAAAGGTGTTCTGACTCTTCCTCTTCTTCATTACAACTTCTAACAGTAGTCAGTGAATGCCAAACACCATCACACACGCAAGCAAGAATGCCAGCAGATAAATCCGCTCGGGAAACAGCATATAGCGCGTTGTTGTGACTCGGATTAAGAGATGCACGGTATTTGTATAATTGGATTGCAGAGTAGACACTCGAGAGGGACTTAATTATGTAGTCTATAACAGCATATTATTTTCTGTATACATTCTTTGAACGAGCCTGTTTTATAACTAAAACTTTTGCTGGGATTATACAATGTATCTAGTTAAGTAGAATAAATTCAATGTAATTAGGTATGGGTTGAAATATGTAGTAACAACAGCAACAATATAAAACGAAAAGTGAATTAAATGAAAAAGAAAGAAAATAATGAAATAAGACGCACTGAAACCGTGTTAGCCATGTTATAGTTTCAACTGATTATATATATATATATATTTTTTTTTTTCTTCAATTTCTGCTTTTCATGTTTAATTTTTATTTTTATTACTATTATTTTTTCATTTAAATATTAATCGACAACCAACATTAAGGTTGTTATTAATGCCGGTGTTGTTGTTAGGTTTTATTTAATTCTTGTTAGTCAACAGTTGTCATTTAATGAGTGTCGGTTAGTTAGTTAGCTAGCCTTTCTTGCCACTTTAAACAATTTACCACTTATTCATTCACTTACTTACTCTACTCACTTTAGAACAGACACCGGCGTTCATAGCACTCCGGAGCCGAGTGTTTTCGGCATTTTCACACACACAACACGAAGGTTAACGAAGCTAAACAATTGAGAGCGAACAAAAAAAAAGCAAAAAGAGCATAAACAAACCAAATACACTAACACATGTAAATTTTTACATCCTCTCTTTGTGCCTACAGCTGTTTCAGAACCTTAAGATTTTAACATTTTCTGCTTTTTAAGGCCCATGGAAACTTACTACAGATAAAACAAAAAAAAAACAAGAAAAATATTACATTAATTATTTTTTGTGGTTGTTATGAAAAATGTCATGACTTTATAAAGTTTATACTGGTGGATAAAAAAAATGTCAAGATAATAAAAAAGACCAGGAAAAACGAGTGAACTTCAACTCAATTAGTTATGTTTTAAATATAACTTCCGTTTTAATAAAACTTTATTTTGCATGTTAATTGTATCATGATTTTATTTGCTTTCAACCAAGGGGTGTAGATAATTACAACTGATTTTATTTAAGAGGGAAAAGGGAAGGGCTTTAATGGATTTAATTATAAGCATTGCTGCAATGCTAATTTAAAAGGTCAATGTTATTTTTGCATTTGTAAGAGGGTAATTACAGCCATAAAAAGGCCAATGTTAGCTATTCTGGAATAAAACAATTTTCTATAAGATTATGGTTTAAACAACTTTGAATAATTATGTCAGAAATTCAAAAAATATTAAAGCAACAAGATTTGCAAAAGAGTCGAAAGCAGTAAATCCGTCATTTCGGATTATTATTAAAAAATAGTTCAAAATCTTCTCCTCTTTTTTAGGCAATTCCAGTATAAAATCTCTCTTTTATATATAATAATATAATCATTTCCAAATTCTCTAATTTATCTCACTTGAATTCAAATTACAATAGTGTACATTTGCTTATATTAAATTAAAAATGAAATACCATAATATGGCTTAATTTTAAAATCATGTCTGTTTAAATAATTATCATTAAAATATAAAATAAATTGTATTCGATTACAATTACAACAACTATAATAATGAAAAACGTTAAAACAAAAATTTCCTAATTTATATTTTCAATAATCTAGATCAAACTGAACAGACAAGACAACAACAGCACTAGGGTAAAAAAAAACCAATGAATGAAATATACTCGAGATAGCAAATGAATACAAAGAAAATGTTTACAAATAAAAAGAAAAACTAAAAATAAACTAAAATTAAATAAATTATTCAAACACATTTTTGTTAAGTAGTTTACGAGTAAAGATAAAAAAACTATTAAAAATAAAGTGGAAAAAATAGAAAGAAAAGGCAACATTAATAGTTTCTCAAACAATTTGGCAAGTGGCGGAAAAAAAACTTATTGTTTGTATATTTTATTGTTAGATTTTTGTTAAATTTTATTACAATAAATACTTGACAAATGTGAGATAATTACAGACGTAATACATAAATATAATGGCAATTGCACATACAGACATTTTGGTTGTTAAAACTCTTTGAAAATGTTTTTGTTTTGTTGTAATGCGGGAGATTATTATACCAGCGTTGCTATTTATGTTACGAGATGTGGCAATAGCGATATACGTATTAATATAACATTTTACGGTTTTTATGACTCATATCACATTAGAACGTAATGAAAAACTAATTTTGACTATAAACTATTATTATATTATAAATTTTAAAATATTTTATCTATCAATATTTATTCTGAAACTTATCTTTAAAACTAGTAATATGCTTTATTAAAATTCTTTGCAAGTTAACCAAAATCAAGAAAAGTTTTACAACATTTGTTTCCAAAATTGTTTATTTCAAGGACGCCCAGAGCAGTAGTCTTGCTGCAAACGGACTCTGTGATAGCTACGATGACTTTTGACAGAATTAAGAGTTTTGCGACTTATGCACACATTCCCTGCCCTGAACTTAAACAGGCATAGATTTCTCGGAAACTACTTACTAGACAGTGCTAGACAAACAACATAGTGACCATCAACTCTAGTAGTATCAGTCTTTACTACAAACAATACCTTAATTTCTAACAATTAGACCTTAAAAATGACATCATATCAACACTGAACACCGAGATTCTACGTTCACTATTAGTTCAAAAATTTTCGCGAAGCCCCTAGAATGTTGCTACGGAATATCTGGGAACACTTAGTTTACAAGATTCTGTTTTTTTTTTTTTTTTTTGTTTTTTTTTAAGAAATGTCTAGTTTTCTTTGCTACCGTGCAATTAAATCAACAGTCAAGTACTTTGAAAAATAAAAACATGTCAATTGAAAATCATTAAAATCTGCAAAGCTCAGGTTTTCATTGATCGTTTTCTATCACCTCAAGGTTTATATTTGCTATATTTTATTCACGTGCCTTTTTGGAATCGTTGTATTCACCATGAAAGTACAAATCAGTGCATGTTGGAGCCAGTAAACTTAACTAAAACGAAAAATTAGATCGAGAAAGGTCCCCTTTATTATTGCACGAATGTCGAGTAGACTGTCCTTACAATCAGCTTTTTTCGAATTTGATATAGAAAGACAATTCAAACGTATTTTGATGAACTGAAAAAAATAACAATTAGAAAATAATAGAACTAAAATTGACCTAATAATAAGAACACAATTTGTCCAGTTTAAAAAAAAACATGTTCCTCGTATTGAGGTATTTAGTTGGCTTTTTGCCTAACCGGTCTAAATAAGCAACCTGGAATGATTATCCACAGTTCCTTCACTGGTTTTGTGATCTTAAGTCTTATATGCAAATTCTTTGCTCCCAATAAGCATTGGGGTGTACCTTAAAAACATAAATTATCGACAGTACCTCGTTGCACACCAGGGAAGCTTTACTTAAAGCTTAAATTTTTTTATTCGGAAAGCTTATGCTCTTCCTAAGCTCCTCCTGCATTTGGTTGGATGTCAGTAACTCTATTATTAATCCGCTACGATGTCTTCACAAGACTTGCCAGGATTTTGATAGGATTCGATTTATCACGCTCTAAAATCTTCGAATAGTACACTCAAAAAATTATTAAAGTAAACTTAACAGAAAAATCAAATATTATTTCATATAAAAAACTGACGCCTACATTTATTTTAAAACAAATGAAATTTTTTAGCTAATTTTGAATGTTGGTTTTTTAACTAATAATTTGTATAATAACTGATTTTTCCTTTTTTTTAACTGACGTATTTTTACCTAAAAAACATTAAGAATTACTAATTTTCTATTATTTACTAACAGAACGAAATATATCTGTTTTACGTTTATTTCAACTAAAAACTTACCTACCAAAATAGTAAAAAAATGTTTTCTTTTATTTATCAATTAACCTATCAAATAAAATTTTGGCTCTTAAGTACAATAATTCTTTTGCTCTAAGAAATAATTATGATAAAATAACTTATTAACTTTTAAATATAGTTTGCAATTTAGTTGTTAACGTAACTGAATCGATGTTGTAAATTAAAATAAAACAACATTTTTATTAATTTCGAATTTTCTTGAAAATTAAAATATTTATATATAACTAAACAACTTTTTACCCAATTTAAATCATCATAATATGACTCATCAAATTTTAGCATAAAGTTAAAGCCTAATTGTAGACAAAATGATCAGTTTGTATTAAAAGAATGTATGTCATTTTATGTATGGCTGTGCTTAACTCTTAGTTAAAATTTGATAAGTTAAGCCCTATAATGTTTTATTTTATTTTTTGGAATAGTAGATTTTTGTTTTTTGCTATATATTGGTTTTTGGGTAAAAGTCTGTTTATTTAGTTAATATTATTTGAACATCACTTAGCTAAAAATTCGAATTTTAATAAAAATTTAATTTTGTTCATTTAAAGATAAAACTTTCTAACATTTCCTTACTTTCCAATCCATAACTCTATAATCCGAATTAAATAATGAGAAGTCCTTTCTTATTAAAATTTTAGTATAAATTTAAAAACATAATAAGAAATTATATAATTATAATGTAAGAGAAAAAACTTAAAATATGAAATGTTATACAAGGGCGGATCAATAAGTTCGTGACTTTTCGAACTTCCCTCGTAGTTATATGAAATTCAACACTATTCCCATCAATTACCACCTGTTAATAGACTACTGTCAAATTTTGAGCAAGTGGCGTCATTTACTTTGCGTAAAAAATATGATTTTTCGAGGTCCTTAAAATAGGCATTTGTTTGGTCAATAATTTCATCGTTAGAGCTGAATCTCTTTCCACCGAGCCATTTCTTTAGGTGTGAAAATCGGAAGTAATCACTAGGGGCTAAATCCGGAGAATATGGCGGATGAGGTACCAATTCGTAGCCCAATTCATAGAGTTTTGCCATTGAGACTGCACACGTGTTTATGGTCAATTGAGAGCAAACGCGGCACTCATCTTGCAGACAACTTTCTTAAACCCAGCTGATCATTTAAAATCGAAACCACACTGCCATATGAAATGCCTATGGCATCGACAATCTCACGCACTTTTACTCTTCGGTCGGCCAACACCATATCGTGGATTTTTTTCGACATTTTCGGATGTACTGATCTCAATTGGCCGTCCAGAACATTCAGCGTCATTTGTACTTGTGCGACCACAACGAGAGTCAGTAAGCCACTTTTTTACCATTGAAATCGATGGTGCAGAGTCCCCTTAGTATTTATCGAGCTTTTTCTTTGTTTGATTGACGGTTTTTTTTTCGCAGAAAATAATGTTTAATGACCACTCGAAATTCACTTTTTTCCATTTTTAGAAAAATACACGAGGTTGTATGTTAAACGCAAAGTAGATGACGACACTTGCTCAAAATTTGACAGTAGTCTATTAACAGGTGGTACTTGATGGGAATAGTGTTGCATTTCACATAACTACGAGGGAAGTTCGAAAAGTAACGGACTTATTGATCCGCCCTCATATTAAATTAAAGATATATTTTAGTAGTTTTTTTACAAAATAGTACTTGCAAAAAAGTCTCGATAAATATCCTGATTCTCGAATACAGATGCCTTATAATATCTGGGTTTTAGTAATAGATGAGATTATAAAAATCAAACTTTCGGTAAAAGAAAAAGACTTTAGTTCGTCAAAATGTTAACCTATTTGTTATTTAGAATATGTATCACACCTTAATTCAGTAACACATATTAAAATAACATGATAAAAATAGAATTTTGAAAAATCCACTCATAAATTTTGTTTAATTTCTAAAGAATGTTTTTTTTTTTTCAAATGTAAACAATTTTTGTTTTCAGCACATTTTTTATCTTCAGCATTTTCTAGCTTTTTTCGCTTAGCTTTGCTCATCCAAACTTTTAACCTTTCTCTTCTTCTTAGACTTAAATCTGGAATTTCATAATGTATAGTAATAAGATTATAAATTATAAAGACAGTTAATAATAAAAAATAATGTTTTTAAACTCAAATGTTACCATTTTTTTAAAATAAAAGATTTTTCGCCAATTTTTTTATGTTATGTTTATATAATTCGTCGTCATAATTTTTTAATATTTATTTCTCATTTTTTTATTATTACTATTTTTCCCTAATTATAAAAGCTTTGAAAACCTTTTGTTATAAAATTTCAGTTTTGTTTTACTGAAAATATTAACTGTGACTAAAGCTATGTTCACATTCGGCAAATATTTGGCGTGACCACTAGTTTTACAAAAATATTGTTTGCCGACCAAATGTTTTGTAAGAGAAAACATCGTCAAACAAAATTCAATGAAATGTCAGCTATGATTAGTGATAACTAAAAAGTGTTTTTCCAATAAAAAGGAAAAATTAGGAAATATTTTATATAGTGGTTACGTCATTTTGGTCAAATATTTGGCTAGTGTGAACGTACCTTAAAAATACTTTTTTTTTATAGTTTGATTTTTTAACAGCAAGTTAGAACATAATTTTCCTTGAAATATAACAAAATTTTCATTATTTTTTAACTCAAATTAAAACTTTTTAAATACGAGTAGTCTACATAAAATCAGTTAATGTACATTTTTTTTTCTTTTGTGAAAACTACTACTGAAAACTTTATGTCGATTTCTTATTTTAATATTTCGAACTCATGGAATTTGCATAGTGATACACTTTAGATACCCTTTTTTATTGTTAAACAAAATAGGTAAACTAGATGGAATTTGACAAGCTAAACAAGAATCTGCTTTCACTTTTTTCCTATCACGTACTGATTCTTTTTTATGACTTATATGACAACCTTATTCAGCAGTTTGACAAATTTAGATAGATAAAACTCTTATAGATGCCGTTTAAAATCATCTTATTTTTAAACTTACTACCAGATTAATATAATTGCCGATCAGACCACCAAGCAGTTTAATATAAAAGTTAAAGGTGAACATCCTGTTGTAAAAAGTACATTCTAAAAAGTGTGAAAACCTGAAAATCATAGCATTCTGTTAGGCTCCCATTTAGAAAAAATTAATTTAGTTTCGTCTTCGAAATAAAGGGATCTAGCATGGATAGCTCAGCCTGCATGAGACCTCACACTTAAGCATAGTTTTAAAATGTCTTTGCGAAAGAGGATCATGCCATCAAGATACACTGAAAATTCCTTTTATAGGCTGAATAGCCATTAAAAGAAATAAAGAAAGAAAAATAAAATAAAAATAAAAAAACATGTAAGAGAGATATAGTCGGCCTTATATTGGAGCTATTGTGTAAAATTTTTACCTAATACTAACATTTGTACTTTAAAGCGATTTTTGGAAGATTGGTCTAGATGAGAGTTATGATCAATTATGGACCGATTTTCATGAAATTTGGCACAAAGATTTATATAAAAATGGACCGATCACATCAAAATAATTATTCGTGCAAAATTTCATCAAGATATCTTAAAATTACGACTTTGTTCGCAAGTTGTAGCCAGCCAGACAAAAGGAAGGAAAGGACGTTAAATCGCCTAGAAAGTGATTCTGAGTTAAACGGTAAACACCTATGGTGGTGTAGGGTGTAAAAAACGTTTTTTTTTCTTCTGGTAAAATGTATAAATGCCGTGACTCAATTTTTATCAAGTTTAAGCTTTATTTTAGAAAATTTTTTCATCCTCTAAAAGCGAATTTATAAATTTTCGGGAAAAGACAGCTATTTCAACACGTTAATTCTATTTTTTTTTTATTTTTATTCAAATAAATATTTGAAAAATTCGTAATGATGCTTGATTGTAAAGATTACATAGACATTAACTCTCGTAAAATAAATAAATAAAAATAATAAATAAAACTTTTTTTCTTGTTACTAAATATTTTTATTTCAAAATCTTTTAAAACCTGCTAATCATTGTCAGTTATTTCTATAAGTTTTCAGTGATTTTTATTTTTTTTTAGTTTTTCTGATGTTGATGACGAACATAAAGACAACAACGACTTTTAAGTTCTTAGATAAACCGCCTCTAAATAGCATTAATAACTTAAAACAAAGTGTTATTAAATGTTTTTGTTTGTATTATTGGCCCGATTGCTTTCTTCTGACTTCATGAACATATAGATATATAGATATATTAAATAATGTAAACTCTTATTTTTTTATTTTTATAAGAAAGACATTAAAAATATTAAATTCCTTTAAACCTCTAACTTCTTGTTTTTTAGTTCGTCATTGGGTTGAATGATTTCTGTATAGGTTATAGTTATTTTGTAAGATATTTTATTTCATTGTTAGTATATATGTTTTATTTTTTTGTTTACTATATTTTTTATGTTACATCAAGTTTAAACCAACAATTAATGTGTTGGTTTAAACTTGATGTTGTCTTTTATTTAAAAGAAAAAAAATTGTTTTTGTTTCTTTTCTTAAGTAACTTGTCTTGGCTTGTCGTTATTAAGTCACATAATTTGCTACTTAAATATTATTTTCAATGACTTTAAAGCCTCCAGCTAAGGTGTGAAGAGCTTCTTTTTATCTTTTTTGCCAAAAGCAGCTTTAGCAAGAATAAAATGAGTAACAGTGGCGGATGTAATTTGTGATTAAGAAAATACATTTATTGGTTGATGAAATAGCAGATTCCAAATAATACAGTGTACATTACTAGGAGTCAGTCATGTAGTCAGTAGTAATTTTAAAATGCTTATTTAATTTATTTAAAATTATTATTTCATAATATTAATTATTTATTTTTTCTCTTTACAGGTATGTATTTTAAAACCTTCTTAACTAATTAAAATAAAATTTTGTAAGTTTTTTTTTAAATAAATATTTATGAATATCTATATTTCTAAACACTGTTCAGGCATACATAACTTATTAACCTACATTCTACAAAGAAAAACAATTAACTTGTCGATAACCATTTTGTATCAATTAATTAATAAATCAATTGGTTAAATCAAAAAAAAAAAATAAAAAATAAACAAAAATGGCTATTAAAAATAAAATGAAATAAAATAAAATAAATAACTCCCCCTATAAAGGTAAAACAGGTTTATTATTATTTTTTTCTAATTCTAATTGTTTCCATAAAAAAAAAAATATATATTTATATTTTTAAACAATTTTTTTGATACCCACCGTGATAACTATATAATGGGGGTGTATACAAAATTTTCATATGATTTGTTACATCTAAATAAATAGTAAATTTGTCAAGTAACAAAATTTTGTACAAAGAATTTTCTTCTTTTTACATAAACGGCCAACTTTAAATGTCAGTAATCACATTTAAGGTTAATAAGCTCTGGGTCAGAACAAAATTTTTCATTAATTTTATTTGGGTAGAATATTACATTATTTTGATTTAACTTACCGTTTCTTAGTTCAAAGGGTTTCTGAATATTTTAATGTATTTTCAAAATCGAGTGCTTCAGATATTTGATACACTTTTCTAAGCACAGTATTCGAAAAAATCCGTACACTCTTTAAGGCTTGTAACCAGGGCAGCCAAAATTATGCAAAATCATATTTTTTTTCCTGGGCTTCAAATGAACTAAAATTTTGGCATCGATTTGTTACAGCATATATTTCATATTTTTAATTTTTGCATATTTTGGGTTTAGCAGCATATTTTGTCATATTTTCATAGATAATGCTTATTCAGGAGCATATTTTGGCAATTATATGGCATATTTTAGCATATTTTATACTTAAGAGTATAATTTTGCATATATTACACTAAAGAGCATAATTTCGCATATTTTACTTAACAGATAAAAAATTCTTATTTTGCATGCAAAAGAGTATTAAAAAAAGCTTTCATTAGTTAATTTTTTTTTTTTTCAAAATCCAATTTCCAAATAATTTTTATCTTATAAATTGATAGAGATTTAGTAATTGAATGATACAATGTATGTGTAAAGAGCGTGTATTTTTTAGCAATTGCTAATAAAAATTAAGTTATTTTTAATATCAAAATTTTTACGGGCGAAAATTTAAAAATCAAGATAATTTAAATTTTCGCCGGTAAAGTAATATTTTAAGAGCATACTTTTTTAATTTTAAGGGCATGTTTTTCGATTTTTAGATCACTTTTTATGCGCATAAAACACCTTTTTTAGAGCATATTTTTGAATGTTCTGCTTATAACTTTTATTGTACGTGCAAAAAATTGTAACAACTTGTTTGCATTTTTTATTCTCCGTAACTATATGATAAATTGTGTTGTAAAATCATAATTAATTTTTCTCAAATAAAAATTGAATAAAACTTGTGCAAACGCAAAATCAAAATTTATAATAAAAGCACATGTCGACCATATAAAACAATTGCTAGGAATGCAAGTGGGTCGGGAAGTACAGTTTCTTGAGTCATAGATGTTATGTGAAATTTAGCAGATATCGTGTAAAAAAAGCCATTTTTACGTGCGGGGAAAAAGCACTTTATTCATAATAAATGACACTTTTAACAGAGGAATGTGCGCAAATGAGTGCTCTCGGAAAAAATTCCTTTCTATCATTAGAAAGCACAACGAATTCTAATTTTTTCTCCTGATCTCGCATCTCATCATTACAATAAAAAAGTAGTTGAGTGGTACCGAAAAAATGATGCTGCTATGTAACAAGGGAGGTCAATCCACTATATGTGCAAAATTCAGTCCATTTGAAATGTGTTGGGTTATAGTAAAAAAAATATTTAAAGAACATTTAAAGCTGAGTAAAAAAAAAAAAAAAAATACAGTTAAGAATTAAACCAATTCCAACAAAAAAGTAACCGAAAACACAATAAAGGTGTTATTCAGCATATTCAAGAAAATATTAAATATTGCGCATATCTATCAAATCGAATGAAATATTTACTTAAAATACCACCAAGTTGCAAATGAAAATATGGAAAATTAGAACATGTATTGTTACTTGAGCAGATGGGTTGAAGGAGGACCATTCAGCACTTTTTTCAAATGCTCTGTACTCATAACCGTATAAGATATTTGTAAACTTTTTTTCGTTAAAGACTTAGATGTGTTGGCTCTAGTTAAAGTCTTTGTAGACCTGACTATCTTAACTTTTTGTTAACTTAAAAAATCATAATAATAAAATTACATCTTCCTAGTTAAGAAACTTTAATTTCTTTTCAAATTATTAAAAACAATAATATTACATATTGTATTTTAAATAAAAATTTTAGGGTACTTTTAGTGCTTCTACACCCAACTAAAAAGAAAAAATCCATAAAAATAAAAAGTAATATTTGCTGTAAATTATAAAATATAAATAAGCAATAAATGATACAATTTGTTGAGGTTTTTACACAGATATTACTATTTTATATTATAATTTGTTATATTCTAATTGCAGTTGTTTTTGTTTTTTAGATTTCTTTGTCTTTGGAAATAATAATTTTTGGGGGCGTCTTGTTATTTTATTGTTATTTTTGCGTTTTAAATAAATAATTATCTAATTATGGGAAGTTGAAGTGATGAATGAGCTACAAGTCAGTAAATTATGTTTAAAAAAATAACAAGTATTGCTATATTGAATTTGAAAATTTTAGATTTAAAACACTTCAGTGTAACACTAATGCCGCCAACTCAATTTGTGATAGACATTCTTGGTCAGAACTTAAAAAAAAAGTTATATAATCTATTGATTATTATCTATATATATTCATACATATTTGTATATAAACATGTTTTAGTAAAAGACCACGTTGGATATTATAGTTCTACAAAAAGTCCTCAATTTTTGTTGTTATTAAGCCTTTTAAGCTAACTTGATCTTAACCAAGTTACTTAAATTATTTTATATATTTTTAAGTTTTAAAATATTTATAAGTCAACAGGGGTCAGTAAATTTGGTTCGAAAGAAGATATCGAATGCTTTATAATTTATAAGCTACACAAATTCGATCGATTTATTTTTTAATTTAACAATACACATTTCTATCTTTAATAAAAATTTTCCACTTTATAATTCTATTTAAATGCTAAGACCACCCTCGTCCATCTAACGTGTAGTATGTATTTAATACTTCAGGTGTAAAATCAATTTATTAACTTCACATGATTCTAATTAATTAACATAATTAATAAAACTCAATTCTCTGCGCTTTTCATAGATATTATGAAATGCTAAAAAAACTCTGTGAAAATAATTAATTACTTAAGTTAACTGGAACGCATTTGGAAAATAGTTTTTAGTAGCTGTGACATTTTTGGATTCTGTTAATGTTCAAAACAGCTACACACATGCAAAGTATTACAGATTCAGCCACACTAAATTTAAATTAGCTATAATAACAAGTGGGTGGGTTGATGCATTGTGACACATGTCATTAGTCAAGTATGCATGTATATTATGCATCGTATTATATGGAGTGGTAGCAAGTTGTAATATATTTGAATATATGGTATATGAGTATGAATATATATATGGAAACATACCTTTATATTTGTACTAAAAAGTTATAGTCGAATTCGAGTAAATTATATGTAAAATAACTCCTACACTTTTACATTTATTTACAAAAGCTCAGCAATGACAGACAGCACCTTCAACAGCAGATAAGTTTATTAAATAAGTGCATGAAAAAGATTCAAAATATATTGATAATTGTGGATGGTAAAAGGTGACTTTGGTTTGGTCTATGATGTAAAAATTTTATTTATAAAATTCTTCCAATCCTTATATCCATTGTTGTAGCAAAAATTTTGAAGAATTCAATCAATTTAGTGGTTAAAGTATAAAAATTGCGCTGCCTGTTCGGGATAAGTTCATACATTATATATGACCAAATGCAAAAAAAATCAGCTAAATCGTGTTTAACATAAAACTAAAAAATGCTAAAAAATTATTTTAAAATGCCAAAAGTAATGCTAAAAAATAAAGTGCGTTTTTAATGGTTCCGCGCTAAAGAGTCATAAGCAGCTATGTAGAAGCCCGTTTTAACATTTTGCTGCCATCAAGTCATTCAAATCATATGATGAATCTCACAATTTTCATTAGTTTTCAACTATATACATACTTAATCATCTAATTCAGTTAAGGTTTAATCGTGAGCAATGGTTAATTATGTATTCTACGACTTCCTCAGAATCCTCGCATAACTTTTCCATTTACTTAATAATGATCTGATCAAACAGTGTCCCGTGATAATACACTTTATAGTTCTTAAACTTATTCTGTTCCAGTGTAATATTATCATTTATATATTGGGACACAACTTCTTGACACTTTTCAACCTGTTTGACTTTTGCATATTCTGTTCAAGATCCATATTATAAGTTTATTTTAAAATAATATATATTTAAACTATATAAACTAAATATTCCGAATAAATATTCCTTCATTTCGAAGAAGTTTGTTTCAAAACTTTGGAATCGTTTATTTAATATTTTTGAAGCGCATCTAATATTAAGAAAAAAATTAATTTTATTTAATACTATTCCGTTACTAGTTTTCGCAGAGTATTTTTAAGTTTGGATCGGGGGTCCCACGGAGCTATTGGTCCTAAAAGTAAAGTACACCTGACAAAGAACACTTTTAGCCGCTTGCCAAATTCTTATTTCTCATGCGCATGTGCTATTTATCTCTTATAGTTTTCGAGTTATTTGCATTTGAAATTTCAACTTTCTTCCATATACATATAGGCCAACATTTCTGCCCTATTTTTTTATATTATTCTTTTATGAGTTAAACAGCAAATTTATCTATCGAGTAAAGAAAATTTAAAGTCGTTATCTTTACCGAGTCCAAAAATGAAAGATTTTAAATTTGAAAATTTCGAAAAATTCAGATCTTTTTTTGTGAAAAACTGCCTACGCTCTTTTTTTTCTAAAATAGAATTTTGCTTTAGATTATACCATAATTTTATATTATGAATTTATTTAATTTATTCAGGCTCGAGTTCATATTAATGTAATAATTAATGAAGAATACTGTGAAAAAGATATGTTAGACACTATCAGGATGGAATGCAATTTCTGGCCCGCTTCGAACTGTCTTCAGCATTCTTCGTGCTTTTTAATCTTAATTGTAAATATCATCCTTTTAAGTTATTCTTCATTAATTATTACATTAATATATTGTTTCATTCATAATATTTAATATATTAATATATGTGTGCACTGGTTTCTAAATATGCATTGGAATTCTATAAATAGAACAAACAATGCAACATGCTAACCGACGGTTGGATGGAGCAGAGAAACACTAATGTAATAAGAAGAATAAAAATATATAGAAGGAGGTTGTAAATTTCGTTCTACTTAATATAGTTAAGAACTAAGAATATTGTAAGTACAATAATAATTGAAGTCACGTTCTCTAATTCTGAAAAATCGTAAGATAAAAGGATGATATTATTAATTGACATTAAACAGGCACGAAGAATGCTAAAGACGGTTCGTAGCAGGCCAGAAAATGCGTTCTCTTCTGCTAGTGTCTAATATAACTCTTTCACTGTATTCTTCATTAAAAGTTCGAATAAAATGAAAATTTACACAACTTTATATTTTTCTGAAAGGTATCTTCACAGAGTTAGAGATACTAAAATATTTCTGTAGTTATTTAGGAATAAGTACAGAACCTTCCGAATTTTAACTTTTTATATCGAAATTTTGACTTTAGTGTACATATTCTAAAATTTCAAAGCATGAATTTACAAACTGAATGCAGTTTCGGAAACGCTAATGTATTCTAAAGAGTTTTTTGAAGGCTTTTTCCAGACCTAGAAAAAATGTGGGTAAAATTCCAAACAATTCCATTTTGGGAATTTTTGCGTTTTTTTAAAACTTGTCGGATTCCTTTTACCAAAATCTTAAATGTAAAACACATACAAACATGATTTTTGTAGGCCTTATCGCAAATTCGGACAAGAAACAAGAGTTTAGCAAGAGGATAAAAATGTCAGACGTACCCTACTTTGATCACTCCTAACTGCATTCCTGAGAGGTCTGTTGGGCCTCCAATTCAAACTTAAAATTGTTACAGATTTATTTTCCAAAATTTTCAATTCGTTGTAGGACTGTAGGAATCGAAATATTTGAACACACGTTGTTGTTTTTCCTATATCTTAAGTCTATATGGAGCCATAGCTGCGAAAATATATTCAGAGTAAAACACAAAACTTTGCAGCAGGGTAATTTCCCAAATAACTCTGAAGTTGACTGGAGCAGTCATATCGGAGTGATGTTATTAGGCTCTTCTATTTGCCAAAATAAGTCCCGAAAATTTTTGCAATTGCACTGTCATTCCTCTGATTCCAGTTCATAACTAATTAACTTCAGGTAACTAATAAAAACTCGTTTATCTTGTTTGGTCGGCATTGATGTCTTAACTGTGAGCATTCAGATATAATGGCGATGTTCTTGAAAGTGTAGATTCCCCCAGATCCACTGACGAATTATCTAACTTACGATAACTTGTTTTCTATTTCATTATTATTTTATTTTAATTTATATGTAATTACAATAACATATGCTTAGGAGTTAATGGTTTACTTTACATTCTAAAATTGTTGTTTATCCTTCGTCTAGTTTAGACGCCTTTCAATTGGTTTGTCGTCCATCGCCTGTCAACAAATTGATACTCCATACATCATTATTGACAGTTGACGGCTTCTAGTAGTTCACATTTATAGAGAATTGAAAATTAGAGAGCAAATTCAGTTTTAATAGGATTGACACCAAGTCAATTATCAGTGCTCCATTTACTCAGCAACTTTAGCGCCAATTCAATTATATGCGATAATGTACTCTGATATATTTTAGATTCGAAAAGGAAAGCAATACTGATAGGGCTGTTCTTCATCCAAAGAGGTTGGAGACCACATTACATTGAGTCGTTTCAACCATGGAATTAACAGAATCACGTTATGTTGCAGATCTGTTGGAATAATGCCATTCCGACAAGGATATTTACATATATGTGTGTGGTAATCCGTTCGCCTTCTGATTTCCGGTGAGGGCGGATAATTTTAATAGAATGTAATTTGAACAGTTTTCTAGTCTCGGAAGAACACCTTGAACTTATTCACTGAAGCATTATATGAGCCCCAGTTAACCGTTCTCTTTGGTTCCTTAAATAGCTCACAGCAAACCTTCCTTGTGTTTGGTATTTCGGAGTCGCACGATGATGACCTTCCTTTAAGGAACCGTAAATGTATCGAGTCAGCTGACACTTTTTGCTTATGAGAGTTATTTGTGTATGGGTACTCATAAATGTAAATGTGACGTATTGTCGTAATTAAATAAGGTCTCTCTACGTTTTTACGTGACATCTGTAAGAACAGTGTTAACAACTTTTTATTGTAATACAATAAATCAGCGTAAAAAATCGCTGTAAAAAGTAAATTTTATTGGATTTTTTTTGCAATTTTCCTCGGTAAAAAGCTTATTAAAATGTTGAAACAAACCATAGAATTAAAGCAATATATTCAGAATTAATTTTTTATAAACGAATAAATGAATTTTTTATAAAAAAAAAGATCCCTTGATTTAATCTAGCGATTTTTAGACCACAATTTTACTGCAAAAATGTCTAATTGATAAAACTAATGTTGATGTATACAAAATAACTACAAAGTACTTGCTACATTTACGTTTTTTAAGTAACCATCCACTTGCGTACCCAATAAAAAAGGTAATCATTTATTTACCTCACATTTTTGAAATTAACATAAAAATATTCTTGGACATTTTTCTGTAGCATTTCTAATAGCCACCTTAACCTTTCATACTTTTACTTTGTAGGTAACTTCTTGTATGTAACAACTTCAAAATAAAATCCAAAAATATAGGAAAAAACTGAAACTTAAATTGCCATAATTTGCTACAACAGGTACAATTTAGTAAAATAATATTTTCTATCTCAAAAAATATTTAAGAAATCACAGGCAGCCTCATGTAGCAAGTTGCTACTAGAAACTATTTATGTACAGTCAATCGCATAAAAATGTATACGACCCGTATGTATCTTTAAAACTTTAGATTTTTGTACTTAGTTTTAATAATATTTGTAAAAATGTTGGTCTTACAGTTAATGATATGTCTCTACACTAAGAAAACTAAAAAAGAAAAAAAAAATCCTGAGATATTTCTATTATGTTTTTTGTGACCTCTTATATAAAAGAACCACTAAAATTTACATTGCACAAGTATGCATACGACGCTTGAGAGATATTAATTTATTCGGATATAACTATTGTGCCAAAAAATGAAATGGATTCAAATTAAATTTTATTAAAAGAAACTGTGTTACATTATTAAGCAATTAATTTCAAATTTTCGATTTATTTTTATTTGCAGAAATTGGGTTTTTCGATATGAATGAAATTGTGTTAAGGTATCCAAAACACAAATTTCTACAAATAAAAATAAAACCAAAATTTTAAAATCTATGGACATTTAATAATTACTTAATAATGTGACATGTTTTCTTTTAATTAATTTTAATCTGGATCCATTACATTATTTTGCACAATAGTTATATCCAATTAAAACCATGTCTCTCAAGCCCCGTATACATACTTTTGTAATATAAATGTCAGTGGTTCTTATATGCTAAAATAATAGAAATATTTCAGAATTTTTTTAGTTTTCTTAGTGTAGAGACATACCATTAACTATAAGACCAACAAAAATCTAATTTTCAAAATAGGTACGAGTCGTATACATATTTATGCGATTGACTGTATATAATCCACATCGTTGTCGTCATTGCAATAATAACAGGTGTCAGCTGTCTATTATCAACTCCCAAATGCTTATAATTTACTTTAAAAAAAACAGCCCCCTCACTTTTCTATAGCTACAGTTTTTCGTTATTTTACTTGTTAAAATTATTATTGAAAAAAATCTTAAATTTTCTGTAGACTGTATGGCTGGTTTTCTGGCTGACTGACTGGCGGTTATGCAGAAAAATACCTATTTATTAAAGATCACTACTCTCCAAAAGTTATGTCTACTCTTGTGTTTTGATTAATGATATAAAATATATATTATAATATATAATAAAGAAAAAATATTTCTTTGAACATAAATATTAAATGACATGTTCATTATTTAATTAAAGGTTTCCAATGTTCCGGCACATTGATGCCATAATTTGTTGTTGATGGTTTTTATTTATTTCTATGTGGCAATTCTTTGGAAATCACAATTCAATAATTATAATCATTTAATTGAAAATCGGAAAATTATGTTAATTTTATGTTTTAATTGAACTTGGAAAAAAATACAAAGTAAACAGTAAAATTGTAACTTAATAACACGGTGCTACAAAATTTAAAAAGTTGAATATATTTGGAATGTAATTTGTAGGTTATGTTATGTGAGTAAATTATTATATTGTTTTTAGAATTTTTGATATACCACCGAAATCGTTAGTTACATAAAAAAAAATATATATATATTTTTTTTTTGGACTTTGCCGCTTTACAAATTTTTATTTCGAATACCAACTTAAGTTTTGTAAACTGCATTAGAAAGAAGAGTTTTTATCCTTTTTAAAAAATATTTATATATACACATTTCTACTCATAGCAAAGCTGTATAAAATATTAAGGGCTCAAACCTAATATTTTATTTTTTATTTGCATTTTTTGAACTTTACAGTTTACACTTTATTGAAAACCTATTTTTTTCATCAAAGAATGGTTTATTTTACTCTTAATAAAATATAGTATAAGAAAAAATATATATTTTCTTATATAGTGTGGGCCAAAAATGGCTGTAAAATATAAATAAAAAATTAAAAAATAGTGTTTTTGTCCTTAATACTTTAAGCTAAGTTCATTATTCTAATATTTGATGATTTTTGCAAAAATTTTATTTGTCTAATGTGAACACCAAATATTTTTACGAACCAAACAAGAAAACTGCAGATTTTGGTCAAACAAAAATATTTGCCTTAAGTAAGTGCGAACATTGTGTGAACCCAAGATATAAAATATTTGCTATTATTTTGGGAGAAATTTTGTTTGATCTTTTAAAATGAATATAAGAACATGGGTAAACAACAGCTGACATGGAGGACAGCTTGTGTTATAAAAGTTGTTGTTTTTATGTAAATAAATTTTAAATCGAGAAATAAACAATTTATATTTTATCTATTAAAATACAGTTTGTGAAATAAAACTTATATTAATA
The DNA here is from genome assembly GCA_932274085.1 of Protocalliphora azurea. NCBI lineage: Eukaryota > Metazoa > Arthropoda > Insecta > Diptera > Calliphoridae > Protocalliphora > Protocalliphora azurea. The sequence goes on from OW026520.1 coordinate 91,717,284, forward strand.
CTTTTCATTAAAACCATAATTGTGCTTCTGAAGTTTTTTAAACAGCTGAAAGTGGCGTGCAAAAAAAAAACAGTGTTGCTTTGCTAAGACAGGCCCGTTTTGTAAATAACGAAGAAGAAACAGGGTTGCTATTTTGTATTAACATAACTTTATTATAAAAAATTTAATAATGTATTTATTTTTAAATTACGTTTCATGAATTTACATTATGAAGTTTGCAATTGATAAATTGATAGTAATTAGCATTTTTCAAAAATGACCTTGACAGCTAAATATTCTTAAATTCACTCTGAAAATTGTTATAAATCCGTGAAAGCAAAATAAAAAATAAAATTTTGTAATAATCATTTAATAATTGACGTCAAATAAATTTATAGTAATTATGTGTTTAATCAAACAATTTTGAATAAATAATTTCTTTTCGTATTTTACGATATTTGATAGTTGTTTTGTCAAACAAAAAACATCAACTAAATTCGCGCAATGTGAAAAAAAAAATCAACTCTGTATTTTGTTGCAAAAATTACGGAAAACACGATTAAATATTTCGTGTCAAATATTTGGCTAATGTGAACTTAGCTTTACACAAGTTTGCTATGAATAAGAATGTGTATATGTATATATTTTAAAAAGAGTTAAGCCTCTTCTTTCTAATACAGTTTAAGAAACTTAAATTGGTTAATGGTAAATAAAAATGCTTAAAGCCGCGAATTCCGAAAAAAATGTTTCCTTGGATATAACTCCCAATATATCGAAAAATCTAAAAATGGTATAATAATCTACTCAGCAATATCTACAAACTACTATATGTTATATTCCAATTGTTTTTTCACTGCAGCACAGTATAATTAAACAGTGATTTTGGTAGAATATTTTTGTAAAGCAAAGTATAAATAGATAATAAATCAAGTTATTAAATTGTTATTTATTATTAGTGAATTTTAAAGTTCGCTTAAGGTTAAATCACATTGTCGACCATAGATCTCTTTCTTTATTGTTATACAACAATAATTAATATGAGTTTTTAAATTATTAGTCGAAAAACCAGATATTGACCTATATTATTTTCAGTTGCGAAGGAGTTATGCCAAGTTTTAGTTTTCATGTTCAAAACGAACACCGGTTACCACAACTACATATCATAATAAGATTACTTTATTACAAGACTCTTACTTTTTTAAATAGTTCCCTTGAGGCTCTCCTTGTCATCACTTCTTGCACTGGCACACATTCATATAGATATTCAGCCTACCATAATAAAACTCATCATGATCGAAATATGAAGTTTTTCTTGTAACACTGCAACTCCTGCCCACTTTAATTTTTTAAAATGAAGTGAATGAAAAAATCTTTAAAGTAGTTAAACATTTTAAAAACGTTAATTTATCATGACACATCATGTTAAAACAAAATTGTATGGACTTCTTTTTTTTCATCCATTTATTAAAATTTCTTGACTGGCATACATTTCGAACGCCTTTTATTTTGGTATTTTATTTACAAAAAAATCATAAATTATTTGCATGTCAATGTTTGATATTTTTACAATTTATTTATACTCTATTGACCAAGTTATTTGTTGGCTATAAAGCTGTTGGTAAAGCATTTCAAATTTGAGTTTGGGTTTTGATCTAACTGTCGCCAGATACTGTCATTTTAATCTTAAAAGATGTTGTGCGTTTAAGATTTTTTTTATTATAATATAAGTTTTGCCTGCTAAATCATTTTGTAAATTACTCTGATCCATACATGTCTTGGCGATTTCACACATTAAGATTATTGCAAGATGCAAGTAATCAAGTACACTTTAAAAATATTGCATAACTTAATCGAAGTTGGATTTAATATTGCGATGTAGTGAGATGTACATTGTAAATAAAACTCTTTATAAAAATAAAAACAAATATTGGTGTTTTTTAGTATTAGGGCTTAACTAAATTTCCAAATATCTTAATAATATATAAAATGGTAGCGAGAACTTGTTGCTCATCAAAAAAATTTTCTTATAAAAATTTTATATTCAGCCTTTTATAATATTTCTGATTAATACTTTGAATCTCTTAGCGAAATTGCAATGCTCTAGTCTACCACGCTTAAGACTAAATACGAATGAAATCCAAGAAACTGTGCTTATTTTAGTTTATATGGAATATTTTTTCAGTGATAGGACTGTGCCCCCTGTACCTTTTCTTTGGAGATGATATTCTGTCTCGATCTCAGACACAAGCTTTTATTGAGGTCTGTTTTCTTTGTATTAAGAGATTGACCTGACAATATATCGCTTATTTGCTGCAAGGACGTTATAACTCGGAAAATTTAAAATAAATTTTTAAATTGATATATGAAGAATTTAAAATACATCGAAATTGTTTGAAACCTACTTTAAGTGACTTGTATTGCCAAAGTTCGTTTTAAAATTAGGAAAAGTTTTCATGGTTTTTTAAAATCTTACAAAATAACTAAGAAATCCTAAAATTAAATAGTTCGCATAAAATCTCACGGAAATAGTAGAAAATGTAAAAAAAACTAAGTTGAAACTTTCGAGAATTTTTGAATTCATTTACAATTTACATCTTTTTGATTTAAACCATTAACTTGTCGAAAGACTAGACTTTAGGAAATTCATTTGCAGTATAAATCACCGTCATGCGGTGATACAAAAAAAAAAAAATATATATATATATATATATATATATATATAGAAAATTTGCGGATTACCTACTGTTTAATGTAAAGCTTGATCCTTTTCGAGGTTCCCTACTTTTTTAAAGAAAAAAACACAGAAAATTCAAATTTAATGGGGAATGTTTATTATCATTTGAAAGAACATTCTTTGGCATTTATTTTTTGAAGATTATGTCTATCAAATGTTGGCCGTTGCTACGTCGTACATGGTCCATCCGTTGAGTCCAATTTTCGATGACTCGTTCGAGCATTTCGACTGGTAACTGGCGAATGACACGCGTGATGTTTTCCTCCAAGGCCTGAATCGAAGCGGGTTTGTCCGCATAAACTTTAGACTTTACATATCCCCACAGAAAAAAGTCTAACGGTGTGATATCACACGATCTTGCTGGCCAATCTACCGGCCCAAAAAGTGAAATTATGTGCTCACCGAAGTGTTGACTGATGCGATGTGTGGGAAGTGGCGCCGTCTTGCTGAAACCAAATGTAGCCGAGATCACGAGCTTCAATTTCAGACATCAAATAGTCGATTATCATGGCACGATAACGGTCGCCAGTGACGGTTACGTTCGCACCGGCATCATTTTTAAAGAAATATGGACCGATGATTCCACCGGCCCACAAACCACACCAAACCGTTGTTTTTTCTGGATAAAGTGGCAGTTCTTGAATCTATTCAGGTTACTCTACGCCCCAAATGCGGCAATTTTGTTTGTTTTGAACCAGAAATGGGCCTCATCACTGAACAAAATTTGCTTCGAAAACGTCGGATCTTCTTGGAACTTTCCAAGAGCCCATAGAGCGAAGCGATGTCGCTTGGGAAGGTCGAGCGGCTTCAGTTGTTGCACAAGCTGTATTTTGTACGCTTTCAATTTAAGATCTCAACGTAAAATGCGCCAAGTCGTTCCATACGTCAGTCCGAGTTGCTGCGAACGGCACCGAATCGACTCTCCACGGTCTTCGTGTACACTCTCACCTACGGCCCCTATATTATCTTCACAGCGTGCTGGACGTGGTCTATTCGGCCGAATATTATCCAATAATGAATGCTGGGTCTGATGGTGTTGTGAATAGTACGCTCAGTAGGCCGATTATGTTGACCATAAGTTGAACGAAGTGCACGAAACACATTCCTCATAGAACGTGAATTTTCGTAATTCACGTAATTTCCATTATGAAATGCCAAACAATACTAAACAAAAATAACATGACAGCATGACAGTGATCTGTCAAAAAAAGGCTATTGAAAAAAGTATCTCTACTTGAATCATCCATTATATCTTGTTGAAGTCTGGAAATCAGATATGGGATAGCATCTTCACACTTTCATATAATTGGCGTAAATATTTGTAAAGTATGTTTTTCGCTACTGACAAATTCTGCTTTTATAGAAATTTTTAAAAATATCACGTAAGTTAGAATTATTAATAATGACACGTCCGAGTCAAAATAGCTGTAAAAAATTTTTATATGCAAACATTTTATGTAATTCGGAAAATTTTCAATAAATTTCATAATTTTGTTCTGAATTTTTAAATATAAGATATGATAAAACACATTTCAAACACATTTCGCTTGCTGACAACTATCGCGAAGTACATGTTATGTTGATGGTAATGATATTATTATTGATGTCAAATGAAATACTAAAATTCAGGTGGCGTCAAAATATTTTAAGTACAATTGTATGGAACAAAAAATATGTTCTTAACCCCAGAAATCAACTCCACATATTTCACATTATACTTCGAATTTTAAATTAATAAAAACCATCCAGTTTAAAATTTAGCAAAAAAAAAAAAAAAAAAAAAAAAAAAACAAATTGCGCTTTTTGCAAGGAATATAAAGGAAAATTATCATCAGTAGTAAGTTTTAAACGAATATTTTTTTCAAACCAGTATTGATATTCATTTATTTTTTTTTTTCAGCAAAATATCTATTAATATGTCTATTAAATATATCTTTAAACAAGTCTATTATTGTTACCCAATATTCTTGGCGATTTTTAACCAATAAACATTTTTTGCTATTTGCAAAATTTATTCTTTTTTCTTTTCAGTGTACTTCGATAAATATTAAAAATTTAGTAATAGTTTTGACATGAGCTAACAGTACCTAAGATGTTTTGGTTTCGTTAAAGTAGAATCTCTATTACACAATAGGTTTCGTAATTAGGACTAAACGAATTTTTCATAATAATGCGAGAATTTAAAAAAGCTGTTTTTGGGTAGGTTCTTGTATAAATTTATTTCTAATTCTGTTATTCCTTTGCTTATTTTTTCCCTTTTAAACTTTTTTGGAAAGTAGAAGAAACAGGCTTTCCGACCGTATGTATTTGGTTTGTTTTGATCGAATATTAAGAGCAAATTTTCAAACAAATTCTAGAAAAAATAACATTATTCCATAATTTTTCGAGTTTAACTGCGATTTGTTACAATTATTTATATACAAGAAATATATACAGAAAAAAGTATTTTCGAAAAATTTTCAATTAAATCATTAATCAGAATTTTAAAATGATTTTGAACCATTTCTATAAGTAAATAAATTACTCAAAATAAAAAAAAAAAAAATCTAACATCCAATTTCAATTACATATTCAATTATTTTATTAATTGAAATTCAACCTATGAAAAAAATTGTATATTCAATTATTAAAATTATCACATATTTTTTTTTATTTATATTTAATTAAAACAATAAGAAAAATAATTGAATGCGATAAATTGTTTTATTTTTAGTAAAAAATATTCGAAAATTTAAATTTTGATCAATTGAATAATTGATACAATTAAAAGAGTAATTGGAATAGTTTTTATCTTTGATAAATCGTTTAATATATCATATTTTTTCTGTATATGCAACGATGTAATAATTTTTAAGGACGTTTTTGTTGTGAAATTTAATATTTTTAAATTGAACAAAAAGTGTAAAACTTATTCGATTTTATCTGAAGTAACGTTTACGATACGATTTTAATTTTATACTCAAAAAGAAAAATCCAAGTAAAAAATATTAACAAATATTTTGTCTTAAAATATATGAAGAATTTTTTAATAAAAGCTTAGAAAGCGCTTAATAATTTTTTTGAATTTTTAACGCGATTTTATATAATGATATCTCTTTTTATTCTAAACAAAATAACATTTCAAACTTATATAAAATTTGACTTTGATATAAATTTCTCTGATTTTTTCTAAAACACTAATATTTGTTAACAAAGTTTGAAAATTTTCAAGAAATTTTTGACATAAATTAAGGTCCCAAGTTTAAAAAACTTAAAAATACTAGGCCAAAAATGAGGGTAAAATTTTCTTGGGCCTTAATATCTCTTAAACTAAAAGAGATAACCTACACATGTAAGCGTGGTTTTTGTAGATATTACAAGAACTACTTATATGTAATTTTTTTTCATGCAAGCCATAAATGAATATTTGGCGAATTTAACTTTGAAGGTATACCCTCTACCCCCGTAACCCGCTAATTACCTGTGCTCCTCAGCTCTGATCTTGTGAAATTTTATTTAGATATCTCCAATGGTTCAAAAATTACAATACCACTGTGCATTGTTTTCTCTGAGTGCATCACATCATAACAAAAAGAAAAAAAAAACACCGCAACTTAAATCGTATGTGGAACGGCGACAAACGGCCAACGACAGCAATGACCACCAACGGGCGCCCACACGCATTTAATGCACATACAGTGTTGTAATTTGAATATTTATTTAATGTTGTTGTTATTTTTATTATGTCTACATCTGCCAATAAGTGAACGGTAATTTGTTGAAGCGAAAAGGAACAGCAGCAACAACATCAAAAATAAATCAATATTAAACAGCTAAAACAGATTTGTGTTCGACACAAAAAGTAAGAGCGAAATAGTGCGAAAATGCGTTTTAATTGAAATGTTTAACAAATTATTTGCCGCAAACGGAAAAAACAACCAAAGAAAATATGTTTTATTTTTTTTTACTATTTGTGTAATTTGTTGTTAAATTAAATTAAAATTCATTTTTCAATTATTTAATTTATGTAATGGAGGTTTATCATTTTATGCATGAAAAGAAAAAACACTGCTTTGATAGATTATCAGTTTTTTTATTTTCCTCGTTTGTAAAGTATTTTTTACATAAACTTTAATTATTTCTAAATGTTTATTTAATAATAGTGTTTTGTATTTTTTTTCTTGTTTATTGCAATTTATTTTAATGCATTTAATGATTCAAATACTATGAACGAGTAGTATAAGCTGCTTGGAAATGTTTAAATTATGGATTTTTTTTTCCTTATCGATCTTAAATTATACGATGTAATTGTAGCATCCCATCTTTGTTGTTAGCAAAAAAATAGTAGTTGCTATAAATTTTATAAACTTTGACATCATCGTTGTCGACGTGTAGTTGCAATGCTTTTCTAGAGTTGTATCACGGTTTGTGGGGAGATTGTGTGTGAAAAGTTTTGTGGATTAGAAAAGTTTAAATGAAATTAGGAAATTACCAAGACAGGTTAGAAAAAATAAAAGGTGATTTAAATAACAAGATAATTTTTATTATAAAATATCGTAACTTGCAGTGTTTAGAAATATAACAAAGGAGAGATTTTGGGTTAATTAGGCAAGGTCCTATCCCATTCAAGAAATTAAATGGAAATAAGTCTGCAGTTCCTAATGGCTGGTCCTATTTCGATGAAATTTCACATAGTGATAGAAGAAGTGCAGTGGAGCTTACCCAGCAAAAAATGTTTCATTCGTAGTGCTTTCTTTGTTGCATCTTAAAATCATTGCCTTACAAAGCTGTTGCTAATGAGGCATACATTCAGTAATATTTGTGATGTGATTCATTTATTAATTAATCGCATCTTCTGTAATACAAATTTCTATATTTTAAATCTTTGTAAAAAAAGCTAGTCAATATGAAAGACAAGTACGTAATAATTGTATTTCTTAAAATAATTCTTTTGCATTCTTTCTTCACAGAAAAAAATTATTACCGTATATTTTTCAATTAACACAGTTGTTTCATTTTTCATATAAATTTAATAAATATATTTAAATATATATAAAATAAAAATAAAATTTAAGTAATATCGTATTTCTCAGTTAAATTATTAACTCATTCAATCATCTATTTGATTGATTTGATAAATTTTATAATTGGAAACAGTTTTTTTTCCGTTTTTCATTTTTTACAGTTTTTAATAAACGACATAATAATTTTGGTGAGAGGTGCAAATTAAAAAAAGGTTTTTAATTGAATGAATTGTTTACAAATATATTTGGTGACTTTTTTCTGTGTTATTTTTGGACTTTTCAGAAGCACTAATATAAGCGAATAAATTTGAAATTAAAACCTTCAATGCTAAAATAATTTAAATATTTTAAAAAATATAATTTTTCCATTGAGATCATACCGCTGCGCAGAATCACTAATCTAAGGCAAATATTTGGAATTCCTTTTTCATGATTTATGTACGACAAAAAGTATATTCTTAACGAAGGTTTGGTGACCTAGTTACAACAGAAATCTAATTTAGTTGAGAAATAACATTTTTGAAAGTAGCTGAGTCCCCGCATCAAGTGTAAAATTTTCAAGCTTAAACAGAAATGTGACAAAAGTATAACTGTTAAAAATACACACACATAATATGGGTTAATAAATATATATACATATATGTATATAAATATTGAAATTGAAACAATACAATAGAATGGTAGACAGAAGCCAAATTAATAAAAATGGCAAAAATTAGAAACAATTGAATTCTCTTTAGGTTGGGAGAATAGAAAAAAAAAAAAAAACGATTTGTTTTTAAAAGAACCAGTTAAAAATTTATATATATTAATAGCTATAATTTATTAATATATATATCTTTATATATATTTGGTTCTTGCAGCACGAAACGGTCCAAATCTTCAAAAAATCTAAAACCTTTAGCACCCGATTCAACGTTATCAATATTGGAAAAATACAAGAAATTTATCGTTAAGAAAATATAAAACGTAACAAGTGAGAAGATTATATTCGCCTTAGCCGAATATGTATATATACCCATCTCATATGGGAGGTGGGTAATAAAGTGGGCGTATCACACCAATTTTTGGTTTCCGACTTTATATCGATCCTCGAAGTATCTGTACAAAATTTCGTTGTTGTTTTACCCTATATGGAAGGTGGGCGGATCACGCCCATTTTTGGTTTTCGAATATATCGATCCTCGAACTATCTGTCGGACACCCTAAGTTTTTAGTATTTGGCCCATAACTTTTTTGTTTATTAATTTTTATAATTTCACCTTATATGGAAGGTGAGCGAACTCCGCCCAATTTTTCCCCGAGTTTGCACTGGTCCTTGAACTATTTGTAAAAAATTTCGTTGAGGTGGGCGGATCACTCCCATTTTTGGTTTCTGACTTTACATCGATCCTCGAACTATATGTACAAAATGTCGTTGTCGCACATGCTTTTCTTTAAGAGATATCAGCCGAAAAGTATGAACTGAAGTTACGACGGACACCATGTATTTCTAACTTTTAACTTTTTTGTTTATAGACCGAGTTTGCCCATTTTCAATAACAAATAAACCATATATAAGATAAATATTTGAGCCAAATTTCGTCCTTCTAAGTAGTCCTACCGACATACATATCTAGATCGACTCAGCATCTTACCAGGAGCCAGAATATGTATACTCTATGAGGTCTTAAATGAATGACTAACCTAATATACCCTCTATTTTTTAAGGGTGTGAAGATAAATTCGTCAGTTAAATACGTCCCACACAAATGTTAAATACGCTCCACACGCTGTGAATCGATTTGTTAAAATGAACAAAATTATTTTTTAATAAAAAAACTATATCAATATTAAATTTTAAATAAAAAAGTTAAAATTTATTTATAAAACACATTAAAATATAAAATTATAAAAAAAATTTTCAAATATATCACTCTATACATAAAATTTCTTTAAACAAAAATCGAAAATTTTAAGTGGTCCTAATGGCCATAAGGAGCAGACATGAATCGGGTAAGCGGAAGAGTGGAAGTAGCCTAGGACTAGTAGATTCCAGAAATGTATGTTCTACGTCCAGATTCCATCTGTGATCAGAGATATATAATTTTGAAAAATGTGTTTTTTCACTATGGTCATATGGAAAAATGTGGAATTTTCAAGTGGTTCCAGTGGACATAAGGAGCAGACATGAATCGGGTAAGCGGAAGAGTGGAAGTAGCCTAGGACTAGTAGATTCCAGAAATGTATGTTCTACGTCCAGATTCCATCTGTGATCAGAGACATATAATTTTGAAAAATGTGTTTTTTCACTATGGTCATATGGAAAAATGTGGAATTTTCAAGTGGCTCCAGTGGACATAAGGCGCAGACATGAATCGGGTCAGCGGAAGAGTGGAAGTAGCCTAGGACTAGTAGATTCCAGAAATGTATGTTCTACGTCCAGATTCCATCTGTGATCAGAGATATATAATTTTGAAAAATGTGTTTTTTCACTATGGTCATATGGAAAAATGTGGAATTTTCAAGTGGCTCCAGTGGACATAAGGAGCAGACATGAATCGGGTAAGCGGAAGAGTGGAAGTAGCCTAGGACTAGTAGATTCCAGAAATGTATGTTCTACGTCCAGATTCCATCTGTGATCAGAGATATATAATTTTGAAAAATGTGTTTTTTCACTATGGTCATATGGAAAAATGTGGAATTTTCAAGTGGCTCCAGTGGACATAAGGAGCAGACATGAATCGGGTAAGCGGAAGAGTGGAAGTAGCCTAGGACTATTAGATTCCAGAAATGTATGTTCTACGTCCAGATTCCACCTGTGATCAGAGATATATAATTTTGAAAAATGTGTTTTTTCACTATGGTCATATGGAAAAATGTGGAATTTTCAAGTGGCTCCAGTGGACATAAGGAGCAGACATGAATCGGGTAAGCGGAAGAGTGGAAGTAGCCTAGGACTAGTAGATTCCAGAAATGTATGTTCTACGTCCAGATTCCATCTGCGATCAGAGATATATAATTTTGATTTTTTTTGTTTTTAAAAATTCGGAATTATGTACAAAACTTTAATGGTTAAAAATTGAAGTTGATAAGTGGCGATAAAATTGTATAATATTTTTGTAAATAACTTTTGAAATATATCTTTTTTGTTGTCACCAAAAAACTTGATATTTTACTTCATTATGCCTTTTTAGTTTTTGGAATTTAAAAAAAAAATATGAATCTATGGTTCGAAAATTTCACAGAATATTGAATAAATTTTAATAACTTAAGGTATGTTTTTATTGAATTGGTATCCTCAAAAACACTTCAAACAAATAAATGCATTCCAATGAAATTAATTAAAATGCATGTAGGTTTTGATACTTGGAATATCAATTTTACTTATATAGATCTAATTATAATCCTTACCAACAAAAACTTACTGATGCAAAAATTTGGAACCAATCTGATAAGAGGAACCGTACCAAAATCTTTTCGAAAGTAAAATATACACAATTTTTTTATTTGATTGCGGTATTAATAGCTTTGCTCCATTACTTTTCCTTACTTGTAAAAAATAGGAAATTGTAGGAAAAACAACAAAATTCGAAGTACCGTGTAAATTTTTCAGATATTTGGAAAAAAATACGTTTTAATGATAGTTGGTGCACTAAAGATCTTGTAGCTACCTAAATTTTAAGTAAATTTTGAATTTACTTGAAAGAAGAAAGCAAAAGAACGTAGATTTTAAACTTTATTTAAATATTTTATATTTACTACAAATAAGAAAGAATTTATTAATTTTTTTAATTAAATTTGCTTTTCTGTTTCAAAATAACACTAAAGATATCAAGTTTCAAATGCTATTTCATTTACAATAAAATGAGACGTTAATCTTTCAAATCATTTAAATGCTCAAATAATTATTTAAGAATTTTAAAACTTTATCAAATTATTTTTAATATATTTTTAAGCAAATCACTTCATGCTTTATTTATTGAAAAAAAAAAAAAAAATTCATATATTTGAAACATTTTTTCATAAATATTATGAATCGAACATGACTTTTTTTCCAAACTTTTTTCATAAAAAATAAAATTTTGTTCATAGATATTATTAAATTGTTCATAATGAAAATTTTAGTAATTATGCAAAAATTTTGTCAAATCTTTGGTTTAGTTTTATTAGATTTGATTGCAAATGGTAAATGAAAGTAGTTATACATGAAAATAATAACAACAAACGTCTTAAAATGGCAAAATTTCAAGGAAAATCTATAAAAAATAATATTTAGAAATTTGCATAATTTTGCTCGCATTCTGCAGCACATCATTTTGATAACAAGCGCTTCTCTTATGTTCATATAATGCAGCTAAAAATATTTAAAACCTAAAATTTTCCGAAGAAAATTTCAAACATTTTTTTACAAATTGAAAATATAAATGAAAATTTAAACAATTTATTTTAAGTTTTTTTGACTTTTGATTCATTTCAAAAAATGTAAAAAAGTGTTAATATATAAGACATTATTCTCCTATATTATGAACTAAAATCAATGAAAATAAATTCTTATATTTAGCACAAACTTTTGTTTGTGTTTGAAATATACTAGAGGCAAAAATAAAAACGTATAAAAACTTAAGTAAATCATTCTATATAAAATCGAATAAGTTCCAAAATTTGTGTCCCATTTATAGGAAAATAAATCTTTTTATGCTTACAAAAAAAGTCTTTGAAAAATATTAAATCGCTGCATAGCCTTTTGTAGAAAAATTTATAATAAATTGCATTAGAACTCGAAAATTTTGATTTTTTTAAATGTTATTTAAAAATTTTCTTCCAATATTTGACCAAAACATATACAAATGTACATGGATAACAAGCTTGATTCTTCTACTTTCCAGAAAATCATAAAAAGAATAAATTAACAAGACAATAACATAATTTATCCAGAAACTTTTTAAGCATAATTCAAAATTTTTTAATGATTTCTAGTTACAAAATTAATCATATTTTCAATTAATCTTTTTCTTAAGATTTTACTTGAAAAATTACCATGTTTAGACATTTATCGTTGATAACTTATGTGTAAATATTTTTATTTAGCTTCCAAAATAAAATTGTCTCAAAATTCGCAAAAATTTTATTACGTATAATATAATAATATCTAGGATAAATATTATATTTTGCTGTGTTGTTTACTTAAGTGTTTTTTGTAAAAGTTTTCAGATAGATTTTGATATATAAAATAAAAAATATTTTTCATTAACTGATAAAATTAGTACTTAGACGAATTATTTTTTTTTTATCGAAAAATGCATTTTTAAAAGTATGGCAAGTAAAATTTAAGCTTAAGTTTAAGGAAATCTGGAAATTTAAAATTTCGTGAACCCAGGAAAAATAAATGAAATTATAAAATTATTTACTATTAGAAGAATTAAATATTTTACAAAAATTCATAAATATGTAATTTAAAAAAATTAAATAAAACTACTTAAAAATGTGCATTTCCTAAATTTTTTATCAAACAAGTGTCAATTTTTGGAACCTATTGATTTGCTTAAAAATTTTCGAAAAAATATGCAAAGTTATGGATAGACAATGTTGAAGATAAATTCATCATTCCTTTTTCTATTTATGACTAACTACTTTTTTCCACAATCATTTTTATTTTTTTTTCCTTTTCCTGTTGTAAATTTTTCTTCGTGTTTAATTTTTCTTTGTCGAAAAATTTATTTTTGGGGCAAATATCCCTTCCAGCACCCCCTCCCCTGTCCCCCGTGAATCCACTCTTCCGCTTACCCGATTCATGTCTGCTCCTTATGTCCACTGGAGCCACTTGAAAATTCCACATTTTTCCATATGACCATAGTGAAAAAACACATTTTTCAAAATTATATATCTCTGATCACAGATGGAATCTGGACGTAGAACATACATTTCTGGAATCTACTAGTCCTAGGCTACTTCCACTCTTCCGCTGACCCGATTCATGTCTGCTCCTTATGTCCACTGGAGCCACTTGAAAATTCCACATTTTTCCATATGACCATAGTGAAAAAACACATTTTTCAAAATTATATATCTCTGATCACAGATGGAATCTGGACGTAGAACATACATTTCTGGAATCTACTAGTCCTAGGCTACTTCCACTCTTCCGCTTACCCGATTCATGTCTGCTCCTTATGTCCACTGGAGCCACTTGAAAATTCCACATTTTTCCATATGACCATAGTGAAAAAACACATTTTTCAAAATTATATATCTCTGATCACAGATGGAATCTGGACGTAGAACATACATTTCTGGAATCTACTAGTCCTAGGCTACTTCCACTCTTCCGCTTACCCGATTCATGTCTGCTCCTTATGTCCACTGGAGCCACTTGAAAATTCCACATTTTTCCATATGACCATAGTGAAAAAACACATTTTACAAAATTATATATCTCTGATCACAGATGGAATCTGGACGTAGAACATACATTTCTGGAATCTACTAGTCCTAGGCTACTTCCACTCTTCCGCTTACCCGATTCATGTCTGCTCCTTATGTCCACTGGAGCCACTTGAAAATTCCACATTTTTCCATATGACCATAGTGAAAAAACACATTTTTCAAAATTATATATCTCTGATCACAGATGGAATCTGGACGTAGAACATACATTTCTGGAATCTACTAGTCCTAGGCTACTTCCACTCTTCCGCTTACCCGATTCATGTCTGCTCCTTATGTCCACTGGAGCCACTTGAAAATTCCACATTTTTCCATATGACCATAGTGAAAAAACACATTTTTCAAAATTATATATCTCTGATCACAGGTGGAATCTGGACGTAGAACATACATTTCTGGAATCTAATAGTCCTAGGCTACTTCCACTCTTCCGCTTACCCGATTCATGTCTGCTCCTTATGTCCACTGGAGCCACTTGAAAATTCCACATTTTTCCATATGACCATAGTGAAAAAACACATTTTTCAAAATTATATATCTCTGATCACAGATGGAATCTGGACGTAGAACATACATTTCTGGAATCTACTAGTCCTAGGCTACTTCCACTCTTCCGCTTACCCGATTCATGTCTGCTCCTTATGTCCACTGGAGCCACTTGAAAATTCCACATTTTTCCATATGACCATAGTGAAAAAACACATTTTTCAAAATTATATATCTCTGATCACAGATGGAATCTGGACGTAGAACATACATTTCTGGAATCTACTAGTCCTAGGCTACTTCCACTCTTCCGCTGACCCGATTCATGTCTGCTCCTTATGTCCACTGGAGCCACTTGAAAATTCCACATTTTTCCATATGACCATAGTGAAAAAACACATTTTTCAAAATTATATGTCTTTGATCACAGATGGAATCTGGACGTAGAACATACATTTCTGGAATCTACTAGTCCTAGGCTACTTCCACTCTTCCGCTTACCCGATTCATGTCTGCTCCTTATGTCCACTGGAACCACTTGAAAATTCCACATTTTTCCATATGACCATAGTGAAAAAACACATTTTTCAAAATTATATATCTCTGATCACAGATGGAATCTGGACGTAGAACATACATTTCTGGAATCTACTAGTCCTAGGCTACTTCCACTCTTCCGCTTACCTGATTCATGTCTGCTCCTTATGTCCACTGGAGCCACTTGAAAATTCCACATTTTTCCATATGACCATAGTGAAAAAACACATTTTTCAAAATTATATATCTCTGATCACAGATGGAATCTGGACGTAGAACATACATTTCTGAAATCTACTAGTCCTAGGCTACTTCCACTCTTCCGCTTACCCGATTCATGTCTGCTCTTTATGTCCACTGGAGCCACTTGAAAATTCCACATTTTTCCATATGACCATAGTGAAAAAACACATTTTTCAAAATTATATATCTCTGATCACAGATGGAATCTGGACGTAGAACATACATTTCTGGAATCTACTAGTCCTAGGCTACTTCCACTCTTCCGCTTACCCGATTCATGTCTGCTCCTTATGGCCATTAGGACCACTTAAAATTTTCGATTTTTGTTTAAAGAAATTTTATGTATAGAGTGATATATTCGAAAATTTTTTTTTATAATTTTATTTTTTAATGTGTTTTATAAATATATTTTGCTTTTTTATTTAAAATTTAATTTTGATATTGTTTTTTTATTAAAAAGTAATTTTGTTCATTTTAACAAATCGATTCACAGCGTGTGGAGCGTATTTAACATTTGTGTGGGACGTATTTAACTGACGAATTTATCTTCACACCATTCTATTTTTTATAAAATATATTAATTCAGGTACACGTAT
The DNA here is from genome assembly GCA_932274085.1 of Protocalliphora azurea. Lineage (NCBI taxonomy): Eukaryota > Metazoa > Arthropoda > Insecta > Diptera > Calliphoridae > Protocalliphora > Protocalliphora azurea. The sequence continues at coordinate 91,733,288 of OW026520.1, forward strand.
TAATAAAATTTAATGCCCCACAATCGACGAAATATGTAGACACATTTCTCTTTTAATATATTTCGGATTTTGAGGACATAGAAATAGAGGCTTGTTCTGAAACAAGGGATACAACGTATACACCCAAGTCCATTGGACATTAAAATATGTTAAAGAAAATGGAAACGTATCGGTCATATGCCGAGCCATATAATAAAGGATATCATCCATTGATTACAATCCACAAGGAAACAGAAGAAGAGAACATCCTCCTTACACATGGCGTAGACAATTAGAAATGAAAGCGAAATAAAAATTATGGCATCAAACAAAGGTGATTGGAGAATATACGTGGAGCTCCTATACTTCTTATTAGTACTGAAGAAATCAATATATACAACGTAATAAGTAGTATTTTAAAATTTAAATGCTACACAAAAATAATGATTATTTTCATTCGTTACTACAACAATAAAACGAAAAATTTTATCTTACATCTATTTAAATCAGCATGGCAGCAATATTTTTCTTGGAAAGACCAATACTCCCTGAAAAAATTGTCTTCTACATACAAAAATGTAGTCACATATATCCATTTTAAAGCAAATTGATCTTCATTAGAGGGAGTGCCAAGCAGTAAATACAGTAATGCATGTTGTTTGGCGGTACGAATATTTATTTATTTTTTTTTAATTTATTTTTGGGCATGTTGTGTGTGTCATTATCAATAATTTCTGACCTCTTTTTTTCATTCTTTTACATTCAGACAATAAACCATTTATAGATTTTATATTGTAAATCTTAAAATTGATTTGAATTACAAACTAAATTAAGATTGAATTTCCATTCAATTTTGTAGCATGACACGATCCGATCGGCCAGCATAAAATTAATATAAAATAAAAAGGAAAAACCAAATTAAAAAAAAATCGTTAAAAAACAACCAAAGTGTTTGCGGTTTTTATGCAAAAATAAATATTTAAATTTAAATCATATAAAGTGAATGGTGCCTGCTTGGTTGGCTGATTGATCCGCATATAATTTTGTGGTCATAATTCACACCAACCGTTAATAATCATAATGAAAAATCCAGGGACAGAAAATAATTTTTGAATTAAAAAAAAGCAGTAGAAACCAGATATTGGACAACTTATTCAAAAATGCAACATTGTGATCTTTACGGAGTCTACTTCCATAAAGTGATGTGCTTTTTAAAATTTTGATTTTTATTTATATTTTTATTATTATTTTTTTATTTTTATTTTTGATTCTCTTATTTTAAATAAATAAAGTTACCGGCATAAACATTAAAAATTGAAAAAATTTTTAAAGTGCATTTAAAAAGCGGATGCGTTTAAATGCATTTAAAAAAAATAGAATAGAATAGAATAGAATAGAATAGAATAGAATAGAATAGAATAGAATAGAATAGAATAGAATAGAATAGAATAGAATAGATTAGAATATTTAGATTTTCTTATAAAATTGATGATATTTTTTAATTTTGATTTTTTAATTTTGGCATTGATTTTTATTTCATTTTCATTTTGGAGTGTACTTTTCAATTTGATATTTTTTCGTTTTGTTGTTTTACGTCTTTGCTTTTTCCTTTTTTCTTCTTTTTGTACCCTTCACCCCAGGTGTAAGGGGTATATATAAGTTTGTCATTCCGTTTGTAATTTCCACAGTTTTCGTATAAGAGCAAAAACGTTTAAAACCGTTTGTAATTTCCACAATCAGTAATTTTTTTCGAGAACTTTTCTATTTCAATTCAGCAAAAAACAGTTACAAAATGGCGGATATATCTAAAAAAAAATATGTTTTTACATAAGAAGATATTGGCTAAAACTCATCTTCGGAATTTTTAGAGCCTATATAAGCTACGTTCTTATATAGATCGGTTACAAATATTCTTCTAAAATTTCGCTTTTTTTAATCAACCAAATCGGTTATTGGTAACTCTTTTTTTAAATATTAATTTAAGTACTAATAAGTCTGTCCAGTATTAACCGGTATATAGGCCAAAATGGTTTATTAGATTTTTGAAGCTCGCCTATATGCTATGGACTTCGTTCTTGCATAGATCTGTCACAAATATTCTTTCTAGAATTTCGAATTTTTAAATCAATCAAATTGGTTTATAAATTTTCACTTCAGCCTTTTTTTAATTAATATAGTCTTAATTTGGTATTGTTTTTTTTTTTTATTAAATTGAAAATATATTACATTTTCATAAAATAAATCAACACGGCTGAAGGGCATATAAGATTCGGCACAGCCGAATATAGTACTCTAACTTTTTTTTTGTTTTGGTGGTTTTTTAATTTTGTTTGATTTTTCTGGTAAAAATCACAAAAAAACTTATTCCTGCTCGGAAAAAAATCAGATAATAACAATTCTTTCTGCTCTAAAAATAAAAATACAAAATGACTGTTATTATTTGACTTTTTTGATAAAAGTCATGACAGATACGCTCCCTGGAAAAATCAAAAAATAAATGCAATTTCATACATAAATACGAGTTTGTATATAAATTGATTAATTGTATATAGAGCCATTAACAATACTAAAAAAAATATATATCTCTAAATTAAATCAATAATTGTTACAATAATTACAAGGAAATAAAATCAATATTTTAATGAATTTTATGTAAAAAATCATGCACATAAATCATACATAATACTAAACCCGGAATTTGGAAATGGGTATAGCTCAAAAAGAAAAAAAAAAAAACGATTGGCCGCAACAAAAATTCTATTCCAAATGCCGGGTTAATGTTTATTGTAAAACTACTTCAATATCAAGTAAGTTAAATCTTAAATTTCACTTCAATTAAAATTTTAATTATATTTCTTAAACACGATTTTCCAAAAAAAAAAAAAAAAAAATCGAATCATTTGACAGTTTCTAGATATGTATAACATTGTCAAATAATTTAAATGAATTTAGGTGCCACAAGCATAGTTTTTTATAATTAATTCATAAACCAATTTTTTCTCAACTTAGTTTAAAAGAAACACCTTTGTAATTGTTAGTTTTTTTTTTTTTTTTTTTTTTTCTTATTTCCCATGATCTGCAATAAAATCTTTTAAATATTTTGTTCAACAATTATTGCATGTTGGCTGGCTGGTTGTTTGTTAGTTTATTGTGTTTTTTTTTTCTTTTTTTTTTTTTTTGTCAGAAAATGTAGGTGTAGCCATTGAGTTGTTTATTTATTTAAAATGTAAAAAAATATATTTACATGCTAAAATTTTATTTAGAAAAAATGTTAGAGAAAAATGCTTGTTATAAATTACTAAATGGCCAAAATGAAAAAAAAATCAAACAATTGTTTTGTACCAAAATGACTAAATAAAGTCATGCAAATAAATCTCTTTTAATAAAATATGCAAACTTCGATTGTGTATTTTTTTATTTTTAAATGCATATAATAATATTAATTTATTATAGTGTAAAGCACCATGGGATATTGTGGAGAAAATATGAATTGGAAAAAATAATGAATAGATCTTGTGATTCACAATATTTTAAATTTTTTATACATATTTTATTTTTTCCTTTATAATATTTTTTTAAACATTTTTATTAAATTCCAAAAATTAATCATATATTTTTTCTAAATTCTCTTTACAGGTATGTATTTTGACAAGATATTCTCAATATTGTAAGTTATATAAATTTAAAATTGTAATCTGATGTTTAAGAAAATTTGAATTTTAACAAAGTAGAATTGTCTTTGGTAATGTTCAATTAATTTACTTAGATAAAACGTAATGTAACTTAGTAAATAATGATTTAAAAAGGCTGTTATTTTCATAACTTCCAAAGAATTGGTGTACATAACTTTTAGAACAAAAAAATCATTATTCCGTTTCCAATGTGTGGTCATTAAATATTAAACATTTTCCTAAGAAAATTTCAAGCATTTCCCAAATTAAAAATATAAATGAAATTTTAAATAATCTTGCTCAAGCCTTCTTGATTATATTTCATTCCAAACAAATATGAAAATTTTTAATATTCAGGAAATTAGTTTTAAATATTATGAACTAAAATTAATGAAACGAAATAATTTTATTTATGTAAAAAATTGGTTCTGTGTAGTTATTAGGTACCTAGATCAAGTACTTTTGAAATTCAATTAACGCTGTTTGCTGTGACCAGACTAATGTCCTTTAGAATGACAGATGAGTTTAATTTTAAAGAAATTCGTTCAAAATATTATATATAATAATTGTTCAAAATATTATATATAATACTTGGTCTAAAGCTTTTGCGTTCTTAACCAGTGTTGCCACAAAAAAATATTTTTTTGTAACCAAATTTCAGAAAAAGCAACCAAATTAAAAAAATTTAACCAAAAGTATTGAAATAATATCTTAAAGAAAGTAAAATTTTCAAATTTTTTATGTAAAAATTAATATAAATTTTATATATTCAGGTTTAAATTTTTTAATATCGAATTGAAAGTTAAATTAATTGAAAGTAGCTTTTAAGTTCGAAGATAGGATTATAAAAGAGAAAAAATATTTAACCCATTTGACACCATGATGCACCTTTGAGCACAGCTTAATTATTGTCTCTTATTATGTCCTTTTTCTTCTTATGAAAATATATGTTAGTTAATGATTTAAAATAATTAAAAATTTGGCATATATATTAAAGAAAAAATCAGAATCTTGCTCTCGAACTGTCAGTATAACGTGAAAAGTGCAAAACTTTTCATTTGGTAATTTCTTAAGTTTCGTTTTTTCGCAATATTTGTTCCATATTTGACTTTTTTGGTAATAAGATGCTTTATCTATGAAATAATTATGTATATGCTTTATAAATGTTTCGCAATTTTTTTTTCTTTTTTTTAATTCGTCTTGTAAATACTCGTAAAACGACCAATTGAACACACGTCCCAAAAAAGATTATAATATAGTTTTCCAGATTTTTTTCACATTTATTGGCTTATTTTATAATTAAACAATATGAACATAAATGTTTAGAAAATAAAAAGCTTAGGTCTTAATGGGTTAAAATTTAACTATTTGGAACAACGGTTCCTATATATAAAATTTAAAACAATTATAATAAATTAAGAATTTTAAAACAACTGATGAATGGTAATAAGTAGAAAATGTTAAAGGGATCTTTTATACATCGGAGAAACCCATTCCGAACGAAAGTGGAATTTCGTATTTTGCTTCTTCAGAAAAAGTAAAATGAAGAAATGTAATTGTTTTTCTATTGTATTTTTTCTCAACTTTTTTTTTTTAATTTGAAAGGAATCTAAAGAAGCAAAAACAAAATTGATCGGAATTTGTAACAAGGAATTAAAACCATTTCGTTCGGAATTGACAGGGCTGTATAACTTCAATAGACCATGTTCCAGATGTTAAGTTGCATTGTCTCCTAATTAACTAAATGTCTCTGTTTGGCGGAATAAAACTAAAGTGTGTGAAGTGTAATTGGACGAAGGAATATATAATTTATGTGCCCCAACACACTTTATAAACATTCTACAGTGGGGCCAATTGCAAAATAAATGGTAATAAGACTGGATCTTTAAAAGCTCCTTCTTTCTTTATCTTTGAAATAATCTATCAAAAATTTAACCATTTTAACATTTTTTCCAAACTTTTCTTAAAATAAGACAAAAATAATAGCAATAAATTATAGCAATAATAATAACAATAATAATAATAATAACAATAATACTAATAATAACAATAATAACAATAATAATATTAATATTAATAATAATAATAATAATAATACTAATAATAACAATAATAATATTAATATTAATAATAATAATAATAATAATGATAATAATAATAATAATAATAATAATAATAATAATAATAATAATAATGGTAATAAAATAATAAGAATAATAATAATTATAATAATAATAATGCAAATTATGTTTACAGGGACATATTTGAGCCTTCTAAACGCTTATAGGAATCCAATAATTTTTGCATATATTATAAAGCATTTAGTGAAAAATTAATAAATATAAAGATCAGAAAAATATATATATATAAATTTACTATACATATTTTTAAAGTCAAAATATGGAAAATATGGGTTTTTTTCCAAAAATTGCCTCGCATGATCTTATCTACCCGTAGGCTGTCACAATTTTTGATAAAACCTTTAAAAATATTTTAAACTATCTAATTTAATTCGCAGAAGTACCGAAATAAACAATAAATTTTTTACAGGTCTAAAAAATTGAAATTTTAATCCAAAATTGATCATTTTTTTACTACTGCTGGATGTAAGCTGAACGTTCAGAACTTTTCAAAATTATACTTACACACTTTTTACGGTCCAATGCCAAAAACTATTGAACAAAATTTTTTAAAAATATTAAATATATAAAATTAATTATTTGGCAAAAAATTTCAATTTTTTAGACTTGTTTTGAAATTTTTCCTTTGAAAATGTTTATCTGTTTTTTTAATTATAGAAAATTTAAACGTATTGTTTAAAAAAATTTTAGAAATTTTATTTTAAAAGTTATGGGGCGAAATCGCAAAAAAGTCAAGGCCAAAAATAAAAAAATTTATATTTGAAGTCAAATGTCTTTAAACCCATAAAATATAATTTAGATCAGTAAGCATATTTTTATATGTAAAAATATTTAAAATCGGTTCATATTTGTAAAATTTACAAGCTCACTCTCTAGGTGGTCAACTTTGGCTCAGCTACACACTCTAGCAAACAATATGGTGAAAGCTTAACTCCTCCTCTATCGATGTTCCTAGTTTCATCAAAATCGGTTAAGCGGTTTAAAAGATCCAGACTTACCATTTATTTTATGATGATTTTAACAAAATCATTTATTGTTGGAAAATATATAGGAGATTTACAAAGTAATCTAAATAGTTTATAACAATAAAATTTTGATTTAACCAAAAAAATAACCAATTTTGGTTAAAAATATATAAAACGGCAACACTGTTTGTAACTAGAGTAAAATTACTCGTATACTTTATTCTAAGATGCCTTTTTGTACACTTTGTTAAAATTAAAGATGACAATTCCAACTCTTCAATGCTCTCATAATATTAAACCCTACCAACCCATAGTGTCACATAGCTCTTTACCTATACTATTATTTTCTTTATTTATTTGTCAATAACAAAGTCAGCACTGTAAGTGCCAGCAATAGCAGCGACATCAACAAGTAGCAGTTAAACAATTCACATTTGCGGCCCAAACTTTAGTTCAACCAAAAATATAACAACAAGAAATACTGAAGACTTGTGTTAAATACAACAAAAACGATTTAAATTTTGTTATTCGAGAGATAATCAATCTAAACAAACAGATTGTTTTATGTTTTCATCTCAACAAAAACTACTACTGAACTTGTATTGTGGTCATAATACTTAATGCGCAAAGACAATTTTGTTATTGTTGCTGCCGGTGCTGATGGCGATGATGTTGTTGTTATTATTGTTGCAACAGAATGTGTGTGTGGAGTAAATTGTAGTTAACCGAACAATACATAAAAATGCAGCAGCATTAGATCAATGAACAACATTTTAGACAACGGTAGTTAAAAAGGAAACAGCTGACATCTTGTATTTCTGTTAGTTTGTGTATGACTAAATGTGTATGTGTATGTGTTTGAAGTGTCTTTATAATAAATAATGGTGGTTTGTTACCAATTTCGGCTTTTAAATGCATTAATCTTTTTGACAAATACATACTTTGTATTAGTTAGTCTTACACTGTTTGCGAGGAAATAAATTTATGAAGTAATTTTTACAAAATAGAAATTTCCACCTAAAATTTTTACTGTTGGTCTATGTATGTCATACCTATTCTCATTTGATGATCGGAAAATCTGTACGTTGTTATCGAAAAGTGTATTTGCGAAAAGTGATGAGTGAAATACACTTGTTTGACCTATTAAACATTTTGTGTGGTGTAGATTAATTTTAGTTATCAACTTTTCTCTACTTGCAACTCAGATACTGCAACGATATTTTATTTAATTAAAGTTGGAAATAGTGTAACTGCATTTAAAATCAACCATGGCTTTAGCATTTCTGTTGTTTATTTGAGTAACACTATGCAAGCGTTTCAACACAATTACTTTTAAACAAAAAGTTTTGTCAAAAATATAATAAACTAAAGCGAAAGTTTATTATTATTATTATTTTTTTTTCACTTCATAAAACGTGTGTCGTAAAGTTTTGACTGCACATCTCTGATAAATTCGATATTTTTTTGTAATTGTTTGTTTTTTGTTGCAATAACAGAGACTGCAAATTTAGTTATTTGACTTAAAATTTTATTTATATTTATTATTGTTGAATTTTTTATGACATTTCTCACTCTAAATTGCATTGTGAGAGCTTAATCACATTTGTTTGTGTAAGTTAAGTTTCGTTGATTTGTTTAGTTTGTCTCGTCTGTCTGTCTGTCCTTTGTGTGTTTTTGTTTTTGTTTTGATATTTTGTCACATTATTTTTGTCATTGGCATAATTGCTTTGTACTTTTTTTCTTGTTTTTAATAGTTTAGTTGGCACAAATAAGTCGTGTATTCCGGGGCAAAAAAAAAACGAAGAATTATTCATTAATTCAATGCCGGTGTCATTAATTTTGTTGTTTTTTTCATAAATGTTTATTGTTTTTTTTTTCAAATTCAACGTACAATGTTACAGTAAAAATCATGGTTATTAATAAAGATGTAAAACTGAAAAATTAATAATGAACCCAACAAATATTGGTGACATTTGAGAATGAAATATGCGGTTGTTGTGAATTTATTGTATTGTATTTAAAACTTTATAATGAAACTTAATATGTACTTAAATTGTTTAGATTTCGTATAACAAATTTGTTTAATATTTAGCAGGTAAGAATTTTTACAAGCATATAGATGATTTAGCCATGCAAATTGGGTCAGAATTAAAAATTTTTGGAAATAAATCTGTAACTTCTAATCGTCTGATTAAATTTACATAAAATTTCACATAATCCTAAAAGAGGAATGTACAATTTTATGCTTGGAAAGAAGGCCGCAAATACCTTTTAAAGGCGTAGCACTCCTAAGCACTCATAGCATTTGCTATTTATCTCTTATAGTTTTCGAGTTATTTGCATTTGAAATCTCAACTATTTCATTTTTGCAAAATCTTGGTCCAGTTTTTATAATATATATTTTATATGTTTTTGTCTGTTATGTTAGATTTTTGCCCAAATTTGGGTAAATCGAATAAAAAGAATTTAAGTCGATGTAATTTCCGAGTCCAAAAATGAACGATTTTGAAATTGAAAATTGCAAAATTATGATTTTTTTTTCCCCGAAAAAGTGTCCACACTATTTTTTATCTAAAACAAAACTTTATTCAAGAACATATAATAATTTTATAACTTTCTGGAAGGTGTCTTTACGGAGATAATATTAAAAAGAAAAACAAGTCCAAATACCTAATAGGACTAAGTTCAGACACTCCCGAATTTGACCTATTTTATATCAAAATTTTTACTAAAATTTCATATCATGAATCTACAATCAGACCGCAGTTTCTGAAACTCTAATGTGTTTCAAAAGTTTGCCAGCGGCTTTTTGCAGACCTGTAACAAATGTGGACTTTATGGGGAAAATTAAAAAAAGTTTAATATTTTACGAAAAATTAAAAAAATAATGCACTATTGTGGATATTAAAAATTCATAACTAAATAAATAATTTGTTCCCGTAACCAATGTTCGAAGGTATGTTTGTGTTAAAATACACAAAGAGAGCAATGTTTCGTGACATATTAAATTTTAAGATAGCATAGTTTTGGTTCTATAAAACAGAGGTTACCACCTCTTTATGTTTCACAGACCCTTTTAGTAATTTTTGTTTTTCGTGGATCCCTTGGCACATTTTGATTTTAGTATAGTAGAAATGAAAAATATTAAAAACTCAAAAGGTATTTATTTTAAATAGAATTGCGATACCAAAATTTATTTATTTAATAAAATAAGCAATTAAAAAATATTAAATGTAATAAAATGTCTTTGTTTTTACTAACTTTTTCTCATTGGGAAAAATTCCTGACAAAACACATCTTACTCCATTTTCCACATCCTAAAGTGATCTAAATTTGGATTTTATGATAAATATAAGCTTTATTGTATTTTCGGTTACTTTTTTTTTTTTTTTTTTTTTTAATGGCTTCACTTCTTTTTAAACTTTATTTAATTTTTTACTCAGATTTGAGTGTTCGTAAAATATTTTTTTTTCCTCCCAAAACATTTAAAACATACAGTTTAGTGTATTGGCCTTCTTTGGCACATAGCAGTACCATTTGTATTTTAGTGCAATTAATTTTTTATTGCAATTATGAGGAAAGGGATTATGCCACACAAATTAGAATTCGTTATGTTAAAAGTGTTATTTGTTATGAATGAAGTGATTTTTCCCCAGGATGTTGTAAAAAGTCGTATTTTTTTAGCCTTTAGGCAGCATTTACATTCTTGGGAAATAATAATCTCAATAATTTTCGTCCTCACCTTTGCCTCTATATTTTTTCTAGCGTTCCTATTAGGAACTTTTATAATTCATAGCTTTTTAGGCTTTCTTTTCTAAACTTGTCTGATAAAAGATACATACTTAACAATTTAATAAATGAGTTGTATATCATCCAGATATGTAGAGATTTCCCCTTAAGATACGTATTATTTTGTCTGCGATCCTACAGTCTGTAAATCAACCTTTTCTTCGGTTATCAGGGTTCCTTTCAGTGTTCATGAACTCTTTGCATTTTTAATGACTCAAAAAACTGTATTTCCCAACTCACATGCACTCCTAACAATTGTTTTATATCGTCGACATATATTTTGGTTATAAATTTGAATTATGCGTTTGCATTAATTTTGTTCAATTTTCATTCTCATTTTAAGCACATAGTTACTGAGAATAGTAGCAAATGTAAATAAGTTAACGGTACTAACTTTTTCATGGATAGTAAAAGTTATAAGCCTTAAAGTATGCACGGATTTTTTCGAGCACTATCCTTAGAAACGAATGAATGATGCTCTTTTGGCCAAAAATACTTTCAAATTTAATAATTTTTATAAATTTCAAATTCAAAATTGTTTATTTTTGTGCTTGGAAAGAATTTAAATACATAAAATTTTTTTCTATATGATAAATAATTATTAAAAATGGGTCCGATATATTGAAAAAACTGGAACAAAATTGAAATTTCAGAAGCGCATTACTGGATAACTATAAAAGATATGTATTTTTTAAAGGTCTTAATAAAAGCTATAAAAAAATATATATAAATCTTTGAAATCGAATAATAAACAAAAAATTGGCAAGCGTTTAAGAAATTTCCATAGCAGAGATGCCCTACTTTAATAAATAGTTATATGTGATCTGCCTATTAAAGTTAAATCTCACAGCTTTTCAATATAAATACATTTATATATTATTATATGTGAAATAGGAAATATTATTAAATTTAGGCAAAGAAAATTGAAAAAATTTTTAAGGCTGTTCTAGAAAATCGTTTATAACTCCAGCCATTTTCAAGACTATATGCCACGCATGTGTTGAAAGAGAAATGTATTTATTGGAAAAATCTATTTCAGCATACAGACGGGCAGACATCCAGACCGACAGATAGGCAGGTATATATTCTCAAAAGTTATTTTTAATCAAAACAATCACGCATTCAATTTGAGGCCCTGGATATATATTTAGAGACTTTCGTATAAAATAAACTTATATATATCCTTCATTTTATGTGAAGGGTACAAAAATTATAAGCAACGAAAAACTATTTTTCACAATTATAACTGTTATAGGAAGACGAAAATTTATATTTGTTAAAAATAATTGTTACTTAAAAACGTAAATTTTTTTCAACGTTTTTACATAAATCTTATAACAATTATGTGTGTGATTAATTTTAATACAAGCTAAATTTTCTTTATTATTATTATCATTATTGTTATTATTATTATTATTATTATTATTATTATTATTATTGTTATTATATGTTATTCCAGTTATCGATAGTCAAGGACTATAACTAAAAGTATAATATTTCTCATGCAGCCTACTATATATGTGAATGTAAGGACGAATTCATTTTATTTTTTAACATACTAGTCATAAGTTAAAATAATGGCAAAATTTTGTTCAAAATGTCAAACAAATAGTACACAGTGTGGCGGAATCGAAAAACTTTGGTGTCCCACAGACCTGAGTAAAGAAGAAGAATGGATATCATAATAGGGCACCTCTGGCATGCACATTTTTTTAAAGTTTGTCACCTTTTTTTCAAGACTTATATGTATTTTGTTAATGTTTTCGTTCAGACCCAGAAAAAATATGAATGCCTGGCCTACTTATAGTTTATAGTTTGAGAGAAATAATCACCGTGAATTCAAATTTCGAAAAAAGATTCATATATTTCCCGATACATAACCATTTGGAAAATAACAAAAATTTGATTTTGAAAAAACTTTAAATGTATTTGTAAGAGAATATTTGTTAGCCAAAATCTTTGACCATGTTATTAGGACTAATAAAATGTAAAAAATTTTCAAAATTGGGTAAAAAAAATCACTTATTCTAAAAAAAAAACTGCGACAGTCGAAAAATATGGCTTTTTTCGTTTTTTTTTTTATTTTTATTTTAGATAATTTAGATTTTGAGTTTTATTTTTTTGTCTCAATTATAGGATCATCGAACCCAACTCAGGTGCGAAATAACATTCTTTTAGTATACACCGACTTGTTTTCAAAAGGCCTTAATGAAAAATTTAAGAAAATAGTAAGAATAATAGCAATAGCATAAGAAAAAAATCTTTTTCAAAATTTTCATATGTGGTCTTCTTAAACTCGAATATTGCTCTGCTACGAACTTTTATGTAGATCGGATCAGCTAATGGCAAATTACAGACATATTCTTAATCCATACTTAATTGTGAATAAAATCTTGCTTATGTTGATCTATTTTTGGATTCATTCATTTCGAACTAGTTAACTGCTTTTTCGGGCATCATTGATGTACATTTGTATGTATAAATTACAATGTATAAAAGTAGGCAATTCGAGCTTATTTCTTTTAGGACACAAAGTGATGCAATCAAATTTTGTAATTCAAAATCAAAAACATTTGATCAGTACGAATTTTCAAAATCACAAAATTTGTTAATAAAGTTTTTATCTTTTTAAAATATTTTATACATAATATTTTGTACTATTATATTGTACACTTTTAAATTAAAGTTATTACTATCTATAAAAAATTCCATAGATTTTATAATATTTTCATTACTCAAAAAAACTTTCAAAAACACACCATTATTTCTTTAAATTAAAAAGATTTCTAAAAATAACTTTTCTATTTTCTATATAAGGCAATATTTACCCTAAACTACGCTTTAAAAATTGTTTAGGCCTTCTAAAGGCACATTTAAATTCAATAATGTATGGATATCTCACACTTCTCTTCGAAACGAGCATATCCCCCCCGCCAAGTCAGCCCCTAATTCTGCAGCCATTTGAAGAGAAGAACCAACTTAATGTGAATAACAAAAGAAATAACAACAAACAACATTAAACATGAGAAACGATAACATTACATTTCTGTCATTTGTCATGAATTGTTACACGAGTATTGAACAAATTCTGCTGACAACAACAGCAGAAGCATAATGAAAGACACGCCACAAAGCCGGCAGTCAAACACAGTCATCCGCTAGTCTGTTTGATTGTGAAGTCATATACAACTTCTAAATACAAAAACAAATAGTGGTCAGTTAAGTCGTAGAATAAGAAAGCGAAAACAAACACTAACGCGAAGAAAAATAAAAGGAAAAGCATAAGAAAAGTAACGTAAATACTAATGAAAAGAAAACAAAAATAAAAACAAACAAGAAATATAGAAACGCATAAATAACAAACAACTTGGAGGCTCCAACCAAGAAAGACCGAAAACAGTCAGAACAATATCACACCCTCAACCTTAAAAAAATAAAAAATTAAAATAAGAAGAAACCGAAGAGACGTTAAAAGGAGAGAAAGAAAAGATTATATGAATAAATTGAAAACGTCAGCATTTTAGACTTAAAATAAAAGTATAAACAAATACTAACTTATACAAACATACCACACAAACTCATGCATTTAACAAGAAGCTTAATAGAATTACGAACCTACTTGACCAAAGCTTTTGCACTTTCTGCTAAAGATTGTAAATGAAACCGTTTGTAAATCTCTCGTGGAATTTCTCCAAGATTTCGTCAGTCTTTCATATCCGATGTCTGAAAGCCCTGCTAAAAATGAATATTAATAATACGAAACCGATATTACAAATTTGTTTCACAATATCTAATAATTCTAGAAACGCGGCTTTAATTACAGAATATTTTGGCTTCTAAAAGCTTTTGTCGAAACTTTCCTTTTTTTCCAATTAAATCAGTTAATTTTGATTTAGACAGATTTGTTTAGTTTAAAATTATCGAAAAAGATATTGCTTTGAATTTATCATAATAATATAATGAATGCGAATGACGAATAGTTTATACTAATTACAATAAGGGTCCGGATTTACTATTTCTTTGCCAAATAAAGTTTAGAAGATAGAGCTGATACAAATTTACATATTTAAAAGTAATAAAAGGAAGCTGTTCCTAAGAAAATAAAAAAAAATCTACTATTTTCCCAAAACTATTAAAAATAGCTACATTTTGGCTTTGCTTCCTTATTTTCAAATCTTTGAACAAGTGGGTATTCACTGTTACAACAAGATTTTGAAACGACAACATTTAATTATTGAGAGAGTGAGTGACATGAGTGGAGGAGATCTTCGAAGTTCGAACTAATTGAAAGAGTAGATTATAAATGGTGAAGAATGACTCCACTACTAATAATAAAAAATAACTAAATATATTGTTTTTTTTTGCCGTTTCTGTGATGTTTGCCAGGGATGAAAAAGTTGATACGATCGTATCAACTTTTTTCTTGATGCTATTTAAAATTCAAAAGTACCGGTGTACTCCCTAAAGTCATTTGTAACAATCAAACGATTAATTAATTATTCGACAATTCTGTTGAAAAAAAAATATTTTAAATGAAAATATATTTTGAAGATATTTATTTTTCAAATAGAAACCTATAATATTTAGAATTTTTATTTTTTTATTTTCTTTCTTTTTTAATCGAAAGTTCGGATTTACAATTGTTGTTCAAAAGTAATCATGAAATTGTGACGAACACTATCCGTTGACTAATTGCTGAGGGTTCGGGTTCCAAAAAAAATTATACATGTAATTATGACAATTCAAATAAGTTTATAGGACAAGTAAACTACATTATAGAAACATTTGTGTTGTAGGTCGATGTTTATTTTATAATATTCTAAACGAGTATCACTCTAAAGTATGTAATCACTATTATAAATTATAAGTTTTTATGTTCTGTAAATCGAATTTCAGTGAAAGATGTCAGGAAATGTATCATATTTTAACAAAACCTAATCTAAAGTGCTTGATTTTAAGGAATTTATGTTTGACGATTTCTTTTCTCTTTAAATTTATTTCAATAACATTTCTAAAGATCTTAATATTTGACTATAATATTTAACCTGAATAAAACCATTCACTATCAAAAATTTTAGTGTATATATATATATATATATATATAGATATGTTTTTTTTTTTTTTTTTTTTTTGTTACAGAAAAATATTTTCGTTTTCCATCCCTGGTGTTTGCTATTTAATGTTTTATTTTTCTTTACTATTTTTATGTCTTTGTTGTTGCTAGTTTTGTCGTTGTATTTTTGTTGTTACAAAAGAGCACGCATATTAACTTGTTATTAGAGGTTATGAGCACTGCTATTACCAATATGAATAACACTACAAACACAGCTCATACTTGTATTAAATAGTCTTGTTTAACATTGACAGTGGGACTGGAAGTGAAGAAAAAATTAATCATTTTTTTATTTATTTCAATAATTTGTCATTATTAAAAACAAAAAGAAGTATGAAAATCACAGTGGTCAAACCTGATTATATGATACCACACTTCACTGAATATGTGCGCCGGAGTGTTTTGAATCTAGGTGTACAAAATTATTTTATGAACTTTTAATGTGAATTTGAGGTCCCTGCATTCAAAAATCATACTGAAAATTGTGTACAGTAACTATTGCAGTATAGTGTTGATATGCTAATTAAACCTATAAATTTGTATTTTTATTATTAAATATTGTAAGTGCACGCAGAGAAAAAACATGGTTACAGCGTTATCACTGCAACAATATTATGTTCTCGTTGTTCTCATTTATTTTATATGTGAATAAATATAAATGGACAAGGTTTGGTTACACAATTTAAGAATCTTGCATTTGAACCACATATGGTGGTACAAATGAATATGACTAATATTAATATGTAGATATTATCACTGTATATATATATATATATATATATATATATATATATATATATATATATAATTTTTCAATAAAAAATTAAAAAAAAATAACAATAATTATTATTAATATATGATAAGATGGAATAATAATATTACAATATGAAACAATATGATAGGATTAGATAACTATATGATAATATGAGGAAAGGATATGATAAAATGGAATCATAATATGAAAATGTGGTATAATAGTAAAATATGATTGTACAATTATATGTAAAACTATAATCATAACATGAAAAAACAAACCATAAAATATAATATGACAAAGTGGAAACATAATAATTATTACTTATAATCATTTCTATTTTTTGCTGTGATCATATGTTTCAATCATAATATGTTGCTCTTAGATTATGGCCACTACAACTATATTTTTTCTCTGCGTGTGATGACCAGGAAAACCACAAATATGCAATTGCATGTTTTTTCCTATGCATTGAATGAAATCAATAAAATATTTATTCGTTTCAAAACAAATAAAGCATTTTGTCATGGACATGTAAGTGCATATTTTTGTATATTTCACCCTTAACGTCATATTTTGGCATATTATCGTTTTAGGAGAATATTTATGGCATATTTTGTTACTTTTAGAGCATATTTAACTTTTTTTTAAGCATATATTGATATTTTGAAGATATTTGTTAAAATTTTGTGTGTTGTTTGTTCTCAGAATTGACCTCTATAATTTTTTAATTTTTAGTTATCGTAAAAAGAAATAAGATCTCCAAAAATATTATGTATTTTAAATAAATGTGAAAGAATACAGAAAAACTTGACTTGTAGCAAGAAATCTCGAAAGTTTAGGAAGAGATTAATGGATCTAAATTATCGAAACATGATGTTTGGAACGTATTAGCTTTTTAACCTGCCCGCATTGCTACTTTGATACAAACAACAATCTTTTATTTTTTTTATAACTTCAGAACTATTACTGGTGGTTGGAAATGTATTTACAACTAAATGGAAGAGCAAAAAGATTTAAAACATTTTAATAAAACACTGTTGAAATAATCAAAAAAAAAAATTTTTTAAAATTATATAAATTTAATTTTAAAAGGGCATATTTTTGCACTTTTAGCGCACATTTTTCATTTTTTACTGCATATTAATGTGCATAAAACACTTTTGAGAGCATATTTGTGATTTCCCTCGAGATAACTAAAATTTATTGCTCATAAAATATATGGTTAACACAATAAAAAAGTAAATTCCATAAAATGTCGTATGTTTTGAAAATGCTCATAAAATGAAAAGTTTGACGAAATATGATGAAACTTTTAAGAACACATTCTATAGAATATAATATATAAATTAAGTATAATTATAAAACGGGCTTCGACTTTCTTTTTTTATGTAAGCTATGAAAGGTTCATAAATTTCCTTACAATTATTATGTTTAAGTCTCATTTTAAAAGAACGTAGATCAATTCCTTATTAAATTATGAATACTGTTAATAATAGCTAAAGTTAATATCAATTTAACCTGTATATAACGTACAGGTTTCTAATACATTTTCTAAGGACTAAGCGAATATTTTTTACCTTTCTCGTACTTCTCAAATAAATAAAAATTAAATTATAGACCAATTTCATTTACCTAGATTTGAGATTTGAAATGTAGTGGCCAATTGAGGCAAATTTGTGTCTTGATACTAACATTTGTATTAATATGTGTGTAGAATTTATGCACTTTAAAGTACTTTTCGGAAGTGGTCCTTATATGAGAGCTATGGCCAATTATGGACCGAATCTCAATTTGATACTGTGCTTTCTGGCTTCTATACTTTCTTTAAACTCTGACATTGTTATTGAAATTGCGCACGTTTAAATAATTTCGGTAGGGGCCTCAATTATGAATCGATTCGACTTAATTTTAATGGAGTTTTTAGGGTTACATATAATGTATTGTATTTTTTCTGTATCCTGAACAAATATGCTTATAATTAAGAATTTTTTTTTTATTCCGAGAGGAACGATTTCAGTCATTTTCAATGGGGTCCATGGATCATATAAATCATACATACATACTAAATTTCATTCAATTTCTCTGGCCGGCAAAAAACATTTGTTTTTATACTATTCACTACAGGTGTAAAGAATATATATAATTTGTCATTCCGGTTGTAATTTCTAAAATTTCTCAAAAAAGTTTATATTTCCTGTTTTTTTTTTTAATAAGTGGAAAGACCTGATAAAAAAATAAACTGAAAGCAGATTCGTGTACCGCACGCCAAATCCTTTACTTACTTTTTGTTTAGGGGAGCATTTCTCTGCTGTCCAGTGTTATCGAAAAAATTGTGACCTGTAGTTCGTGTACAAAGTTAACATGTTCGGACAGACAGACGGACATCATTAAATAATTCAGCTACCGACTGTAAGCCGATTGGTCTTAGCTTAACACTATCCACTATGGTTGAAGGGTATAAATACAAAGTATTTGCGGACCCTAGAGCAAAATTATAAAAGGAAATGGCCGCAGATGCCTTAACCTAAATAATTTTCTAATTTCGGATATATTAGAAAAGAATTGTTATCTTTTACGTCACCAAACAAAAACGAACAGACATCACTAAAAACGATAAGTGATAAATATATGGAAATACACTGTTTTTGACTATTAGAAACACCAGTACAGACGTATCTGTGGTCGAATATTAGCGAAGCTTTTCCTTTATTGTTATGTCAACTCATTTATAATAACTTTGCTAAATGTTCGTTAGGATGAATCTGTAATTTTTAACTGATATTGGAAATAATTTTGTCTATATATCTTAGGTATTTCGAGATAACGCTTATTTACTGGGAAAGACTGTTCTAAAAATATAAATATGGATAAAATACTAATTAGTCCGACATTTCGTTTTTTTTTTTTAATTTTTAAATAGTCGATTTTTCGACTTTTCTACTTTTTTCAATTTTGGAATAGTCCAGTTTTCGACTATTATCGACTTTTTCTGACTGTTTTCGACTTTTTCTTACTTTCAGACTTTTTTGATTTCATACGATATTTTCGAGATTTTTGATTTAACAGACAGTGTATGCAGACAAAAATATGTTTGCGATACTATTTTCAACAGTTAGATGATGTAGATCAAACAAAAACGGAAACTATTTTAAATAAAGTAAATTTTTTCGACTTTTCGACTTTTTCCGAATATTTTTCACTTTTTCCGACTTTTCGACTATTTTCCTACTTTTCGATTCATTCCGAATACATATATCCCACTATTTTCGACTTTTTCCCACCATTTTCTACTTTTCGACTATCTGGAACAAGAAAGTCGATTTCTCGTCAATTTTCCAACCAAAAAGTCGATTTCGACATTTTTATTGGAAAGTTGATTTGATGAACCCTTCGGTTAAAAGTCCCAAAAATCAGCTTTATGCATATATCTAGCACATGTTTTGATGCAATTACATCATTTATAAAGTATAAAATTTCCAACAATTTTCCTGAAGTATATTTTCATGTATTTCAGAATGATTTAGTAAAATGTAAGGATAATTATACCAGTCATCTTCTAAAGATATGCATTTATTTTTTGATATTGTCGATATTGTGGAAAAAACTGATTTTTGTGACATTTAACTGTGAATAACTCGCGTGGTGTACACGTATTATCGGGTGGCTTTTAGCAGTATGTATAAGACACCAAGACGAAGCTATATACAATAATTCGCTTCCCTACATAAAATTTCGAAGTTGAGACTTCAAATTTTTGAGAAATTAATATTGAATAATTATGAAATTATATAAAAATAATGCTAGCAAAAAAGTATGGACCAGAATAAAGAAAATATTAAGCAAAATTTTTATAAGTAAAAAGTTTGTAAATGACAATATTTACTTTTTGTTATGTTGCAAGTTCTGAAGTCCGTCGATTGAAATGACGTTTATGAAGAATGCATATAGACATATATATATATCAAAATATCGGTAATATTTCGAGAATATTGCTATTGAAATAAAATTAATTGTTTATATATTTTTTAACTTATTTAATCTTAAGGAACTTTTGTCAGCAGCTCAATATTTTTTAATAAACATAAAACGAGCAAAATTTTAAGGCATAATTTATTCGAATAATTCCAGTAATTTAAAAGCTTTACGAATAACTAAAAAGTCGAGTAAAATGAACACCCTAATTAAGTATTTCCATTTTAAATTTGAAAATTTTGACCTCTCTGACACTTTCTCTATAGCAAGTATACCAATAAGGCTTTCTACAAAGAAAATATATAAAAAAAATTAAGACGGACTTTTTTAGATACATATCACTAAAGAAAATTCTTACAAAAAATATGTTAAAGAAAAATATTTTCAAAAATTTTATATGGCATCTTAAAATACTAGTTTTTAAAAATCCAACGCAAAAAATTATTTTGATATCTTCTGTATAGTAAAAATTATGTCCAATTAAATAAGTATGTTAATCACTTTCAAACGTATAGAATTGCCACAGTTCTCAAAATAAAAATGAGAAAAAAATCATTTTACATGCTTCTGTATTCTCCTCCACACATGCACCAAATTTTATCTAAATCGTTAGTCAAGGGTCAAAATTTTTTAAACTTAAAATGGAATTACTCAATTGCAAAATATTTTTCAATAAAATTCGATTGCATGGGAGCACATACACTACATTATTATATAAACCCAATGACATAGACCGATATTAATATTACCTTACATTTGTAACTTGTACTGTTCACATTTGACCGCAAAATAATATAAAAAAAATTTAAGCAATTACTTCCGAGTAGGCCCAGCGAAGATTTTGTAAGCCAAAATTTTAAATTACAATGTTCTAGCAAAGAATAATTAAAAACAAACACAAAAAATTATAACCAACTTGTACCACTGTACTTCGATTAGTTGGTGGTATTGTGTGTGGTGTTAGAGCATGATTTTGTTGGCTGCTTGGGATTTGTATTTTTAATTTTTATTTCTGATTTGTGTTTTTTTTTTTTTTTTTTCTTTGCTCCCCAGCTTAAGCATTTAACATATAGAGAATGTTAAGACAATCAGTTTGATTTGAGCCGTGTTAATAAACGTATCTTTAAAATGCGAGACAATAACAAAATAACAGCGACCAAGACGACGATGATAAACAAGTGTAGAATATAAATAAATTAAGAAAAAAAACTTGGTCTTTTTTAAATACGATTACTGTTTTATTTTGATTTTTGTTTTGAAAACAACGAGCGATTTTAACGAGTCTTTTTTATGATTGTAACTAAAAAAAAATAAAATAAAAAAATAATACGGATACAAATTAGTATCTAACGAATACGTGTTTAAGAATATAATAAAAAAAATATCTATAGAATATTTTTAACTAATTTAAACAAGCGGTAGTTAAGCAAAAAACAAGTGCCAAATTTTATATTTAAAATAAAATATAAAAAAGAATAAGTTTTACAACCTATAAATCAGTAAAAAGTCTTTTTAAAAAAATAATTGAAAAAAAATTATTTATAAGATAGTTAAGCTCTAACTCACGCAAGTACTAAAAATAATAAAGTTTTTTTTTTATGTTGTATTTGTATTGCCAAAAACTACTTAGTGGTGATATTAAACAACAACAATAATAACAAAAATCTTTAAACAACAAAATAAGTTAAAAGTAACAACAAGAAACAAATTGCTATAAATTATTTTCTGCTCTTATGACCTTGACTCCTAAGTCTGGCTGAGAATCAACACAAAAACATATAAAAAAACTACGATAAAATATACACAAAATATCTAAATATTTCTATTTTTTATATATAAAAAAAAAACTTAGCAAATTTTTAAAAACAAAACAAGTTAGAAAAAGTAAAAATATCGATTACTTGACTCAATAATTAGGGAAACCCAGTCCAGTCATTAGTTAATCATGTTAAAAAATATATATGTTGTCAATATAGAAGAAATAATAAATACAATACTAAAATGAGATACAATCAATGCGAAATGAAATTATTTTGAATGTCAAACAAATTTTGATTTTAAATTTTAATAAAAGGCGTTTTTACTCGCTCTTACTCACGATTTGTTTTTTTTTTCATAAGTTAATTCTTCTACAAAGTGCCATACTAGTTTTTTTTTATAAATAAAATAATAATTATTAAAAAATAATTATAATAAATAATTTTAATTACGAAAAATAAAAAATCTATTAAATAATAAAACGCGCGCACGTTTACATGTTTGTGTTTGCCATGCAATTTGAGTGAATTATTTTTATTTCTTTTTTTTTTTTTTGTTCATTTTATTTGTTTTTTTTATCTTAATGAAAAAATCATTATAAATTTTTTAAAAATGTTTGCTCCCCGTAATTCATCACCAATTGCCATGTATGGCAAAGAAGATGTAGCTGCTTATGAGGTAAAATATGGATTTAAAAGTATTTTTTTTATTCTAATATTTTCCTTTTTAAATTAAACGAATTTATTTATAAATTGTATTATATTCCTGATAAAGTTTTGTCATGTTTTTTCAAAGAGAAATATTTCAAATTGGCCATCAGTAATTTGTAATTACAAGTTAAAATAGTGTAATCCAAATATACATAAAATAGCGTATAAGCCTGCCAATTGCAAATATTATAATAATAGATATATGCACAAAAAAATTCGAAAATATTTTTTTTTTTTTTAATATAAGAACAAGATTTTGACGCTTTTCTTCTCCCTAATCGAAGAATTTGGTGGAATATAATAATGCGTAAAGTATTAAGTTGGCCAACTTAAAAAAAAAAATAAAAATAAATTAATCGGCGTAAATGCGCTACCTGATCGAAATACAAAATAAGTTTCGGATATAATTTGGTGAGCAAATAATGAGTATAGCAATTTAAACTTCTAAAAACAAAAACCGATTTAAAAAAATATTACATGAAATAAAAATAAATAAATCTGCGAACTGATAAAAATTTCATACAGGCAGAGAAAAAATATAGTTGTGGTGACCATAATCTAAAAGCAATATATTATGATTGAAACATATGATCTCAGCGAAAAACAGAAATGATTATGTAATAATTATTATGATTCCAATTTCTCCATATTGTGTCCAATTTTATGGTTTAATTTTTCATATTATGATTCTAATATAACATGTAATTTAGATTTCATGTTATTATATTATTTCATCTTATTATATTATTATACCACTTTTTCATATTATAATTCCGTTTTATAATATTATTATGCCATTCCTCATATTATTATTCAATGTTATCATATTATTATCCCATATTATCATATGATTATCCAATCTTATTATATTATTTCATTTTGTCATATTATTCCATCTTATCTTATATTAAAATAAAACGTATTAATAGCAAATTATTTTTATAAATTTTTTATTGAAAATAATAGAGAAAAGGGTTTATTAGTCTAAAAAATATTTACATATTATTTGTTCATTATATTAATTTGTGCCACCATATGTGGTTCAAATGCAATATATATTTTTTCTTTACTAACCCTTGAATGGTAGTTAATCAATATCAAACCTTGTCTATTTATATTTATTCATAAACTAAATGAGAATTACAATGAAATTGGACAACAAACATTAAACAAAATAGGTTTAAAAACAAGTTATGAATAATTCCACTAAGTTTGTGAAAAATATAAGTATCATATTTATTTGAAACATTTTATTGTCATGGGAATAATAATATTAATATGGTTTAAAAATACAATATGGTTTAAGAACAAGGAAAAAACTGCAAATACGAGTATTTAAAGGTTGTAGAAGTAGTGATATTTTTCATATTAATAAAATTTTGTTTCTGGTAAAAATATTTAAAAACATATAATTTTTTTAGTCAACCATATTAAAAATTTTATTGAGTGTAAACATTAAATGACAAAATTTAAACAAAAATATTGTTAATAATAATTTTTCTCTGCGTGTAGGACGAACAGTTTTATAAGTAAGTCGAATTTTAATTTTTTACGTCGTCTGGGAGCTTTAGAAAGCTCTGGAAAGAGAAAATATGCTTAGGAAATTATATATAAATCCGCGTATCTCCGCTTCCTGATAAGAATTACAAAATCTTGCTCCGTTATGATTTTTAGAACGAATAGTTTCAATTTTCTACGTAGTCTAGAAGCTTCAGAGAGCAAGGAAATAGAAAACAAGCTTAGAAAATTATATATAATAATATATAATATAATTCCTATTAGGGTCAAAACATAATTTAACTCCAATAGGAATTCAAGTTTATACTAAAGTTTTAATTTTTGTCAAAAATTTTAATGTCAAATATACTTCCGATAATAATCATATATCCAATATTCCTTCGCTCAGTTTACTGTGAAAATCCTCATCAATTTAACAAACATAGTTTTGTATGATCTGAAATCGAAGACCAAACAATTTAACCATAAGCAACCTAAATTTTAATAATTTTAGCATTATACGGATTAAAGTTAATGACATATTTTAATGAAAAATGCATCAAATCTCGAACCACATCAATTTCAATAAATTTTGACCATAAGTAATAAATGAACGTTTTCCCCCAAAATAATTTAATTTAAAATAGTTTAGATCTGTCGTGGTTCAAACTTTAATTCCATACAACTTTTTATCTGATCAGATTTAAAAAAAATTGTCTCAAAATAAACCCAAAAAATTTTTATTTTTGAAAAGCCCTTTATTTTTTTAATGAGATATTGAAGATTTTGAATCTTTAATTTAAACACAAAGGTTTTAACTAAAAAGTATAATTATTTGAAATTCAGTGTCAAACGTTTAGTTTGCATTGTTTGAAAAAAAAAAAAAATATTTCAAATTAAATGCACTTACTATCAAATTATTTAAAATTTAATTTAATTAAAAATTCCTATTTGAAATGTATTTGTGGAGCGTAAATAAAAAAAAAAATATATATTAAAATTATATTAAAATAAATTTTATTTTTAGCATTTTCTTAAATTTAGCCTGATTTAAGAATAACATCTATATATATGAAAGAGTAACGTTACTGAGTCATTGACTGATTTATCATCGCAGAGTCTAAACGCCTGAAGCTAGAATGATGAAATGTGGACTGTGGACTAGGCCGGATTTTTTGAAATTCGAATGTTTAATGGGTAAAAACGGGAAACTTCGTTAAAAATATATCTCCTGAACTAATATAGACACAAACAAAATTTAATACCTATAGTTATTCATTAATAAAATAAACGGACAGGTGTCTGGTACTTTTTTGAAATTCAGTCCTTTTAGGGAGGGAAAAAATGTATTTTGATGCGTTTTTGGCAAATTTACATAATATTCGTAACTAATCGAAAAATTTACTTATTGGAAAAATCGTACCTATTTTTCGGTACTTTTTTAATAAAATATTTGTTCCTATTTATTGGTACATACAACTTTGAAATTCATTGGAATACAATTTTTATTTTTTATTTATTTTTGTATGAAAAAAGTACCAAAAAGGGGTAAAATCGTGAAATTACATGTTATTTAAACTCAGTGGTGAATTTTCTATACTATTAAACTTAGAAAAGTAAATTTAAGTATATCAAGGGCTATCTGCAGATTTCCAAAAAAAATATTTTTTTTTTTTTTTTTTGACGATTTTAAGGAAAAATGGGCTACCTACAAATTTTTATTTGATTTACAAAGTAGTAGTGAAAAATTAAAAATTTGTTAAATGATGAGAACTTACCTTGAGATTTAAACTTTTTTTTATACATTTCTAATTGGTATCTTAAAATGTCTCATTAAAATTATGTTATCTTAATAAAATCTGAAGAAAAAGGCCATTAAAGTTAGCTTTTTAACCCTTTGCGGAAGTTCATAGAACATATACGCGTGTACCCATAAACATTTTGTGAGGCTAAATGAGAGTATTATACCTTAAATTTAAAGACATGAGTAAAATAATAGAAATAAAATTTGTGATTATAAGCAAAATATCTAAAAAACCGAAAGCCATTTCTTATAAAAGTTATATTTAAATAAAGAGTGTGATAAACTTCAAAAACGGTTAAAATTTGTTTAGAGATGTAAAACGTATAAAGGTAATAATGCAAAATATAAATTATTGGCACGCCCTAGATCACTTTTGCTTAATTTCATAAAAAGCACAGAATGGAATAAAATAATATAAAATAAAAACTTATAAATAATGTTCAACATCTATTCTCAAAATCAATTACTGAGTCTGTTTAACGTTTTTCAATAACTATCATCTATTGTTCACTCTCATAAAAAAATGAGAACTAGATTTATTTATTATTATTTTATTTTATTTTTTTATTTTTTATTTATACAAGTTTTGCATGTTCGGCTTAAGTTCATTAAATAATTGTAGAAGAATACAGTGTAAAAGTTTTATTGGACACTCGGCAGAATGGAATGCATTTTCTGGTCCGTCACGACTTTGATCAGCACTCTTCAGCGTCCCACCGTGGTGTTCTCTGTAAACATCATCTATTTAACTTACAACTTTTTAGGAAATGGAATCTGTAGCTTATTTTTCCCTATATGTTATTAAGTAAGACGAATGGTTTACGATAAAGCTTCTTACAATTATTTTGTATTCTCCTTTTTCAATTATTTTGTTTACTTGCTTTCTTTAAGTCAACAGATAAAGTTTGGACTCCTAAGACATTAAAAATTTTCATTTGATATATATAATTGTCATAAATAATATGGCTAGCTAATTTAAACATTTACAAGGCTTAAAGAAGGTAACTCCATCGGAATATCATTATTTTTATGATAACCGAATCATTAATCAGTACTGTTATTAATTTACGAAATTTTGTTAAATGTACAATACAATTTTGTAAAATAAAACCATAAAAAAATATTCAGAAAGTAGCTTTTGACATTGTATAAATGTTTTGAGATATTTTAAATATTTTTAGCGGGTTTCATATTGTACATTTTAAAATATTTTAATAATAATGCTACTTTTTGGATTTTTTTATATTAAACCTACAAACATGGTCTTAAATGTATGTATATATGTAACTATATATATGTTAATATATATGGGAGTGTGAATCCATTAAAGGGGACTTTGTGGTACTTTTTTGTTCCTCTAATGGTGCTTTTAGAATTTTTTATTTATGTTGGCAAAAATTCACAAGGGGAGAGAGAGTTTGTGGTACTTTTTTTGTTTCTTAATGTTACTTTTTGAATTTTCTATAATATTGAACTTAGAAAAATTAAACTAAAGATATATGGTTCTATGTGGATAAGAATTCACAAAGGGGGCTTTGTGGTACTTTTATGTTTTATTTTTAATTTTCTATAATAATG
This sequence comes from Protocalliphora azurea, assembly GCA_932274085.1. NCBI lineage: Eukaryota > Metazoa > Arthropoda > Insecta > Diptera > Calliphoridae > Protocalliphora > Protocalliphora azurea. The sequence continues at coordinate 91,761,022 of OW026520.1, forward strand.
GAACTATAAACATGAAATTAATTATATAACGTCACCTAAAATGCAAAACGCCGTAACCACACTTTAATTTTTTATAGCAGAAGCAAAAAACATTATGAAAATACAAAAGGACTTTACCATAATTTTTGATTTTTTGCTTTCAAATTAAGCAATTAAGTAAAATTTTTTAATCGTTTGCTTATGAGTAATTCCATTTTAAATTTAAAAAATTTTGACCCTTGGTTATCTATTTAGATAAAATTTGCTGCATATGTAGAGGAGGATACTGTAGCAACTCTATAGCTTTAAAAGTGATTAACATATTTATTTAAATGGCCATAACTATTGTTATATAAAAGATATCAATATATATACATATATATATATATATATATATATATATATATATATTTTGCAGTAGATTTGTCTGAGCTTATATTTTAAGATGCCATATAAAATTTTTGATATTAATTTGATATTTTTATCAACATATTTTTTTTAAGAATTTTCTTTAGCGACGCGTATCTAAAAAGTCCATCCTTTTATATTTTTTTGGTAGGAATCCTCATTTTTTTATATTTTTTGGTAGGAAGCCTCATCGGTATACTTGCTAAAGAGCAAATTTCAGAGAGGTCAAAATTTTTAAATTTAAAATGGAATTACTCTTAAAGAAAAAATAGATAAAGCATAAAATACTCCTCATGAAGCATAAAATGCTTTCTTAAATGGAACAAATTGAACGACTGTTTCGTTTATAAAGAAGTTTAGATTAGATATGAATACGAAATTTTTTATGTAGATGTAGTTTGGGTAAGTACATTATAATCCAGTAAAAAACCAACATTTGGTTATTCATTGGTTACGGCCTTTTGCATTTTAGGTGACGATATGGTCCTAAATAAATACGGATCCATAAAAGGAGACTTTGTGGTACTTTTTCGTTCTTCTAAAGGTACTTTTTGAATTTTCTATAATATCGAACCTAGAATAATGAACTTAAATATATGCGGTCCTAAGTGAGTGAGAATTCATAAGCGGGGACTTTGTGATACTTTTTTGTTCTTATAATTTTTGAATTTTGTATACTATTAAATGCAGAAACATGAAATATACATAGTCCTGTGTGGGTAAGAATTCACAATGGGTGTAGTTTTGGTATTTTGTGATACTTTTTTATTTTCTAATGCTATTTTTTGCATTTTCAATAATATTAAATTTAGAAACATGAAATTAAAGATATATGGTCCAAAGTGAATTAGAATCAATAACAGGGAACTTTGTGTTACTTTTTTGTTTCTCTAATAGTACTTTTTGAATTTTCTATAATATTGGACCTATAAACATGGTATTAAAAAATATTTGCCGTAAAAGAATCAGAATCCATAAGAGAACACTTTGTGGACTTTTTGCTTTTATAATGGAAAATTTTTAATTTTTTCCTAGAAATATAAAATTAAAGATATATGGTTTTATTTAGTTTACATATGAGCATTTTTTGGAACTTTTTGTCTTCCACATATACAAAAGAGTAAAGTTACTGAATGATTGACTGACTGAATGACAAATCAGCGTACAGCCTAAACGCTTGAAGCTAGAAATATGAAATTTGGACGCCAAATATATCCACTAAAACGTGGTTTTTGGAAATTCGTAAAGAATGTACTCCTTACATATTCCAAGGCATCAGACCTATGAAAAAATTTATGTGGTGTTCTTTTGTACTTAAAGAAAGAGCAAATACGTTTTTTGTACTTTTTGGAAATACCTTTGGTTTTATCTTTTCGTTAATTTAATCGCCTTCTTCTCTGCTCAAAAAAAAAATAAAGGTACTTTATTACTTTCCGAAAAAAATACATTTGTTAACCTTTTTGGTACTTTTACGTTTAGGGAGCAAAGAGGAGTAAAGTCGGTATGGTGGTGAGAGAAAAACAGGAAGAGTGGTCTCTAAAGTGGTTAGTGGTTAAAATAATAATATTTCAGTTTTTTTTTTTTTTTTTTTGATAAATAGGTTTTTAATGCCCAAAATGTCTTAAATTTTTATGGGAACGTACCATAACTTTCCTTGTCACCTAAATGAAGACCTCTATCAAAAATCGCTTAATTCTCACATAATTAGCATGATAATAATATTTATTAACTACTAAAATAAATTTATTTTAAGTATAAATCACACCATCAAAATTAAGTATAATATGTCCTTATACGACCCTCCCCTCGAATATTGCATTATAGCGCATACAAAATGGTGTAGTGCATCGTACGAATTGCCTTTACTAATTATAGGTTTTTCAACTTCGAAAAACTTTTTTTTTTCAATCTTTTAATTTAAAAAGTTTCGGTATTCGTCCAAAATCGACCCACTAGTATCCTCATAAATTTGTTGGCAAACTCTTTAGAACACATCAGAGTTTCCGAAACTGCATTCCGTTTGTAGATCCATGCTTTAGATTTTAAAACGTATAGGCTAAAGTGAAAATTTGGACACGAAATAGTATAAATTCGGCAGGATCTGTACTTAGCCCTATTAAGTTATTGCGCACGTTTTCAATTGTGAAATCATCTTAACGGAAGGTATAAAATCATTATATGTTCTTGAGAAAAATTTTATTTTTGTTAAAAAAGTGTTGTACACTTTTTCGGCAAAAAAATATACAAAAAAAACTTTATTTTTGCAATCTTTAAATTTTAAATCGTTTACTTTTGGACTCGGTAAAAACTTCTTTATTCAGTAGATGATTTTGTTCTTTAACTAAATTCAAAAAAATCTAACGAAATCCCTAATATGTAATGTCTTCAACATCCTATTCCCAGCAACTGGTCAAACCTTAGTGAACAATTCAAGTAAATTTTCCTACCACATAATGCTAATATTTAGAATGCATTATTTGTTTTGGAGTTTATTACATTTGGTCAGCAGCAGTTTGAAGTGCTGTTTCTAAATTTACTGCGCTGCTTTCAGATTGAGAGTGAGACAAAGAGAGTGAACAAAGAAATGGGAGACTTAAATATATAAGTAGAATATAGCAAGATGTTGGTTGTAAATTGTCGCCGCCTACGCTAAAATGTAATTATAACGTCAGCAACATGTTATTCTGACAGTGAACAGCTGATTGTTACTAATTATGCGTTAAAATAATTTGGGCTTAAGAAATTCACTTTTTATTTTATCAGCAAATTTAAACGACAGAGATAGCCATGGTTATTGCTCAGATTTCAGAATGGCGCAAAAGTGAAAACTTTCACATTATAATGATTTCGTTACTTTTTTATATCAGCCAATTAAATTAAATGTTCTGGATTTAAGGAGTATTTATTTTGACTATATTTTTTCTGATGGAACGATAAGAAGATAATCCCTATAAAAGTAAATTGTCACCAAGGAAATTTTTACATTTGCTCCATAGTGTATAGCTCTTGAGATATTGAGATATGTTGAAATAAGTGGTGCAACCTAAAACAAAAGAGTCAATTCAAAAAAGTGTTTTACAGGCTTAGAACTTCACGATCGTGTGTAATTAAATTGACATAAAAATCTCGTGCCGCATATTCAGTGTTGTACTCTTATATATATATATATAATAATAATAATAATAATAATAATAATAAAATATATATATAATAAAGCCTCCCACCAAAAAACTTCCAAAAAAAAACTTTTCCACCACCTTAAAAGTAGACGTAAGTGTAGTAAGTGAATATTTTCCACTTTTTTTGGAAGTTAATAAAAATTACTTCCAAAAAAGTGAAAATAAATTTACTTTTAGCAGGGGAAAAGGTGAGTAATTTCAAGAAAATAAAAATTTCACAAATTGAAAAGTATTTTTATTATCTATTATCAAAGCTAGAGTCATAATTTTATTAAACAATTTTATAAATATATTTTTAAGAGGAGCGCTTAAAAAGCGGTGAAGAAGCATATAATAAGAATATCCCACCAATGACAACCACGGGTTAAAAACGTACTACTGCAGCTCTTTTTCAGCACTAAGTACTTCTTTCCAATGACAATGCAGTGTTAAAATCATGAATTTTTCTGCTTTTTTTCAATTTTTTTTAATCTCTTCTCTACATTTAAAAATATTTTGAAGGCATTTATTTTTACATTTAATGTAATTTTGTTTTTTTTTCCTATTTTACTACTACGCTAACGAATATATACACAAAAAAAAAAAAAAAAAAACAAGTCATACATAATAGATTTTCATTGAAAATGTTGTTGACTTCCTAATTTGTAATCTTTAAATCTTAATTATACTTAAAATGAAACTTTCTTAGTTTTTTACCATAAAATGCAGCAATTCCCAGATACTTCTTTTTATAATGTTGTACATGCTGTTTTAGTACTCGTTGTCTTTAAATCTAAATTGTGTTAAAAACTTTAAGATAAAAGAAACTTATAATATTTTATGCTACAAATATAAATTGTATGAGGAAAGAAATAAATGAAACTTTTGAGAATATTAATTTTTTTCCTATGAAATTGAATAAATTACAAGCAAATTTATTCAGACATATTAAATTTATATTAAATATGTAAGTATGTATACCTTTCATAATCTATTATGTTTATGGTAAAAAAAGATATGAATTTATCTTCTAGTACTTATGTGTGTGAATCTTATAAGTTGGAAAATGTATCAAGAAGAACAGACATGTATTATATTCGTAGTTTTATTTTGAACAGACAGACTGATGGATGGACAGTAAATGTATTTTTTTTTTTTTTTAGTGTGTGTTAATGTAAATTCATTGTAAACTGTTAGACATGTTAATTTTTTCTTTTTACGATACTATTTTGTTTTAAAATAAAACTTTTTGGAAGATATAATATTGTTTTGATTTGGATAACTAAATCTAACGAATTTTAGTATAGTTTTTATGGTTGAGCAGACCTTCTTTTCACATGTGTGTGTGTTAATATTTCTCTGGCGAAATTCGATAGATTTATAAGTTTGAAAAGAGAGTTGTTGTATATTTACATTTTAATTTAATTCTATTGAAAAATTAAAACACATTTTAGTCTTTATTCAAATGTTAATCATTTAGCCACTTCGCATGACTCAAGTATGCTTTCATTTTAAGTTCGACCGTTAACTTTTTTAAAAATAAGAAGTTGAATTAGAGAGAAAAATAGTAATATATATATAGATAGTTAAACATTCCTTCGTTATTATTGATGTTCCATTCAAAGAAGGCAGAATTTATTGGAGGTATATTTTTTATATTATATTTTTTTAGAATCTCATTTAACATATCATATATCTAAAGTACATAGTTTACATGCATTAAATACATTTGCATCCATACACACAATACTTATAGATACACTATGCACCATGCATTCTTTATAGTCACTGCATACATTCCATTATATATACAATACATTATATACATTGTTTACATACATTTAAAAATTACCAACATTGTTGTAAAATAATTCCTATTTTATTAAATAAATATATATTTAAAATTCGTAAATAAACAACATAGAGAAAATTTTGTATTTATTTCAGTTAATTTTCGAATTGCTTCAATAAAAATTTTAATTGATTTTATACAAAATTTTAATTAAAAATAGAATTTATTTAATTAAAAAAATAATTTGTAAAAAATTCAATATTTTGCACTTAATTAATATTAGCAATTTCGTAATTCATTTTTTTTCTGAGCGTATACAAAAAAATATGGTCTATTAAACGATTTATCAAATATGAAAACTATTCCAAATACTTTTTTTAATTGTATCAATTATTCAAATGATCAAAAATGTTTTAATATTTTTTACTAAAAATAAAACAATTATTTTTCTTTTTGTGTCAATAAATTGATCAAATATAAATAAAAATAAGTGATAATTTGAATAATTAAATATGCAATTTTTTAATAGGTTGAATTTCAATTAATAAAATAATTGAATATGTATTTTTCGTAATTGAAATCGGATTTTAAATTTTATCCCTAAAAAATTTGAAAACAATTTGTTAAAATGCTTAGATTTTGAGTAAATTATTTAATTATAAAATTATTTAAAATCATTTTAAAATTCTGATTAATAATTTCATAGAATTTTTTCAAATATATATATATATATATATATATATATATATATATATATATATATATGTATGTGTATAAATAAAAAAAATTTAAGCTTTTTTTCACATTATCAAATTACGGAGAAATTGTTGATTGAAAAATAAATGATTTTAACAAAATATATAAAATAGGTACACAGGTTTTAATAATTTGCAATATTATAATATAGTTCTAAATTAGGGGTGTTTTGAAAAGTTTGCGAACATCAAAATTTAAACAGCATAACCGTGTAGTCTATGAAAAATATTAAGAAATGCAATATTATATTTTCGCGATCGTTGAAAAAGTTTCCGCACCAAACGCGTTGAAGCGGTTGTCAAACCATTAACAACGACATACCACATTCTACAATCGGACTTAAAATTTCGACGCTATACACAAAAAACAAATTTTAATGCGTGGCAAAAAAAAAATAATATTTGCGTTTTTGGAAACCTCATGATCTATTCTTTCATTCTAGGGGGTGACTGGCATTACTTTTTTTTTTTTTTTTTTTTTTTTGTATGGAGACCGACCCGCTCTATCGTACATATATGATAAATCTGTTTTGATCTTTTAATCTTAGAGTCAATATTAACCAACTAATTAAGAAATGTTTTAGTATTAAACAAAATACTGAAAACATTCCATTTTTTTGGTCACATTCAAAGTTAATATACGAATATTTTATTTCAATATTTTTAAAAATTAAAACTTTTCAAACAAAAAAAATTCCTAAAAGGCTTTAGAAATTGCTTTCGGTACGTAAGATTTTTGTCACAAAATAACTTAAAAAAATATTTTTGAATCAATATGACCCATAATATGGTAGGAAACCTGTACATTTTTTATCGAAAAAATATCAATTTCCCTCAAGTTGATTTTTAGTAATCTAAATTATATCTTACTATTAAACTAAATTATAGTAGTCTTAATTCGCTGAAACCCATACTAAAGAATTTTTCTCAGAAATAGCACAATTTAAAAAAAAATTTAGTCTTAGAATTAAATTAAAAGCATAAAATAAATAAATTATTATCTCTGACTTAGTTAAATCCTGACTCAATTAAAAAATGAAAACAGAATAAAATTGAAAATTTAATTTATTTTTGTGGGGACAAGCCGGTTTCGATGCACACTTCGCTAGTTGCTTAAGCCAGCTACATAATAAGATACGTTTTAACTGCAGCTGTCAGAAGAATTTTTTGTAAAAATATTTCCGTTTAGGTAAGCATCACTGTTATTTGCACCATTCACTTATCATTAAATATCACTAAATATTCTTAAATTCATAGATTGTGAGTGATACCTGCTAAAATTTATAATCCGTATGACAAAAAACGCGAATCTGAGAAATATTTTTATATTTGGAAGTTTTGAAAAATGTATATGTATATTAAGGCCACTCACTTCCTATGGGCGGTAACTAAAGTGTTTTTCTTACCCCTCTGAAAATAAACCTGACATGTTTTATGTTTCCCAAAATATTTAGGTTCTACTGATGACTGTTTGTGAGCTCAAACGTTTTTAAAAAAGGTCCTTTTTTAGTTTCTTTTTAAAATTTTTGTATTTTCTCTCAAAGAAACGCAAACAAAATGTGGCATCATTCGGAAGCCGCGTTCATTGGTATATAGAACATATCCAAGGGTGATCTCAATATTAATATATTCCACATACAATCTAAATTGAGTCCTTTGAATAGTCATAAATATTATTTTATCTGGTATTTTATTAATTTTATTAGAATCATGGCGTGTTTTCAAGCGCTGGCGTAAATACGTCTGCAATTTATTACGTTATTTGATGTTTTATGGTCAATGAACATTTTCAATACATTAGTTTGTCATACTTTTTAATACTTTTTTTATTTTTTAAATTCACTGTTAATGTTATTTATTCTTTATAATAGTATTTTTGCAATTTTCGTAAATATTTTAATTCAAACGGGTAAATCTTATCGAAAGAAGAATTTTGATACCCATATTGACTATGTTTATGTAAAATATTATATCAGATTGACTGCGTAATAAACCACGAAATTACAAGAATATTTAGATAAAAATTAACAAACACCAGCAAATTATATCTAAAAGCAAGTAAAAATTTAAAAATTGTAATGTTCGTAAAAATAACAAACAATATTGTCAAAAAATCTTGAAAAATAGGATATTTTGTGAAATATATTAATACTGGATATGTTTTACATACAAAGGGATGCGACTTCCAAATACCTTTTAAATGATGCCACATTTTGTAAGCGTTTTTTTTTTTTTTTTTTTTTTTTTTTGAGACAATTCAAAAATTAAAAAAAACTAAAAAAATACCTTTTTTAAAGACGGTCCAACTGACGAAAGGCCATCAAATTAATAAGAACTGATTAAAATATGGCATTAAAATTTGTGCTATTTTTAAGGAAAGTTTTTTGTAAATTGTGCCAATAAAAATTTTAATTTAATTTATTAAAAACTTCAATCATAAAAGTAATTAATTTGATTAAAAAAAATAATTGAATTTTATAAAAAAAAAATAAATTATTTCACGTAAATTCTATTATCAAAAATCAGTTAAAATTTTTAATTGAAATAAACAATTTCGTAATTAAAACTAATTTTTTTTTTTTTTTTTTTTTTGTAAATAACTATTAAACATAAATAGGCCTCTAGGATATCTTTATGAAAATAGAAAACCTTTAAAATCGCATGAGAAACAAACATTGACAAGCGTGTTTTACATATGAAAGCAGAGTCCCCGGAGCTCCGCTACTGAATGTCTGGGGAATCCGCAATCCAAACATAAACTGGAATACTTCTATGCTACGATTTTCTAAATGTTGTATACCGACTGACTAACACAAGACGGTTTTTTTTAGTACTTCGGTGAATACTTCAGAACCAACACTATTATACGTTTTAGATCCAACAATAACAATAATATGTCAAATAAAAATAAAATAATATATCAAAAAATAAATAAATAAATAATAAAAATAATAATAATCAATCTTTCTTTTTGGATATTATAATCTGAGTTTAACTTTTAATAGTAAATCTAAAAATGTACTACGATATAATTAAATCGGCTGTTTGTTTTTAGTACCGAAATGTAGCACGGAAATCTTTTAGATTCTTATTTTTTATTTTACTTTTAATACTATTGTAAATTTTCTTTAAAATGTAGAGCTGAAATATAAAATATTTATTTAAAATTGAAGATCTATATATTTTAAAGAGTTTTTAATTTAAAAAAATAATGTATAGAAATTTGTCTTAGAGCCCAAGATAAGCTTCAAATTTTAAAAATGAAGCCGTTAGAATTAAATTGTTTCTTTGAAGCTACTTTTTATGAAAAAAAAAAAAATAAATAAAGTTAATTATAAAGCTATAAAATTCTAAAATTAATTTCAATATTTATGTATTTTTTATTTCTTTTTGACACAAAATAAATAAATTATTAATATATTTTCTGGTTTCTTTTCAGGTATGTGTTGTATTTCTTAAATAAATATTCGATTTTGATACATAAAAATTTGTGTAAGTTTTAGTATATTTTTATTTAAGTCACGTGATATGGAATTTTTAATAGCCCAAAAAATTTCATATGGTGCGGCATATTAAACAGATGGATTTCTTTAGGTCTAACCCGCATCAAATTGTAACTTATACGATAAGCAACTGGCAATACGATAGACAAAATAAATAAGAAAAATAATGATTGTCGAATTAAAGAGAAGTTAAAAATATTCATATTTTTACATTTTTTTAATTAATCCAGTTATTTTTGATTTTTTATTATTTTTGGAAAAAATTATAATATTTAACGGCATAATATCATAATTTTTAAGGCTGAATTCATCGAAAAGTTATACAGATGTAAAAAATCACACATTTTTTGAATTTTAAATTGCCAAACTAACTTTAAAAATATTACGCTGATACAGGAAATCGTTGATAATTAATTTGTCAACAAACACTTTATGAAGAGCAAAAGCGAACGTTTGTATTTCTTAGAGACTTTTTTGTGTTTTTAAACATTAGCAACTTTGTTTTTAAATTTGTTTAAATTTATTTAAAAATTTAATTTAATTTTATGTAAATTTTATGTTAACATTTTGTTTCATTATCACAACCTACAAAATAAATACATGAATACAAAACAAATAATTTAAAAACTCCACCGATTTTGTATAAAGATACAAATTTAACATTTAATTTGATAGGAATTAATAAATAAAACAAGTGAGAAAGTTATAGTCAGTCAAGCCCGACAATATGATACCCTACACCATTGCATTTGTGTCTCAAAATGATTTTCGATATTTTCGGAAATGGGCCTAATCTAGGATCTATGGCCATTTATGAACCTATACTTATGAAGTTGGATATTTTTATATTAAACTTATTTGTGTCAAATATTGTCTTGACATTGTCATTTATGTGAGATTATGCAAGTTAAAGAAAATGGGCCTTATATGGGAACAATGGCTAATTATGGACCGATCTTTATGAAATTTGGCATTCCGTTTCACTTTTATATAACACTTATTTTTACCGACTTTTATTACCGACATAGTGACATAAATTATGCATTTATAGGTGTTAAAATCCTATTCCGGTAGAACATTTGTATGGAGACTAGGTGAAAACATAACCAATTTCAAAATAATCATATCTGCCAAATACCTTCCAATTGTCTTTAAAATTGTAACCTGTGCACAAGATTTGCATGGACAGACAATCAGCCAGTCAGCCTGCCTGCCAGACAGCCAGATGAATATAGCTAAATCGATTCAGAATCATGTAGGGTGGGTGTTGGAATATCTTTTTTGTGCGTTACAAACATCAGCACAAACGTATAATACCCCAACCACCTATGTGGTGTAGGGTGTAATTAGCTCTATAATATTTTGAACTTTCAAAATTCCAATAAATCACTACTTAGTTATTTTGCGTTCTTACCTTATTGATGGTAGAGATTAGCTGTGTTCAATCCAATAAACCACAAATTGTTGAATAAGCTAAAAAGTATTTAGTATTAACTAAATTAGTAGAACTTATTAAGCCGCAATAAATAAGTGTTTAGTAGTTGATTTATTTTTATAAAAATGAAGTCATAGTTGATTTTTTATTTTAATTTTTATTACAATTAATACAACACACTAAACATACAACCTATATCTAGTATGAAGTATGTATAATGAACAATATTTTCAAAATTAGAAAAATAAAATGCAATTCATTATTGTGTAAAAAATTTAAAGCTCAGAAATCAGAACCGTAGATATATATATATATATATAATATATATATATATTCCGAAAAATACGTTCTGGAATGTTGTTTAATAATTGAAAACATTTCAGAAGATTGTATAATATTTTAGAAGATGTAAAAGTTTTCCAGTAATTCACTGAAAATTTTATTAAGGAATGAGATCGAAAAAGTCTTAATATATATATATATATATATATATATATATATATATATATAATTTCAATAATTTGGAAACAGTTGATCTTGGAGTATTGTTTTTTTTTTTTTTTTTTTTTTTAATTGATATTATATTACAGATTACAGAAAAATACAACGTTTATAATTCTAACCACTTCTCGTGACTCTTTTTTGGTAACCCTTCCATTAGAGATTTGATAATTGTTTCAGTCACTTTGGAACACTTTGCCCATCTTCTTTTAAAATATTCGATATTTTGTTACACCTCTTTTGTGCTCTTCAATTCTCTTTTCACATGAGCCCAATATCTCTATTGGTCGTAATTCCAGACAATTTGTAGATTAACCTCACTCTCTCTCTCTCTCTCTCTCTTGATACAAAAACTATGTTATTATTTTGGTACCACACCAGAGCATTCTTACCGTAGTGACATGATGCCAAATTAGGCTAAAAATATGTGGACACATTGTGCTCTCTTATTTGAGTATTTATAGCGCCCACTGTAACAAATAACTTGTCGCAACTGCAAAAGAAGCAATCTTAGGAAATTTTTTCTGCTTTTGGATCTTAAACTTATCTTCAACATTTTCTCGAGCATTATCAACATAAAAATTTTGACCCGGAAGTTGCGAAAAATCTGCCAGTACATACTCGTAAATACATAAACATCCATTATACAACATAAGTATTTTGGTATGAAATTTTATTTTAATTTCCGTACCCTATTCTTGGCTTCTAAATTTTTTGCAGCATTCCTATCTAGAACTTTTTGGATTTTGTATGTTTTCAAGTCTGCATTGGCTTTAACTAAATAGTCAGAGCACTGAGATAACCGGGCTGTTTTTCTACCAGATGTGTTTCCAGCTCCTTTCAATATGTGGACCTTTTTTTCTTCCAAAACCAGGTTTTCTATCAATGGTAAAATTTTCCTGATACTGTTTAATAACAATGGAAACATTTCGACGTCAGACCTTTAATTCTTTGGGCAATTTTTTGTAGGACCAATTTCGAGTTTTTTCAATATGGTTGTCAAAAAAAAAAAAAATGTTTTTCAAAGATAACTAAATCAAAAAAAAAAAAAATATATATATATATATATATATATATATATATATATATATATATATATTAAGAGGCAAAGCATGTGTTACAATTTTTTCGATCTCACTCCTTATAGCAAAAGCACATTTTACATCACACTAAATAAATATCGTCAATTAAAAATAGGCGTAACAAATCAACAATAATCATATGTCACATTCCAACATTAATAAGATTTAACATTTCAATTTGATTTTATTATTCAAACAAAGTTCTCATTTTTGCCTTAATTTCCATCTTAAAAATGTCATCTCTCCTTAAATAATAGGTGTGGCAAAATAAAATATTTCATAAATAATCCATTTTTTTAACTAAAAAATCTTAATGTTATATGACGTTATGCAATCTGTTAAATTTTTCATTTATTTACCCTCCTCTTTACCTTAATATTTTTGCCACGCCTATGATCATGACTTTTAAATATTTCGGTTTCTTAACTGAACATTTTTAGTTACATAAATAGTTGTTAACCAAACTGTTTGAAGTTTATTTAGTATTCTAAAATGTTTGAGTATTAAATGAAATACTCATACACAAACATATTAATTGTCAGATTTTACTTTGCTTTTAGAATTTCTTTTTATATAAAAAAAAAAATACATTTTCAAGCGATATGTAAAATACGTGATTATGAGAATTTAAAAATATAAAAACAACGACAAATGAATCTTAAGAAATTTGTTTGTTTTTGTTTTGTGTGTTCTTGTTTTTTTTTTTAGACTCAAAATAAAAATCTATTCAAACCACATACCAGCGACCGGCATTAATGGTTTGGTTTGGCTGGTTGGTTGACACAACACATATGCCTTGACTGGGCATGTTATGCCAACCAGTCACTAGTCATTCAGTCTGTTACAGTGCCGAGAGAGTCAACTAGTTAACCATTCATTAAACCAATATGCCACATAGACTAAAAATACAAAAATAATAAGAAAATAAAAAACATGAATACTTACTTACTTACTTCAACTTGTTGTGGCATGATACTAAATAAGAAAAAGAAATGTATTCGAATAAAGAAGCATTTTATGCGTTTTTGGAATATTAAGCACTTGTTCTTTTATATTTTGTATACATACTTACCAGTGTTGCCAATTTAGTCTTTTTAGCTAGATTTAGCTTCTAGCTTTTTTCGATTTTTAAAATTTTCTCCAAAAGGCAAAAATGTTAAAATTTTAACCACGAAGAAATTAATGTTTTACTAGATATTATTAGTTTTATTTTTAAAGGATCATCCGCTTAAGCATTTCTGTGTATTGGTTTGCACAAAAAAAAAATAGATTTTTTATATTTAACTCAAATTTTCCCCTGCGACGCTTTATTCTGTTAATTGAAAATAACTTAACTAATTTTATGGACTTACTTTATCGATTATTATATTATACTTCATTAACCGTGGAATCTATTTATTAATAAATTTAAAAAATCTTATAGAAGCGAAAAATCACCAAAAAAAGAATTGGATTATAGTTCAAAAATTACAAAAAGAAACAAATCTTCAAACCATTAGATTGTTTTACATACGACCAAAAATTGTTTGGGAATTTTTGGGCGATTTTTATTGGATCATTTTTCTGGCAGTCTTTCTATGTTTAATTTAAAAATTAGTTACAAAATCATTAAAAAAAGTAACAAAAACCAATAAGAACAATAAAAATATGGTGTTTAAATTAAAAAAAAAAAAAATAAACTTTTTTCTGGCCTTATTTTTTGAGAAATTTATCCTTGTCTGACCTTTTTTAGAGTTCAATTTAGTCTCTTTTATTATTCTCACCTCCTGGCAATACTGATACATTTATAAATAAATATTTCTATCTTTAGATTTTAGTCTTTTAAGAATAAAATATAAGAAAAATAACTGAAATTCATACAAGAAGCCAAAGCTAGAATGTGTAAATGCAGAAATATACGCTCGGCAGCAAAAGGTTTATTCAAGCTTTTTATAAACGGGTTCATGAACTTTGGATTTTAAATTTTATTATTAAAAATGTTTTATATGGATTTAAATTGCATAAAATACAATGTTTAGTAAGAAATGAAGGTGTCTTTCTAAGCCAGACTTTTTCTAAAAACATTTTAAAAAAATGCTATATCACATTTAAATCAAAAAGTTCCGAAATCCTTAATTTTAATATAATATTTTTTCAAGGTGAACATTCCGAAGTTTCTGAATTTTTTACTTTATTCTGAACTAAATAAAACTACTATTTAAAAATTTCATTATTACCTTTTTGGACTTCACAAATCGAAACAATTGAAATATTTTCTTTTGCATTGTTTAGAAAATTATCAGAAATTTCATTAACTTTATTACATTACATTTTTTGTGACATATTAAAATTTAAAGTGGCGTAGGTCCAATTCTAACGGATCTAGACTAGCACCTATTTAAATGTTAGTCTTGGTTTGTTCTTTAAAATGATCTCTGTGATTTTTCATAAAAGTATAATTACTTGATACGTTCTTAAGAAAAGTTTATAATTAGAAAAATGTGCTTACAATTGAGGGTATAAAAATGAAACCAATTTAAATTTTGATTATGTTTGGCTGTCATATTCAAATTTTAAATTTAAAGGAAAAATTACTTTTTATTATTATTATTTTTTTTTTTTTTTTTTCAGTAAAATATTTAATATTTTCTGGAAATCCCTCCATAAGAGCTTTATTGTGTTTTCGGTTACTTTTTAGGTGGATTGGTTCTACATATTTTTAAACTCTATTTTAGTTTTTAATCAGCTTTGAATCTTCTATAAATATTTTTTTACTATAACTGAATACATTTAAAATGCACGAAGTTCTGGACAGTTTAGTGGATTAGCTCCTTTGGTACATAGCAGTAGCATTTGTTTGATACCACTCAGTTACATTTTTGCTATAATTATGAGAAGAGAGATGACACCAAACAAATTATAATTCGTTGTGTTTTTTAGCGATAATAAGGAATATTTTCTTAATGAACTCATTCGCGAACATTTCGTTGTGAATGAAGTGCTTTTTCCCCACATGCTCAAATGTCTTGCCAGACAGAAAGTTTATTTGAAAATTTCTAGTTTTATACTCGATATTTATCCGATACATTCCTTTAATATAGAACACATAACCAGGATGTTGTAAAAACTCCGCCAGTACTTGCTTTTTTATCACCCCTTAGGCAGCAATCATATTTTAAAAAATTGATCTCAGTAATTTTCGTCCGCTCTTTTTGTCTTCATATTTTCTTTAGCGTTTATACTAGGAACTTATTTCTACATCGCGGGTCTTCAGGGCTGCTTTTTAACTTTTTTGATAAAAGAATTTAAAGAATGAGTTACATTCCATACCGAGATGTAGATATTTTCCCTTAAAATTCATATTATCTTGTCTGCGATCCTATAGCTTGTAAATAAACTTTTTCTTCAGTTATTTGAGTTCCTTTCGGATTCATTTTATGACTATAAAAAACTGAATTTCCCTACTCATCTGCACTCCTACACAGAAAAAAATAAAAATTGATTTCAATTACGAAATTGCTAACAACAATTAAAATTTTAATTAGTTTTGTTCCAATCATCAAAATGATAACATTAATTAAACGAAATTCATTGATTTGTTTTTCTATATTTTTAAGTAAAATTTTAATTAAAATAATTACTTCTACCAATCAGTTAAAAAATTTATTAACGCAATTCAAATATTAACAGAATCTCCATTATTGAATTTATTTTCTAAATAAAACCTAAATCTTGAATCATACCTTTAATTTATCTTTATTTAAAAAAAAAAAACCTTAAAAATTCCAAATATAAATATCTATGTTTGTTTGTTTGTTTTAAATATGTTGTAAGTAAGCCCACCTTATAGAGGCAATTATTATTTTGCAGGGTCACATGTCATACGCCAATGCTTAGAAATCTATGAGATGGGATAATATTAAGAACATTTAATTGTCAAAAAAAAAAAAAAAAATTAGTAATGCTTACTTTCGAAATTATAAGTAAATTTTCAAAGTTGCTAGCAACAATTGAAGCAAATCCCAACAATGGCATGAACAATAACTGCGCATCATAACGGGGACATCTAAATTTATAACAAATGAGCACATCTATACGAAGGCGGATCAATAAGTCCGTGACTTTTCGAACTACCCTAGTAGTTATATGAAATGCAACACTATTCACATCAAGTTAATAGACTGTTGTGAAATTTTGAGCAAATGTCGTCATTTACTTTGCGTAAAAAATAGGATTTTTCGAGGTCCTTAAAATAGGCATTTATTTGGTTAATAATTTCATCGTTGGAGCTGAATCTCTTTCCACCGATCCATTTCTCCAGGTTTGGAAATAGGAAGTAGTTACTAGGGGCTAAATCCGGAGAATATGGCGGATGAGGTACCAATTGATGAGGTAGCCCAATTCATAGAGTTTTGCCATTGAGACTGCACACGTGTGCACCCGTGCATTATCTTGATGAAAAAGAACTTTTTTTCTTGGCCATATGGGGTCGTTTTCTTTTGAAATCCTCATTAAATCGGTCTAATAAGTTGGCATAACATTAGCCGTTTATTGCTTTTCCCTTTTGATGTGGATTATCCCGCGTGCATCCCAAAAAACTGTTACCATCACCTTATTGGCCGACAAACTTACCTTGGCCTTCTTCGGAGGCTGCTGGGTCTTCGGAATACAGTAATGGATACATGTTTCATCCACAGTTACAAAACGCCGCAAAAACTCATTCGGGTTGCGGTTAAACAACTCCAAACAATCCTTTGAAGTTGTCACACGTTCACGTTTATGGTCAATTGAGAGCAAACGCGACACCCATCTTGCAGACAATTTTCTTAAACCCAGCTGATCATTTAAAATCGAAACCACACTGCCATATGAAATGCCTATGGCATCAGCAATCTCACGCACTTTTACTTTTCGGTCGACCAACACCATACCGTGGATTTTTTCGACATTTTCGGGTGTACTGACCTCAATTGGCCGTCCAGAACGTTCATCGTCATTTGTACTTGTGCAACCACATCGAAAGTTAGTAAACCACTTTTTTTACCATTGAAATCGATGGTGCAGAGTCCCCATAGTATTTATCGAGCTTTTCCTTGGTTTGACTGACAATTTTTTTTTTCGCAAAAAATAATGTTTAATGACCACTCGAAATTCACTTTTTTCCATTTTTAGAAAAATACACGAGGTTGTATGTTAAACGCAAAGTAGATGACGACACTTGCTCAAAATTTGACAGTAGGTATTTGATGGTGGTATTTGATGGGAATAGTGTTGCATTTCATATAAATACTAGGGAAGTTCGAAAAGTCACGGACTTATTGATTCGTCATCGTAATATGAAACATAAATTTTTTATTATATTAAATGTCCTTTTGGGTTCATTTATTTCCTCTAAGAAATTATGTGAAAAATTATTGATAATTAAACAAATTTAAAACAAGAAAATTTTCCTAGAATTTTTTGTTTTGAATTTCAAAATGACACATTTTCCTTATTATGTATATTTTTACCAAAACGTCTTTATTTTTCATTTGAATTTTCAAATGACAATTTTTATTTCTTTTTAAATTTAAAAATTCTTAAAAAAGTAATTATTAAAAATGTTAATAATTTATTTTATTAAGTTGTATTAAAAATCAAGAATTTTTTTCTGTCTATCAATTGTTTTATATGATCAACGTGTGTTTTGGTTATAAATTTGAATTATGGATTTGAATAAATTTTGTTAGATTTTCATTTGAAAAAAAAACTAATTATGCTATTACAACATAGTTACTGAGAAAAATAACGAATAAGTTTTTTCACGTATGATAAAAGTTGTAAGCATTAACTTGTTCTGGGAGTTTTTTCGTACGCAGTCCTTATTTCATAAAAAAAAATCATTTCTCCACATTTGGATCGATTTTATTTACACTCTATGAAGGTATTTTATATTATAATTTCACAATAGCTCTAATAGCAGGTCTTCATATGTATTTTAATGGTTTTGTTTTAATCGTAAGTTGTAATACAATTCTATATTAGCTTTAACTGAAAGTTTTATTCTAACCTCTGATTAGTTTAAGACATTAGTCTTTATTTAGGACTAAATACTACCTTTAATGGAATCGTATTTGTATAGCTTCAGTCGACAGTCTTATAGTTACAGATAATCTTCAATGTTAATTTTTTAAATATATTAACGAAGATGTTGATATTTATATTTTTGAAAGGGAAATTCCCTTTTTTCCACACTGTTATGTGCCCGATTGATAGAGAAAATAGAGAACATATCAGATTTTTTATAATATTAAGCCCAGGCCCATCTGAATTTAAGCCGTTTCATATAAAGTTTTAGATTTTAGCCTGTTCGTTCTAAAGCTTGAACTATTAAATAAAAATCAGATCTCAAAGCCCGCGTTTCCAATTAATTCTAAAAGTACTTTAGCTGTCTCGGAATTCATATACAAATTCTGGTTTTTGAAATTATAGGATTTCCTTTGTTTAACTGTTTTATATTATTTATACTTTATGCACCGTCTATAGCAGGAAAAGTAGCAGCACACCAGAGGCATTATTATACATCTGAGATCAGGATCAAACCAACTGGTTTAATGTCTTCTGGTCTCGCATAGACCGCACAATTCAAATCTTATTGCAGAGTATAATTATAATTACAAGCATCTTATGGAAGGTATCCATATTGTGGGAAATATTTTTCGGGACCATATTATTTTATATACTTACCTTAAATCTAATTTTTACTTCAAACTTTTTCTATATCCGTTAAATAAATACGTTTGTTTTTATTTTATTTTACAAAAAAAATAAAAAAAAAATAATCTCTTAAATTTCGTTTATCATAGATCACGACAGACTAATCAATCATGTTTTCAACACTTAAATACCCACAATCAAACGAATATAAAAAATAGAGGTTGATACAGTTTGACGCTCTACATTTTGACTACAAACTACAATTATAATAATTACAATTATTTTCAAAAGACTTCTTGAAATATTTCAATGAAAACTTTGTTTCAATTGAAACAAATAAAAAATAAAAAAATTGGCAAATTTTAAAACAAATTAAACCTACATTTAAAATTGCGAAAAACCAAAGATTAAAATTGTTGCTTGTAAGAAACTAAATCAATGTTAATCCATCAACAAAAATAAAGAAAAACTAGACAGACAGAATTTAATAGAAACAAAATTTTCAACGGCGGATGCTGCCAACATGTCTGCAGTTAAAAAAAATTGCAGGTTGTTATTTTTTAATTTTAAGACAACTATTTAAAATTTAACAAAATTATCATAAAATTGAAAAATAAAATAAAATTTTCAAACTCTACAATATTTATTGTTGTTTATGGTGGCAAATCAAGTGCAAATAATCTTAAAAATATCATGTAGGTTGTTGAATGCGATTTCAATTTTAAACCAAAAATTTTTAAGTTTTGTTTATTTTTTTTTTTTTGTCTCTTTTTTTCATAGATTTAAAATAGCAAAACAATATCAGCAACGTAAAAAAATATTTAAAATTTTTTTTATTGTTATTTTTCTAACCAAAAAAAAAAAAAAAAAAAAACATCTTGACAGGTGTCTTCGAAGAAAACAAGATAAAATTTTTATTTGAAAAAATTTAAATAAAAAATTTTGGTTGATAAATTTTGTGTCTTGTTTTTCTCATAAATAAACCATAAAGATATTAAATGTTTATTTAAAGTTAACTTTACCTTTTTTAGACGCAGATGCTTAAAGAATTTATATGAGTATTTTAAGTTTTTGTCAACAAAATCAAGGTCAATATGTTTATATGCTAATTAAGTTTGTTTTTAGTTTATTTTAATAATAATTTTTTTTCGGCTGTAAATTACATATAATAATGTAATTGTAAATATTTAAAAAATCTATAAAAATTTCCCATAATTTTGTTGTAAACATTTTAATACAATTAATGGTCTGAAAAAGTATGCAACTTTTTTTAGTAGATTTTGCATTTTATTTATTTGTTAATGAAAATTTATTGTAATGAGCAAAACAATTATAAATAAAATAACTTTTAATTTTAATGATTATTCATATTTTTCGTTTTATTCTCAATGTCAGTGTAGTTTAAAAATTATAAAATTTTGGTACTAAAACAAATTTCACTCATGACCAAATATTTAAAATTAAATTTTAGTCTGACAAAAGAACTTGGAGTTGAGCACAAAATGTTTCTACAATGTTTGCAAATTTTGTTCCTGTAGAAATCTAAATTGAATAGCTTAGGACTATTTCCTATTCCGATCAGAAAGTTGAGAAGATAAGTACCTACGCCTGACTTTGCATTGATGGAGAATATCTCCCACTAGTTGCAAAATCGACAACGGTTGTGTAACACTTTACTGTGTAGCTGTTTTGTCATCGTTCCTTTACAACTTTAAAACACACAAATCGAATTCGCTGATCTGGTGACAAGCGGTATCAAGTCTTAGTTGTCGATTTGACTGCGCAGTATACTATTTGAAAACATACGTGGTTAATACACTATTGACACTGAATGTTTTATAAGACAAATAATTTCTTGGACATATCAAAATTTAATTTTTTAAAAACTTAATTAAATAATTTTAGACATCTCAGAGCCAATTTATAGCAAACAAATTTGCGAGCGACTTTAGAAAAGAATCCACATTTTTTAAACAAAAGCTCGAATTAAATTTTATTTTAAAATTACAATTAAGCTTCTTTTGCCGAACGTAATGGTATCAGCATTTTGTGTATTAATACAGTTTTCTTTTCTGAATGTTTATTATCTAGCCCAATATTGTTGGCCCATTTCTTGTTAATCCTGCTCCAATATCCCTCAACTTTACCAGCTTATTCGAAAATGGAAAATTTTATCAAAAAATTAAAAACCTCCTGGTAGACACCATAGTAGTAACCAAATATGCAACATTTTTTCCACTTATATTAAATTTTAATTTATAATTATTATGTTGTTAAAACAATACAATATTTTCCATTGCATGATTTTAAAAAGGAAATTAAAAAACACACACACACAAAATTATGATTTATATCATGTTTTGTTATTTTTTAATGTATGTCTGGAAACATTAATTCAATTTATATCTTCCAACACTTCTTGTAACATGATCATTTAAATGGTGGATTTGTTTTCAATGCACTTTAAAATGTTTTTTTTTTTTTAATATTGTTATTAAAGTTTTTTAATTTATATTTTTCAATGAAGTTTTTACGCATTGTAAACTGGAAGTATTTTTTACAAAATAAGTTTTAAAATAATTTTCAAAGTCAAGTTTAATTGACAATTAAGATGAGATAAATAATTGAAACAGCGTTTAAAGCTACTGAGTGTACGAACTGAGTTGAGTTTATGGCGTACTTATATTTGATTACCATATAACATTCTGAAAGTAAAAAAAAAAAAGATGAAAACAATTTTTCTAGAACGTAAATTTTCTTCATTATTTCTAAATAAAAGAAAATCCTAAATCTCTTTGATAGTTATATTTATTTTTTTCCATGATGAGTATTTCTATCTTTAAATAATTTTGTTAAATATTTCAAATTTTATTTGTTATCGTAACTATTTTGCATTTTTAATTATTAATTTTATTTTTCAACTACCTATATATAAATATTTATTAACAATGTTATCAATTAAATCACATTTGATGACGGTCAGATTTTCAATAGAAAAACACAGGTGTGTTAACTTTTGCTTAACAAAATGACACAACAACAAAATAGATTTACAAATTCGTTGAAAAATTAAACTCATAAATGCGCAGCAGAATGAATGATTTCCTCTAAGTATTAATACGAGTAAATATATTTATTTTCAACAACAATTTTAATAGGATTTAATTAATAACACCGTGTAACAATTTCCCAAAAATTTTCTCACACTTGAGAAAAATCGATATATGTTTCAAACTAGAGACTATACGTAATAAAACTACGTAGCCAGTTTTTCTCCAGGACGTCAAAATTTCTCCCAAAAGGACTTTAAAGTTTTGAAAAATACACGAATTTCAATAAAAATAAATAAAAATTATAAAATATTTTCAAAAATTACATCAACCCAATATGGATGTCAAGTGAAAGCTAAGAATATACGAAAGTTTTTATTTAAATGTAGCGTAATAAAATGTTAAGAAAATATCATTTATATAGAATATATAATTATCTAATAAATATTACATTAAAGGGTTAAATTTTCAAAAATATATTTTCTTAACTTTTTGTACTGCAATATTTAAATAAAAGATTTTATTCTGTTGCAGTGATTCGTAGCTTTCATTTGGCATCCTTATTGAGTGCACATAATCTTCATAATTTTTTTATAATATTCTTAGAAATTTTTCATCTTTCGGAACATTATAGTCCTTTTGAGAGGAAACTTGATATCCCGAAGAAAAACTGGGTAGAAATTTTTACCGTGGATGTTCTCTACTTTTATCCATATAACAATTTTTTCATGTGTGAGAATGATTTTCTCAAGCTGACATACATGTGAAAATAAATAATAAAAAGTAAAATTTTCAAAAGAATATTTTCTTAAGTTTTTATGCTGTAAAATTTAAACAAAAATCATTGTTATATTATGGGAATTCTTAGCTTTCATTTGACAACCATTTTATGTTGATATATATATATTTAATGTGCATCCTTCTAAATTTTCAAATACTTTGAAGAGGAAATTTGACGTTCTGGGGAAAAAAACTGTCACACGGTGTAATGAATAAAATAATTAAGATTTTAAGAGTATTTTTTGTATGATTTTAATTTGCACACATAATTTTTAAAAATTCATATTCTCATCGCATTTTGATGATATCAGTTTTTATGAAAATTTGTTCTTCTATAAGACAAAAAAATAAATAAATAATAAATCAGCATTCAAAATACTCTTGTTAAAGAAACTAGAAGTAATTTAAATTTTGATCTTCAATGCTTTATTTATAAGTATTTATTTGTAAAAAAAATTCCATACAAAATTTAGTTTATAAATAATAGACAAATTATAAATTATATTACATTTTCTTATGCATGTTATTTTAACAGTATTTTGATTTTGTTGTCATTATATAACATACTATAACAGAAAGTAATCTGAAAATGGTACAAAAGAAACAGAAGAAACAGGTAAGGGGGGGGACACGCCTTATATTAGTAATTTATTTCGTAAGCATCTAGATATGTCTTAAGAATATCTATGTAACCTACCTATCTTTTGAAATAGTAAAATTAATTTAAAAAAATTTAAATGCAAAAAAATAGCATACCTACATTTGTATGCTAAATGTTTCTTCAATAAGTAATTTATATACTTTTGTATCCGTAATCTTTTAATAACCGAGTTTGATGTTAAAAGTATAACCCCTAGGTTAAATAGGTTGGACTACGCAGTGTACAATTTAAATAATAAAGATTAAGGATGATATCAATCACCTCTTTAAAAAAGAAAAAAAAAGAAAAAAACAAGTCTTTAATTTAGATTCCATAATAAATACAAAAATCCTATAAAGAATAACACAAACAATTAAATGTTTTATAAGTTAGTGCTGGACATTTGAGAACTATTTCGAGAAAGAACCTGAAACTCTGTTTTATTTGAATTTGTGATCATTTTAAACACTATTTCAGCCATATGAAAGAAATATTTGGTTTGTAGACAATAGTTTGATATATCCTAACAACTGCTGCAACAAATCGAACCTTGTTCCATCGGCTAAATGTGCGTTCACACACTACAATTTCATTTGTCGAAATTCGGAGTTCGTAAGAGAAAAATACAAACTTTACTTCTCAACAAAAATAAATTATTAGCTAAAATGTAAAAGGCCGTAACCACAGTTTTTAATTTTTTACAGCAGAAGCAAAAAACATTATGAAAACGCAAAAGGTTATAACCTCAATTATTAACTTTTTTTCTTTAAAATTTTTCAATCGTTCACTTAAAACAAAAATAGTCAAAACAGAAAACGCTCCTCAAACCAATTTTTAATAAATGCAAAAAATTTACGGCTGTTTCTTCTATGAAGTTGATGTTACGGTCGTTAGACTTTTGTTAGTATTGATGTAATTTAAACCTATATTAAATTTTTGAGTGGTAACGTTATATATATATATATATATATATATATATATATATATATATATTATTATTTTCACTGAAGTTGTCAAAATATTTTTTTATTGGTTTTGAATTCATTAAAATAATCAAATCAAAATTGTTTTATATCCAATAATTTAAATTGAATTAAATTAAAATCTATCAATAATTTGTTCTTTACTTTACCCTAACATTTCCCATTTTATGAAAAAAAAAAAGTTGATTTGAAAAAACTCAGAAAAATAATACCAATAATCCGTTCTACATAACAGTTTCACTGGAGGGTTTAACTTATTATTGGTTGGTATTTTATTGACGTTAAATTAAAGTACTCTACATTGCCGCAATCTCCCCTACGTATTGAGGAGACGCAGAACAAAAAGTACTTTTTCTATGGTTTGGCCTATAATTTTTACAAAGCATTATTTCCGTATTATACCGTTAAAAAATTTTAAAGTTGATCGAAATATTTTTCCTTATTTTTAGGCAAACGTACGTTTTTAAAATTACTTATAAACTTCCAAAAGTTCGGATTGTATTTTTTAACAAAAAACTTTTTTAAATGTCCAGTTTTTTTCCAAAATCCAGCTTTTTTATCCCGAATGTTCAGCTTTATGAGAATCTGGATCTGGAAACCTCTCATAGCTCCAATATAAACCCCTCTTCTGAAAATTATACAAATCTACAGCAAACTACAGTGCATAAATTCCACATATATGTTAATGTTAGTATGACGTACGCTCAAAAAATAAATTGAATAATCCATACTTAAATCAGTCCGGAGCGGTGTTAGAAATACGATAAGTACGTATTTTCTTGAACCAAGTGCAAAATACTTTATTCAAAAGTGTCTAAAAATTCTTAATTTCAGCTCTATTTAAGTCTACTTTAGATTGAATAATTTTCTTAAAAATTTTCTTGTGTTTTAAAAACCTTGGCTTGATTTAAATAAGATTAATTTCAAAATAATCAGATCACAATTACTACCAAAATGGGCATGATTTAAGAAATATAGACCTTGAATCAATTCTAAATGCATTTTTCAAGAACTTAAAACTTATTTTAGTATGATTTAAGAATAAAAATATTAAATTCTAAGCTTGGTTTAAGCTTGAGTTCATATTTAAATTTATCCATAATATTTTTTTCAAATTTATTGTTAATTATGTTTTCATTAAATTTTCGTTTTTAAAATCTCACCAAATCGCCAGCTCTAACAGTTTTTGTACTTGGAGAATAACTTTCCACTTGGATTTCCCTTGTTGCCTGTCGAAATGAAATAGTAATCTTAAAAAATAATAAATAAAAAATATAAATATAGGTTTTAGTGCATTTAATATAAAAAAATATATTGAATTTAATATTTATATTCACTTATTCAAAACATGTTTTCCTATAACGTCGTCTTTCAACCAATTTTCAACTTCCTTATCGATGCCAAGCTATATTATGAAATTAAGAAATTCTAGCAAATACAATTTATTATAATCAGACAGATTTATCTCCAGCCTTTTCATAAATTTTACTAATTTTCATCTCTTTCTCTTACTACTTTTTAATAAGAAATTTTGTCTCGATTTAAGTACAACTCCTATATATTTATAGATGTATGTATATTAGACTGCTCCAAAAAAACCGACTTTCGAATTTTGACCGCAACTCCCTCTACGATTGTTTTTTTTTTTCATGTAAAAATATGTCATTAACACGTGCCGCATCGACCTTGAAGTTTGTAGGGTACACTTATATGGAAAAATGGTTACTTTTTCACTTTTTTTTTTAATTTACAATTATCAATTCTTTTTTGTAGTTTAATGCAAAGGAACCGTAATCTAGGCATAATTATCTATCAAACAAGATAAAAAAGTTAAAATTGGTTAGAAAATATTTAAGTTATTAGAAATTCCTCACGTTTTCGAAGACTTCTGTAAGCAAAGTATAGATAAATTTTTAATCTTTTTAGAAATCTTGAAATAAGATGCTACTTTAGGTCCAACTTGAACTATAATTAGTGAAAAAAGCTTTGAATCCTGTAGGTTAATATAATCCCTTTTTCATGCTTTATTAAAAAAAAACGTTGATTTTTATTATGGCTGTTTTGAAACTCCACTTTAAATTTTTTAAAAATATTTTTAAACAAATTTCAAAAAAGTTAGGATAAAATTATGCCGTTTTGTGGACAACACTTCGGTAAGTAAAAATAAAAAAGATATCGGACTCTTACAAATCCGCGTACTGTAGATTTCAATTTTCAATTTTGCGAATTTCGACAAAAGCATTTTTTGGTAATTTTTGTGTTGTAGAGTATACAGATTATTGAAAATTATAACAAAACAAGATAACATAGATTGTAGAAAATGCATTTCGAAATTTTTAACTTAACTTCTAAAACAGGAAGGTCAAAGATAAATTTTTTTAATGACAAAGTTTTTATACTCGTACATATGCATGTATAAATATGTAAGTAGAAATTGTACTTAAATCAAGACATAATTTCTTAATCAATGAAGTGGTTGTTTTAAAAGGCACAAAAAAAGTAGTTTCTTTCTAAGTAAGGAATTTTTTTTTCTGCTTACTTTGAAAAAAATTTTAGCATATTTTCTGTGTGGATTATTTACATATTTACATTAATAATACATAAATTATTTTTAGAAATAAGTTTACATACTAAGTACAGTTTGTTATTATTTATTGTTAATATGTTTAATTAGAATTAAGTATTTTAATAAATAATAAATTGTACTTAGAACGTATTTTTTTAAACAATTTTAATTTGCACTTACCTTTTAAATAAAAAAATTAAGCTTCCAAATTGAAAGCTTCAATAGAAATTTATTTCACTTGTTGGTCACACATTTTATAAAAAAAAACACCGCTTAAAAAACTAAAAACAAATGCCGAAGTATTTAAACCACGCACAATAGTATTACAATTTTCACACTTAAATTAAGTATTTCATTCTTAATTTTTTAATCAATCCCGTTTTGTACTTGTTTTAAGTATACCTCAGTACGAATCGTACTTAAATTTTTAAGTACGATTTTTTCGAAAATAATAAAAATAAAGTTGATTTTACAATGCAGTTTTTCTTTTTGTGTGCGTTTTATAGAAATATACATTACACTTAACACAATAACTCTCTTACTTGTTTTTTAATAAAAATATTATTTTAGAAAACACAGAGTTCTAGTCTTAAAGTTGTGAGAATATTAATGTTTTAGAAGCACGTCTTCGTTTTTTTGAAATTGAGTTATTTTAATAAAAACGACATTATGTGTTTTAATGAGATATATAAAAGCCAGATATACATATGTATATGCTGTGAATACCCCTAATATTTGTTATTAAATTTGTACTTAAACTGGCAATTATTTCAAATATTTATTATGACGATTCAACATGGTTCATCGTATCTAATAAAAAATAAAAAATAAATAACAATATTATAAATAATAATTTTATTTTGTAAAAAAAATGCATTAATCTTTTAACAAAAATCTAAAAATCTAAATAAATTACTACGACGAAAAAAATGCAAATGACGGCATGAATATCGAGATGCTTCGACAATAAACAAAAAACAAATCGGTGTTAAAGCTCAACTTGTGAGATCATCTTAAAGACAACAACAAGAACAACAACATTTCAATTCAAATAAATTAAACAATTTATTTTTATTAAATTTTATATGATTGAACCAACTAAAAAAACACATCATAAGAAAATAACAAAATTATTAAACACATTTTTTAAATGAAATATTTTTTGCTGAGAGATAAAAAAGCAAAAACAAAAAAAGAAACAAACGCCCACAATTTAAAGTGTGTTAAAAGTATGTGTTCAAGTGAGAGTAAAAGAGTTTATATGAGTGTGTTATTATATGCAAACAATAAAATTGAGTTTTAGTTTTTGCTAAATATCAGTTGTTTTGTTATAATTTAATATACTGTTTTTATGTAAAATAATGAAGGCGTTTAAAAGGTCGTATTTTATAAAAATGTACGGGTATTAAAAATAAAACAATGTTGCATATTTTCGTTGTATTTTTGTTGTCTTGAAGTGTGTGTGTGTACATATATACACATGTATAGTTTAAAAGGAATTTAAAAAAGTAAACAAAAGAACTAATAAATATGTATTAACTCGTGCTATCAATTATTCGACCCTGATTTTAAAGCGATTATTTTAAGTTAATCGATTATCGATTGCTTAATCGATTAATCGTTTAGTTTATTTGTGTTACTGAAAAACTATTTAATAATCAAATTATTGTTCATATAACCACTTTCAAAGCTATGAAAAATTCAAGGCTTCTGAAGCTTTTGTTTAGCAATTTCTAAAAAAACCTAAAATTTTTTATATTTTGTGAGCTAAAATTTCTTTAAAAAAATGAGGATGATAAAGTTTTCTAAAGTAAAGGGGTTACTGACTCTCTTTTTATTTTACTTTATACTTAAAAAAATATTTTGTTTTCAAAATTTTTATATAATATTAAATCTTACTTGATGTAGGGTATCCATTATTATTCATTAAGACGTTTAAAACTTTTCAGTATGCTTAATAATTAACACAAATGACTTTAAATCAACTAAATTGTCGGAAGTTGTTCGTCAGTCGTTAGACATTGCTCAATGATTAAATCATACAAATTCTAAATAAATTTACTTTCAATTATCTCTTTTTTCTTCAATTCTCCCTTTTTTATAAGGCTTTCGCTCATTTC
Organism: Protocalliphora azurea; assembly: GCA_932274085.1. Lineage (NCBI taxonomy): Eukaryota > Metazoa > Arthropoda > Insecta > Diptera > Calliphoridae > Protocalliphora > Protocalliphora azurea. Next base: position 91,790,449 of record OW026520.1, read on the forward strand.
TCTAAAAAGTTTATAAAATAAAGTTATAACTCAATTATAATTTTATTTCAAACACGTTTTTGCAAAATAAATAAATTAAAAATATATATGTCAAATTTAAACAAAACATTTTTTTTATAAATGTTTAACAAATTTTGCCATAGAGCTTCTACGTTTTTTCGAATTTTTTTATAAAACTTTTCTAAAAAAAAGAAGTAATAAAAGATATAAAAAATGTATTTTGTGAATGTGTGGGTTGCAAATTAAGCTTAAAAATGTTCTATGAAATAAAGGAAATACAAATTTGGCTTTTGATTAACACATGCAAAAAATATTCTTTTTTGTACATTTTCGCTACTAATTTTTCTTAAAAGAAAATAGCTTGAAAAAATTATAATTTTAACATTTTAATTTGTAGATAAAAATTAAGTTTTATGGTTGATTTGTTATGTGCAAATTATAGTCTGTGGTATACATATGCGTATTATTTTAAAAATGTTTAATTCATTAATTTGTAACTAAATTTTTTAGCTGAAAATGTCGTAGCAAAAATTTATTTTAATAATTAATATTATTCATACGTCATGTATGCAAAACATGACAAATTGAATAGAGAATTTGCGCATGATTTAATTTATTATTTTTTTTTTATTTTTTTGAATTCTGAAATAATTTATTCTATAAAGAGCTACAAGTCGTGTTTTGTTGTAGAGCATGTTTGCATAATTTATACAAAAGTCTAGAATTTTTTTTTTTATAAATTTGGGGTAAGACAAAGTCCGTCCAAGGGTGTATACAAATATATTCGAACCAACTTTGTTTTTAATCAATTTTGTTTTACTTTCAAAAACCTTTCAGCAATCTAAAACGATCTCAAATATATCGATATTTTTTAAGCTTTCAAAATAAAAATTTTTTGCTTTTATTATATATATAGTTGAGATTATAAATTAAATTTATTTCAACTATTAGGTTCATTAATTTCTTTTAAATTTTAAAGTCCATTATATTTTTGTTCTTTTTGTTTTAAGCTATCAAGAATCGGTAGATTTTTTATGTATAAAACTTTAAAAAATACAAAAGCACTTCGATTTATTGTAAACAAATTGTTATTTATTAAAATGTTGGTGTAATTTAAAACTCAAAATTGACAATCAAATTAATTGTTTCGAAATATTGTTTGGATTATATTTTAAACAAACATTGTTTTTGTTATTAACACAATAAATTTTAAAGATCATGATCATTAACGTTTCAAGTTTGTTTTTTAATTTTTTCTTATACTCATATGCACAATGATAAAATAATATAATTATATAAAAAAGAACCAAAAACAATTAAATATATTATTTCAATTGCTATTAATTACATGTTAAAAACGTCAAATAGTTGTTATAAAAAATAATAATAAAATTATTTAACGATGAGATCAAATACTTGTACTATAACTAAAAAAAAAAAAAAAAAAAAAAAACTACAATATTTTAGAATAAATATTCTTAATAAACGTTACACATGATTTCATATTTTTTATTTTCTATAGAATAAAATAAAATATTATTTATTATTATTTTTTACTTAATTTATAATAAAATTACCTTGATCTTGAGCCATGCTGATGCCATGTAATAACAGCTATATTGGATTAACTTCAATTACCATCATCATCATTTGAAACGTATAAATGTAATCGAGGGCGTATTTAGTAAAAAAAATATTTATAATAAAATATTATTTATTTGTGATTTTTAGCTAAATTTGTGCAAACAGGTAGTCGAGTGCTTAGTGATTGTCACAATTTATTAGAATTTTTTCTAATATTTGTTTTAAAAGTTGATTTTGAACAATAAGCAAAACTGTAATCAAATACTAGACAAAGAATTTACAAATTAATTAAGGAAATTTTTATTTAAAAAAAGTAGGTTGTTGGTGATTAAAAAACACAATGTTAGATTATGTAAATTTGTATTTTTATAAATTAAATAATCTTATTAATAGTAGGATATATAATTTGAATTTTAATTGGTATTATGGAAATGTAATAAAAAATAAAGACATCATAATGTTTTTGTGAATGCAAAAAGAAAAAAAACGAGATTAGCTGCGAAAGTTTTACAGATATTAAAGCTCCGTGGCACAATTACTACGTCATTTATTTGATAAGAAATCATAAACCTTGAAACTACTTGTCGATTGAATGTCCGATGTGATTCAATCAAAAGGACCAATTTTTCTTTATAAATAATTTTATAACTTGTGAATCGAAATATATTAGAGATGAGGTGTTTTCGATTTGACTTGGAGGCTCTAGAAGGATGCATATCTTATTATAATTTTGATATAAGGTCTATAGCGAACTCGAAGGCAACGACAAATTTAGTTCATTATATCCGAAAAATGTGAAACAATTTTATTTGTAATTAGAGCATATTTTTCCTTCAAAAATGAATTATATTCATGATTTTTAAATATGTATGTATTTATTAATGATTTCAATATGACAAGTGGAAAATTGAGATTAATTATATTTTTTATACTAATTAAATGTTTTCATTTATTACCGAAGTTTTGAAATTGGCAGTTTTTGAATCTTTACTCTTTAAGGAATATCGATTTTCTAATATCTCTTTTTTAACTTTATTATAATTTCACTTTTATTTTTTAGGTCAACAACTATATACTCGTATATAAAATTCCTCTCTGATTTTTCCGGTGATTTAAATTGAAATTAATTTTATTTATACACTGCCTGCCACTTGAATAAGGAATCACATTTTATTAAGTATATCTCCTAAACTAAAGTTCAGAAAAAAATATTTTTTTGCGCAACAAAACTTCAAAGTGTTGGCTTTAGTTTCCTGAAGAAATAAAAAATGTAAATATTTTGTTATACTAAAATTATGCTTTTATTTAAAGACATGTATTTCTGTGGTACTATATCGTGTGTCACTTGAATAAGGAATATTTTAAAACTAAGCAAACTGTAATTTATTTTTAAATTTTAGGTTATAAAAATGAAAGTTATTATCTTCTAGCATTCAATTAGTAATGAGTACTGCCACCATTTTTAGAAATAACCTCAAAACTGCAATTTGGCATCGACTTGTATAATGACTCTAAGTAATTTAGCGAAATTTAACTCCATGCTTCCGTTATTGCATCCTTTAAGGATTCTACCGTCTCAAATTGTTTTCCTCCTTCATAAACTTTTCTTGCAAGCCAACCCCAGACATTTTCCATTGGATTCAGGTCTGGTGAATATGGGGACCAATCCAAAAGTTGAACTCCTTGTTGATTAATCCATTGTTTTACTGCTCTGCCGGTATGAATCGGAGCGTTGTCGTATTAGTACGTCCAAGGTATGGGTCTAAAGAAATCATTAAATTTTGGAAATTTTTCCTACAGAATGTTTTTGTAAGTCGTTGCAGTCATTTTGTTGGATACAAAAACCAATTCTATGGTACCATAATGCGAAATGGCACCCCATACAATTATTCCTCCCTCTGTGTCTGCGGCTCAAAAATAATTCCTCCTTATTTAGGTCATGTAAGTAATAGTTATACCCGTCGGGACCATCAATATTAAACTTTTTTTCATCGGAAAATACAACTTTAAACCATTTGTCGGACCATGTCATTGTATTTTTGGCAAACTGTAGACGTTGTGATTTCCGTTTTTCATTAAGTGGTGGCTTGTTGCAGTTTTCGTCGGACTATGTATGGGCATGACTTTAAAATACGGTGCACTGTTCTAAGATTGGCAATGACACTTTTTTCACGTATTTTTGATACCGACATGGCAGAATTTGATGCAACTCTAAGAATTTTTCGTCTTTCTTTTGGAGTTGTTGCCATTTTCTTCCGCCCTTCCATATTTTTTTTCCATATCTTTCCATGTTATTTAAGTAATTGTACACAAATGTTTTTGGCTATTTGGATCGGATTCTGACCCTGAGATTTCAAAATCAGAATTTTTTCTTTTTCAGAGTTATTAAGAGCCTTACCACGTCCCATTTTGAATAAAAACTATTAAAAACCTATCAAATTAAAAATTCTCTAGCCCTTTATATTGAAAGAAATTCAAATCATAGCCTTCCTGATTAATATTAAAAGAATTCTTTATTCAAGTGACACACGAAAAAGTACCACAGAAATACATGGCTTTAAATAAATGCATAATTTTAGTATAACAAAATATATATATTTTTATTTGTTCAGGAAACTAAAGCCAACACTTTGAAATTTGGTTGCGCAAAAAATTATTTTTTTTCTGAACTTTAGTTTAGGAGATATACTTAATTAAAGTTAAAAAAATGTGATTCCTTATTTAAATGGCAGGCAGTGTATTTGCCCAATAATTCAAATTGAAATGAATAAAGCTTTTTTTCTGTTAGTTTTCAAATTTTTGAAACATTTTGAAATTTGCAATTTTATTTATCTAAAAATAGTAGTTGTGGGAGTTCGTTATAAACTTTGCTTTTTTGTGTGAAATATTCTTCTTCTGACGATAAAAATGTGTTACTTACAAAAAAAAAAAAAAAAGTTCGCTATAACCATGTTCGTTATTAACGTTGTTATTTGTATAGAAAATTTCGATAAAATCATTGTGAGCTAAGAAAATTATTCGCTATAGTCATAGTTTGTTATAATCGGTATTCGTTTTAACCGTGTACGACTGTACACGATAAAAATTTATAATTAATAAAAATAAATTAATAATTTTGATTTTTTCCATTTAAAAACAAAGCGAAAAATTATAAAAGCAAGACTCACACAAAATTTAATTGAGGTCTTAAATTTAGAAATTCATCAAAGGTAATTTAATTTCCTTTAATAATAGAATCTTGTAGCATTATTTATGCTTGAAAGACATTTGAGTTTTTATAATATAAATTTTTTCGTTATTTAAAGCCATAACGTAGAATGTATTTAAACTCTGTGTTCTTTATGATCGCTTTTGGTGATTTTTCTGCTTTACTATAATTGAAGCAAACTAAATTAAAAGAAATAGTTTGTACTTAGTTTCACATTTTTTCTAATAACTCGAAAACTATGACGAATACCATAATGACACTTTCTGAGAATATAGAGAAGATTTTCGGCTTTAACATGTATGTATTCGAAAAAAAAAAAAAAAAGAATTAAATACCATTTTTTGAGATATTTATCCGTGAAATATGGACCATTTTAATGTTGACGAAAAAATCATGATTAAAGGTAATTTTAATACTTTTGTGATTTTTTTGAAGACAACTTTGTGCATATTTTTACATTTTTTACACTTTCAAATTGCCATATTTCGCGAACCACGTGGTAAATTTTGTGTAGGTTTTAGTTTATATGGGTAACCGTTGTACTAAATATCATTATGAAAATTTTCTCAATAAGTAAAAAAAATTTTGAAAATTTGCCTAATTTTGATAGGGATTAGGAGTAAATTTTTACCCTAAATGCCTCCGGACTTACTTTGCATTTATTTTCGTTGATTTCTTTTTAAAAAATTAATAAAATATTATAAACTGGAAAAAAAAACAACTAAAAACTTTGAAATTCAGATTAATATAACCTTTTATCGGAGCTATAAGTTTTTGTGGTTGTTTCTCAAGTATTATTTAGAATTTTGTTAAAAATCTAGTGGATTATTTTAAACAAATTAATGTGCCGAATTAATTCCGCCAAATTAAAAAGAAACTAAAAATGGATCCGTATAAAAATATGTATGTAATATTCTTTTTTTTTTTTTTTTTTGTTTTGGAGAAATTTACAAGGTTTTGCGATGGTAGATATAAGTTTGTCATTTCATTTGTAATTTCTACAATATTCATCTAAAAAGTATATACTTTCTGAATCCTTATTGATAGGGAAGTCGATATATCGATGTCCGTCTGTCTGTTGAAAACACTTTTTAAAAAACATCAGCTATCGGATATATGCTTTATACATCAAATTATAGGGAATATTCCTTATTAATATTTCTCACAATGCCACAAACAAAATCGGTCCATTAAAGGCCAAAAAAACCAAAACCAAAAAGGCCTCTAAAGACTCGTTTGTTTTTGACTTTTCTTAGCCTCTATATAAGTTAGCACAGAAAATTCGGAATCTTTTTTGGATTGAAAAATGAACAACGTCGGTTCATTATTAACTGATCTCAGTCAAAATGCATTTTTGGACTTTGTGAAGCTTCTATATAAGCTTCAGAATTCGTTTATGTACAAATCTGTTTGTAAATATTTTTCTATGAAGTTGGGGTATTATGCGTTTGTGCTGATGTTTGTAACGCATAGAAAACATTATCCAACACCCACCTTAAAGTATAACAATCTACTCAGAATCACTTTTTAAATCGTTCTAACGATGTCCGTCCGTCCGCCTGGCTGAACGGCTGGCTGAACGGCTGGCTGGTTGGCTGGCTGGAAGCCTATTGAAATTGGTTATGATCGGTCCATTATTTCACCTAGCCCCATACAAAGGTCCCATGGAATAGCGGTTAAATACTCAAAAATACGAAATAAGAATATTTTGATGAAATTCAGTGTGAAGAAGTTTTGTACAAGTATCAATATTTGTACCAAATTTTATGAATATCGGTCCGCAATTGACCATAACTCCCATATAAACCCCTCTTCCGAAAATCACTTTAACGTGCATAAATGCAATACGAATGTTAGTATCAATTTAATATTCGGCACAAATAAGTTCTATGTAAGTGCAAACAACATTGCCAAATTTTATTAGAATCAGTCCCCAATTTACCACAGCTCCCATATAAACACATTTCCAGGAATCGCCCTAAAGTGCATAAAATCATCTAGATGTTAGCATTAACGCATTATTCTGTATTTGTATATTTTATTTTACATTTAGTAAAATTGGTCACAGGTGTAATATAAGTCTCCTTCCCGAATTTGTATGCTCGTACACAATGGTATAGGGTATCATCTTTCTTTTCGTTTTTTATGTTTGTTTGCAAGTTTTTAGTTGGAAATAGAAGCATTGGAATGAATGAGTGTTGTTGTTATGAGCATGCATCTACTTACAAACTTATGTACATAAATTTAGTAGTCATCAGTATCTATCAGTGTTTTGTTTTTTTTTCTCTTTAAGGAAACAACGCTTTCTAGATAGTTTAATTTTTTGTTTACATTTTTTAGTTTGGAAAGAAATTTAGATTGCTTTTTGTAAGTTTAAAAATGAAAATATGAAAGCATAATTTAAGGCGTAAATTTTATTATATGTCAGGGTGTCATGGTAAGGAGGTGAAGGATGTAAAAGATAGCGCTCTAACTTGTTTTTTTTTTTTCAAATTGTCGTACTCGAGGTGACCATCTTTCACTCCTTTGAATCAGCTCGGAAACTTTTCGTCTCTAGCAATATGAAATTTTTGTCCGACACTTCACAAGTTACATAATTACATCACTTGATCTTGAACAAAATTATGCCCTCACGAAAGGTTCCAATTTATTGTATTCATTTACTGACTGAACCGTATGTAGTACAATCGCAAAGTCTTAGATAACATGGCCATAGCTCGATATTATGCTCTTACGAAACATATCTCTTATTAAATTTATTTATTTATTCAATTGGTTTTAGCATACTATATTTGGCATTTTTACTTGTCTTGTTCAAATTAGATCTGTACCAGGAATCGTCAAGTTTACAAGCTTTAGTCAGAATTAGTAAGAAATTGTCAGAAAAAATATACATAAATTCTTAGTACGAGAACGCTTTTCTGTAAATTTTGACTAAAACCTACAAGTTTGACAAGTACTGGAACAGAGCTATTATAACTGGTATCGAAGACCAAGGCAATTCAATTCGAGTACAAAGAACGCATTGAATACTCTGTAACGATATTAAAAGGGTCAATGAATGTGTTTTGGCAAGATTCATTTTATAATTCCGTAGAAAAGAAGTAACTTTTGGGTACTTCTTATATAGGCTCGGAATGTGGTGATATTTGAATCTGTACATTGTTTTGAAAGTTCCAATGAAACGCTTACCTGTTTTAAGATAAAAAATTAATAAACTTTCTGAACAAAATATATTTTGGATCTCAGTGCTGCGCACTTCCTATTAGCATGTGGTCAAAATATATATTGAAGAGTTCCCTGTTTTAACAAATATCAATTTAAGCATAATTTTTTAAAGTTCCTCAACAACACATAACTCAAAAATGAAGGCGTTTCATTCCAACAGAAAACCACATTATTTTAGCTTAGAATCTATTTCTTGGGATTACAGCCAGAAAAAATATCCACATATGTATATAAAATACACTGCGTTTCAAGTAAACAATGAGATTCGATATCGTATTATTTAGTAGCATTATGTATTCAATTCCATGTGTCTTAAAGTTGTAAACGAACAGTGTCAATGTGACCACACACGTTGTCGATTTAGTTATTTGTCCTTCAGAGTTCAAGTCATAGTCGATTTCTAGCTCTAATCCTTTTACTACTAAGTAATGAATAATTTCTTATTGCGCGTAATTCGACAAATTTAAAATCATAAGGACTTTGGTTGTTATGGAAGACAAATTTCATAAAAAAAAACTTAATTAAATTTTTTAGTTGTATTCATTTAATGCCTATGTTTTCCTAAGATAAAAATTGTAAATCTTGGTCTTTAAATTTACAAAATGACCTTATGTCTTAAATGTTAAACTTAATGATTTTTAAAAATATTTCTCTGGCAAAAAGTCATATTCATTATGTCTCAATTATCGAAATAATACTACTAAATCACGATTTAAATGATAAAAAAAAAAACAAAAATGTTGAAAATTAATAACACATCAGCGCAAATAAATATCTAACAAAATAATGCGCAGGAAAAGTTAAGCAAAAAAAAGTAAAAAACTGCCTAAATAAATGTATAAACTTTTTTTCATGCTCGTCATCATAATCATCAACAGTTTTTGCTAGCTTTTTTCGCATGTTATTCATTTCAGCCAAACAATTTTTTTTTTTTGGTATATGATTTAAGTTCTGCCGGTTTTCTGTCCATCTGTTTGTCTGTCTATTAACCTCAATTGTTGTACCATCGCATTATGCCATGAATAATAGTTTTACATTTTGTTTCTTTTCTTTTAGTTTATTAATAATTTTTCATATTTTTTTACACGAAAAATAGTTTTCAATTACACTTATATATACTTATATACTTATATATATATATATATATATATAGCCAATACAAATACATTCTTAAACATATGTATATAATTTAACACAGATACTGTCATATACTTACATACATAGGTAAGCATAATTATAATGGTTATTGACCGTAAAGTATTAAAATGAAGCAGTAGAAGAGAAGAAAATGTTTATAATTATGTATTTATGTACATATATACACTCAAAAAATTATTTAGGTAAATTTAACAGAAAAATCATAATAACAAATATTTCATTTAAAAAAATGGACCACTTACATTTCATGTAAAGCAAATTAAATTTTTAATTATTTTTGAATGTTGATTTTTTTAACTAACAATTTGTGTAATATTAACTCAATTTTCCTATTTTTTAACTGACGTATTTGTAGCTAAAAATATTAAGGATTACTGATTTTTCTGTTATTTTTACTAACATATCAAAACGTTAGTTCCTAGCAACTTTTTCAGTGTTAATTGATACCCTTTCTGACAGATGTGATGATGTGTGGGTACCCGTGGTACCAGATCGTGTTGTCTCTGGTTAGGTCCCGAAGGTCCTTTTCTCCCACTATAGACCCCAGACAAGTTCAGGCAATGGTACACCTATATATACCATGTCAAAGTGACAATACACGTAGTTAATAAAGTAACTAGTGGTGCCCTAATGTAGTCAGTCAATTAACTAATTGGGGACATCCACCTGAATCTGGGGTATCTACTGTTTTTTAACGTTTATTTCAACTCCTAAAAAATTTTCTACCAAAATAGTAAAATTCTTTTTTTATTTGCTCAAATTCAAAAAAGTAAAACATGTATTTTAAGTTTTTTGTCTTTATTTGTATATTTTTTTTTAATTATATCGCGTAATGTATTGTGATATTCATAGAAATAATGTTAAGGATTTATAGATTACATGTTATTTAAGTTTTACTTAATTCTTAGCTTACATAAATATCTTTTGTTATAAAATTTCAGTTCTGTTCTACTGAAAATATTAACTCTGACTAAAAATACTTTTTTTTTTTTTGTAGTTTGATTTTTGAATATGCATCAAAAGTTAAAGCATATTTTTTCTTGAGAAATAACTAAATATTCTTTATTTTTTAACTCAAAATAAAACTTTTTAAATAAACTACAATCAATTAATTTAAATTTTTTTTTTTTTTTTTTGAGTGTATATATGTTGAGTTCATACGTGTTTTAAATTTATTTACATGGAAACAAATATGTATTACATTTGTATACATATGTACATTATGTTATTTACATTGTAGACATTTGTAAAATATTAAAGTAAAAAAAAAGAATACATGATAATAAATATTTCAATTATATCAAATTAAATACAGTCATTTATTTAATTAAAAACATTTTTATTTTAATTAATTTAATTAAATTTAAGTTTAATTTAAAATATATTTTTTTATATTTATTTTTTCTAAACTATTTTAAGCATTGAGTTTAATATTAATCAAAGTTAAAAAGAGTACATATTAATATTATAGCATCATCGTAACACACAAGACTCAATCAAGGCTTCGGAGAGCCAATAATATATTTTAGGTCGAATTAGTCAACAATACGATTTTCTATACAATTCTACGATACAATGCATATAAGGGTAAAATATGATCCATCATGATAATTTAAATTAGTTGATTCCTGTACAATGAAAATTTGTTGACTAATTAAGTCCTAAGTTCTTAAAATCATGTCTTTTACTTAAAGCCACGTTAAAAAATATTTATAATTCTATTTTTATTTCCTTTTTTTAAACCCGTGAAACATTGCGCTTAATTTAAAAGTTTACAATTAAAACTTTTTCAATTTATGGTTTTACAATACGTAGTTTATTTAATTTTTTCCTTCTTTTTCAATTATCGTTTACTAGTCTTTAGAAGAAATACTACATAAAATATAAAAATAAAAATATTGTGTAATGCATAAAACATGAATCGATCGATATTGACATTAAATAAAGATTTGTCTATTTTGAATAATAAAACGTGTTAACAACTTGTTATTTGCGCATTTTTTTTAACAAATTTTAATTTTTTTGCTCCCTGTCTCCATAAAATTTAATAAATACAAAAAATTAAAAAAAAAAAACTTCTAAATACAGCTAAATCAACAGTCACAAAAACAACAAGTCAGTATTTGTTCAATAAGTATTAAAATCTTTACATATTTTTATATGCAAATTGTGTCACATAAACAAAAAACAAAAACAGAAACAACGTAAAACTAAAACTAAAACACACTTCAAATTAAGACCCTAGTAAAAGTAATAGAGACTAACGTCTAGCAAATTGTACGACACACACGAATTGTAGGCACCCTTGTACAGGTAACATACATAAGATTTCAATTTTCAATTCGATATTGAAATTTTCTAATTTTAATTTTTAACAACATTAGACTGAATCTGGACAATCTAAAACAAAATCGATCGGGATCGCAACTACAGAATAATATATTTACTAATTAAGGTTATTTTTAAATGTTTATCATGAAAACCTTTTTTCAATAGTTTTTTAATGATTATATGTATTAACAGCTATTGTTATTTACTGCCTGTTTCACGATGACCAAGATTTCGTTGATCACTTTTCAATATTATCAGAGTGAAAATAAATATTTTTCTCATTTGAAATACACTGCCTGCCACTTGAATAAGGAATCACATGTTTTTAACTTTAATTAAGTATTTCTCCTAAACTAAGGTTCAGAAAAAAAATAATTTTTTGCGCAACCAAATTTCAGTGTTGACTTTAGTTTCCTGAAGAAATAAAAAATATACATATTTTGTTATACTAAAATTATGCATTTATTTAAAGACATGTATTTCTGTGGTACTATATCGTGTGTCACTTGAATAAGGAATTATTTTCATATTAATCAGGAAGGCTATGATTTGATTTTCTTTCAATATAAACGGCTAGAGAATTTTTAATTTGATAGTTTTTAAATAGTTTTTATTCAATTATATAATAATTTCTATATTTGTGTTTCTATTCTTTAGTTTGACCTTTGTAAAAGATAAAAGAAAAAAATTGTTTTTCTCAAAAGACGCAAAAAATCGCAAAACTAGAGAAAGTGAAAAATATGGCCCAGATAACAGTCTGTTTGTTTCAATTGATTTTTTTTAATACGAATTTTCACCGAAAATTTACGAACCCAATTTCTTCCTCGCTGGAATGAAACTAATATTTTTCCCCATGATGACAACTAGTTCCTACTATTTTCACATTTAATTATAAAAGTAGTTATAATCAGATCTATTTTCCAATAATAAACTCTTTTAAAAAATTGTTCTATTCAAAAATTAAAAATTAATGATTTTTGTTTTGATACATATTTTATATTTGCTTTACTAATTCAATTTTGTTCTGATGTATTATGACAGCAAATGAATGACTGAGTGTTTGGTATTAAATTATGATAACAAAAACACAAAAATAAAATGTGATAAAAATTGAATTTTGGCAAAGAAAAGTGGTCGACGAAACCATAGTGCGATGTCGAATGAAATTTTTTTATGTGGAAAACAAGAAATAAATTTCAAATTTATTTTTTGTTTCTCATAAATTTATCAAAGCAAATTTCTCGTTCGAACTTGTGGGACAGGTCATTAATTTTTTCTTAAATCGAAAAGGTATGAGCTTAGATCTTTATTTAAATATACCTATTTTATTCCCCACCAAATTATATTTACGTATGTTACAAACTCGAAAACCCATTTAAATAACTTAATATAGGACCTTACATTTTGCAAATTATTACACAAATCATTAAAATATCTTAACAAACTATTAAACAAAACTTGCTATTGTAAATAAACAAGTTTGCAATTAACCGTTTTATGTTTCTCTATAAATATTTAAAATTAATTGCACTACTTAATAAATTAAATCAAAACTACTTGTATATTTTGTAACACTTTTAACTTATTTTTACTTTTTTTCTTTTCATTTTAGATAAAACTTAAAAAAGTTTTAGGACTCACAGTTTGCAGCAATGCAGCATTGGATTGTTCGCCCATTAGCGGCTTGTTGGCCTATCCAGCTGGGTAAGTTTTTGGAAACAAAAGTAGTTTAAATACCATGCAATGCAATGGGGACCCACCCTGAAAACATTTTTGGGTTAGATTGTCCATTTTTAAAAAGAATTGCGTTGTTATTATTATATTTTTTTTTTTTTTTTTTTTTTTTTTCAGTTATATTGTTTAGTTATTGCTAATACTTTTGTTAGAGTTACTGGAAAGATATATTTCTTTCTTGGTCAGAGTTGTAGTAAATAAAGGGTGCATTTATATGTTTAAGTTTTACAAATTTTTTATTTATAAAGTACATTTTACTCGATTTTTTCATTATTCGATTAATCAAATAAATCTTTTAAATTACTCGAGTTATTCAAGTAAATTTTTTCAATGTTTTTAAATAATAAAACAATCAGTCTGTGCTGCCTTAGTGTTTTATTAAAAAAGAAAACAAAAACAATAGTTCAAAACGTCAAAAATATGCCTACATTAATTGAGATCATTTAATTTATAAGAAAGACTTAAATAACCCTTTTGAAATAGTCTTTCGAAATAATATGTAATTAAAATTTGTATTCATTTCTCAGTTTTGTTTTCACAAAGCCATTGTTTATCGAGGAATCGGCAAAGAATTCTGGCAGCCATTGTCATAGGGCACTGGATTGCTGGTGCGCATGCTGGGAGACCTAGTCTCCCTTTTAACGACTTTTGTAGAAGTTGTCGGGATGAGGAAGAGGAGGAAAATGTGTAGCATCTTTTATGCCACTGTCCCACTATTGCCGAGATCAGGACTTCTAATTTTCGAAGTCCGTTTGTGCATGTGTTATCAGATCTCTCTGTTATTGACATCAGATGGATCAATTCTTTCATACATGCGTCGAGTTGTTCGTTTCGAACGCATGATCCTTCAAGATTTCACAACGGCATCAAGTTGGATCCAAGTGAGCTGTCTCTTATTGACTAGATATGTTTTTCGAATCAAGTTTGAAATTCTTCTATTTGTTTCTTTCGAAAAATTTAATATATAAAGTGTCTCTTTTTTTCTTTGTCACCTGTAAACCCAAATTATAAAAATTAAATTATTTAAATTTGATATAATAATTTTTTAAGTAACGTTTTTATATTTGTTTGATTTCCGTGATTGAAAACGACCTTTAATTACACATTGTAATTCAGGCATATATTCGGTTATTTTTACCAAATACAATTTTTTTAATATAACTCCAAACAGTGATGTCTCTCTTAGATTCTAAACATTGTATAAAAATTTTGTAACTAGGGGTTTTATCCTGAGAATTTCCCCCGAAATTTTCCAATTTTTCACTTCCCGATTTTCTAGAATTTTTTGCCGGGAACTGAAAATTACCAAAAATTTTGCTTTTTTACAATTTTTAAAAACTCAAAAATTCTGTAAGAAACGTTGATTGACCATGATCAAGCAAATATGTAATGATGTATTTAACTCTAAACAGTTTATTAAAATACTAAAAAACTTTCCGAACTAAGAAATACTGAAGCGACAGTAATCAGTATTTCCGAACACGAAATTTAGAAAAAGTCACCAATATTAGATGAATGCATTTCGAGACAGTTTTATAAGACGATTTTTATTTTGACGTTTCACCTTCAACAATTTTTACTCATTAATTTTATATATTAAAGACTAAAAAAACTATTATTTTTATATTTTGGAGAAATCGCTCGGGGTTCAAAGAATATTTAATAAAAATTTGTTTCGAAGACGTGTTTATGGTTTCTTAAAACACAAATTGTTATTATGATGAACGTGATTCAAATTTCTTTCTTTAAGTTTTTGTTGTCGGTGATAAATAACCAGACACTTAAATAGTAAAATACCTTTAGATTTTTCAAAATATATATAGGTATTAATATACTTTTTAATATTACAATGAACAAACTACTTTTAAATTTAAAATGCCTTTTAAAATTTTTCTTACACTTTTTTTTCTCTAAAATATATTTAAAATTAAAATTTTTTTATGAATACGGTTATAAATGTATATTCTATTTGTTACCCAGCAGAAATATTTATTAAAAACCTATTACAATTTATATAGTTATATTAAAAAAGTCATCTTCAAACATATACTTTTATTTTAAAAGTATATAGATATATTTGTGCGAAAATTGTATGCAAAATATAATTTTTTTTTTTTTTTGTTATTTTTCCCGAATACTCGGAAATTCCCGGGAATGCCTTAAATAAAACGCCGACTCTCGGTAGTTGGAGAATGTCGGGAAATTTGTATCAGTTGTTTTCAAGCAACATTAAAAAAAAAACTCAAAATTAAAACATCTTTAAAACTGGTTGGGAAAAAAAACTTTAAAATATTTTTTACTTAAATTATTCGATTAATCGACATAATTTATGTGAATATTTTTTTTTTTTCGATATTATTTATGTGAATTTAATCGAACTATAAAGTGATTTCAATTTGTCGAATATTGAAACAAACATTATTCTTGTGAATACCCTAAAAAGTACACAAATAAAATTGTTGGCTAAGTTCAACACAGCTAGATAATTTTGAAGCAAAATCAACAATTTTTCGAAAATATCTGCACTTGATATGCAAAAATCGACAATATGTAAATATTTTCTGCGTGAAGATCCTAAAGTCTTTTTAAGCGAATTTATAAAAAAATAACTTTTCTTTCTTTTATTCTAAAAATAATAAATCCCTAAATTAATTTATAAGGTAGTAAAATCGTTTCATATTTGCATAAATTACAAGCTCCGAAATGTTTTTCTTACTCGAAGTGGTCAACGTTGTTTCACTCTGGCACTGTTTGTAATAAAGCTACACATTTTGGAAAATATTCTGAAATCTTAATTTCTCTTCCTAGCGGAACAATACATATATCTATTGTTAATGTATTGACTTTTGATTCAAGCTTGAGTATGTTTTCGTTTGGATATAATGTTATAAAAATTGTAAATATCTTGGGAATATATGTTCCTTATTTTTGAGTTAAAGGAGATCGAAAATTAATCACAATTCTAACTACATATTTGGTACCAATATTTACACATGTATGTGTAATTTTAATTTTATGTAAATTCCCAAATTCGTTGGTCTTTTTAGAAACATTTATGCATAATTTTTTATTGAAATATAAATAATTTTATTATATCGATAAGGGAGAAAGAAGAAATTTTTGATCGTTCTAGATTCAATTTAGTGATTTAGATATTTTGAATTAAAACTTTTTGATATTTTATTAAACCAAACCAGACAAATTTTTCTCGAGTTATGTTGCAATATGTGGTGCAACGAGAACAAGAGTCAATTCGAAATAAAATCCATGACCAGGTTTATTTAAATTGACTAAGAAATCCCGTAGCGCAGAACCTATTTTGTTTGCTCTAAATCGTCTTTGGAATAAGGTAAGTGTTCAAATAAGATATAACATATAATTTTCGTAATATCTCCTGCTGCCGTTAATTTTAAAGTTTGTTGTAGTTTTTTTTTTTCTCTCTCTTGATCGCAGTATCTTCGAAATATATGTCAGATTTAAGAACAGATCAAATTTTTTAAATATTTCAAAGACATTTGTTAATTTTTATTTTGAAGTTATTACAAATTCTCAATTGCTTGACCTTGGGTCCAGGAGTTAGATTTCAGGGTATTAAGAAAAACAGAGAATTAGCGAATTACACGAGACTTGATTTAGAAAAAGAAAAGGTCACAATAAAGAATTCTAAGCCCAAAAAGTGAAGAAGTCCCTAATAACTATTTCAAACATGGTCGGCCGTGTAATGGCTCGTTGTGTACATTTTTCAAAATCCAATATTGGTGAACGTTAAACTAAACATCGGTTTTTATCAAAAAAAAAAAAAATCCAAGAAAATTTTTAATAACAATGCTAAGAAGAATTCTGAGGTCCAGAATAATCAAAGTTCCTCAATAATGAAAAAATAACTTTTGAGTGTTTTGCATTAGACAATAAAACAAACGCTGACTTTTGTCATCATCGAAAAGTCGAAATCTTGGTTTGAAAATTGTCGAGAAATCAACTTTCCTTGTGCCAGATAGTCGAAAAGTCGAAAAGAATTCGGAAAAAATCAAAAATAATCAAAAAGTCAATAATACTGTTGCAAGTAGTATCGTAAAAATATATTTTTGTATGTAATCAAGACTTTCATTGCATAGATTGTCTGTTAAATGATCAATATATTTGACTGCATTGTATATATTTTACATTTTATAAGATTTTATAAGATAAATATTAAAAATAGTTAAAAGAGGCGAAAAATCTCAAAAATGTGGTATAAAATCGAAAAGTCGAAAATAGTCGAAAGTCGACTATTCTAAAATTAAAAAAAGTCGAAAAATCGACTTTTAAAAATGAAAGGAGTCAAACCCTAATTTGTTGGTGCCTATAATACCAACCATACATTCCCATTTTCTCCCCTTTAAAAAACTGATTATTTTTACCAAGAAAAAAGTTCTACTGAATTTAGATGAAACCAGTTATTAATTAAATCACTTTAAATAGTTTATTGTAAACAAAATAACTATACGGTTGATAGGCCTATTTCTTGACTTGAAAATTATAGTAGTCAGGTTTAACCACTACAATTTTAAAGTTGTTATACCTGTACAGGGCTGCCAGGTACTTTTTTTAGCCAACCCCAATATTAAAAGAAAAATCCCAAAAAATCTCCACTCCACACAAAAAGACGTTTATTATTCAAATATATATTTGCATTTAACATGTATTTACGCTTTCCCTTAATATAGATATTTTTTGGAAGTATTCAAAAATAAGTGCATGATATAGGTATTCAACTTCAGATTCACCATTTTGTAAATCAAACGGTACAATACATAACTTTAGAATTAAAATTATTTAACATGTCGGATTAAACTCTTTCCAACAGATTTTATTAATAATAGCATATTAATGACCAAGGTAATATCCAGGGGAGATATTTGTGAAAAACCCCTGTTTTACTATAGTTATTGTTTATACTTGATGTATAAAAATTAAAAATTCTTGCAGATATATATTAGGCTCTCTTTGTGGGGAGTATATTGAATTGGAAGCAGTATTAAATAAGGAAACATTTGTAAATCTTATATTTTACAAATAAAGCGTCATATTATCAAAAAAGTAGAATTCGAAACAAATATTGAAAACAACAGCAATTTTTTCTGAAAATGTGAAAATTCACAATCAATTGACTGATATTTTTCATTAATATCCGCTAAATTTTTTATTACTCTTAAATCGCTTTTTGACACTTATTTAAATAAGAAAGGAAAAAAATTGCAGCTCTTTAAACTTTTTTTTAGTTTTAAGTCGATAATTCAGCTGTACTCAATCATGTGCGATCTTAATGAGTTAAGATGGCTCCCGAAGTTCATATTGCATGTTACCTTGAAGTTTGGTTTTTGTTAAACTCATAGCCGAGAATATACGTAGCATATTAAGGACTGCTTGTGCAATTTCTTTATAATAAGATATGAATGTAGCATCTTTAAAATTATATACTTTTATTCAAAATTTCAATTTTATTAACTAAACAAAAAGTACAATTATTACATAATTTCCCCTAAAAAAAACCAAACCAAAATTTTCATTCTTTTCTGCTACAAAAATTCGCCAAATTTATGGTTAAAATCCCAAATCTGGCAGCCCTGTACGTAATAGAATTCAAGACTTATAATATGTGTTTATAATTTTAAAGACTTATGTTTTATGTAATTAAAATTTGTATTATCGTCCTCCTAAGGAAATTTTTTTATTTTGATTCATCACCACTTATGACTCCTAAATTCGGGTTCAAATAATAGTTTTTAATAATTTTCATATAAAGCTAAATTTTTAAATTTTCCTGTTAATTTTTAAAATTTTCACTATTTATTTGATTTGAATAAATTAAAATCCCTTTTCTCTCTACGTTCCTGCCTTTTCCGCATTGTATTTTCATGTTTGTTTCTTCTTTGTTCATACTTTTTTTTTCCCCCATTAAATACTCTTCTCTAACTAAAAATGTTTGAGTGTGTTCTTCCTACGACCACATATTTAGTTTAGCCCAGCTTTTTTTTCTCAATTGAAATTGTTGTGATTCTTTTGTGGTTTCTTCTACGAAATAAATGCTATAATATAATATGTAGTTAGGTTTTGTTTTTGGCATCTTCCAAGCAATTTCATGAATTAAAAGTGTGTTAAAGGTCATTCATTAAACACTTTCTGCACTTTTGTAATGTGAATCATACTCGTGTGTATATAGTATAACGCTTGTCTTTCTCCTCTTTCGTTCTTTTCATCGTGCATTTATACCAAGCAGTTTGTTGATAAAACTTTAATTTAAAAATACCCTACACCCAGGTGGATAGTTTCACTAAGTTTAAACCATAATATAGTATTTATATTAAGTAGTACCAGCTTTACAATTTATATTTTATAAGGGCTTTTAATGTTCGCTTTAACATTTTAAAAGTTATTTTATTTGTTTTATTTGCGCTTGGGGAGTGTATTCTTAATAATAGTATTTACACAATGTGTATTATTACGATAACTTTAACTAAGATTTTAATGACAGGTTTATTATAATAAATAATAGTAGTATTTATTAAGAGCAAGATTATGATGACCACAAAAAAAATAAAAAAATAAAAATTCAAGACAAAGAAATTAAAATTTGTTTTGTATTTGCAAGAAAACAAGTTAATGTACCGATGTTAAAGATTGTATTATTAAAAATGTCAAGTTCGCTAAAATTAAAATAAAAAATAAATTTCAATATTGGTCTAGATACAAAATAAATATTTCTACTATTCACTCGAATTTGTTCACAATACTGATTAATGAGCGTAAAAATTGTCTCTAAGTTCAGTTAATGAAAATTTTAAATTTGTCCTAACTATTTAAGGGTTTAAACTGTATTTTTGTATATAAATTCTTCTTTTACTTTTATTTCTTACTGTTTTCAAATTCCAGTAGTCAACAAAATATTTTTTTATCCTTTCAATATTTTCGGAGTAAAGGAGCAAAATTCTTCCAATATTTGATAAAAAATAATTTTTTTCGAAAATAATTTCCGAATAACTCCGAAAAAATTGAGCAAATAAAATAATAATGTTAGGATGATTTAAAGACAATCTTCATCTGCATCTTTTAGTCTTTCATATATCTAAATTTATAAACACAAAAATTCCGAAATCCTTTACATAACCCTCATTGTTAAATTAAACAAAAACTTTAAGGACAACGAAAATGAAAATTGTATTTATTTTCTTTTCTTTTTCTTACTTTAAAAATTATTCAATTTTATTTACGAAATTTATATAAATTTTTAAAAATATGTTAATATTTTTTATGAGAAAATTAAAACAACAAAAAATCCAGAGAAAATTTAAAATAAAATTTATTTTTAAACTGAGCTGCATTGCGGATACAAATTTGCATGGAAATTACCGGACCGGTCTTGTTGTGTTTATACATTAAATCGTAACAACCGCTTTTGAGTTATGGTGAAATATACTCGTGCAATTGCCTTAATAATTAGGAAATATTAGACATGCTCATAAAAAAAAATCAGGACCAATCAGGATCTATATAATCTACCTGTTTTTGTTTAAAAAAGAAAAAACATTTTTTTTTTTTTTTTTTTTTTTTTTTTTGAAAGAACTTTTATGCAAAAAAAAGTCTTAAATTTTATATGAAAAAAAAATCTTAATGTAAAGACGACTTGTAGAAAATTTTAGCCCGCATCTTTTGGTCTTTCATATATTCCGTTCCCGAATTATGGTAAATATACTCGTGTAATCACCTTATTAAACGGAGAAATATTAGAAATGCCCTTAAAAAAAATCAGGACCTGAAAGAAAAAAGAACTGAAAGCAGATGCGTGTTTATCACGTCAAATTCCATCCTTTGTTCCTTTTGCTATCTATAAATCTTCTTCAGAAATCCTTTTATATTTAAATTTTGTTCTCAAAAAATACTTATTTTTTTTAACTAAAAATATGCTTTTTATGCAACCTAATTAGAAACTATCATAAGATTGTGCTCATTTCTTTGCTCTACATGACACAAAAAGTATAGCTATTTTTAGCAATTTACGAACAAATTAACTGCTAAAAAAGGATGCAGTCAATCTGAGAACAAACAGCCGTAGGATATAAAAAATTAACTGTTATGAAAAATGCAACAAAAGCCAAAAAACAACAAAACAACAACAACAAAAAAGAACTTAAATAGCAACATCTAAAACAAAAAAAGTATATATATATATATATATATATATATATATATATTATATATAAATGACTTGTTAACAAACTATTGAAAAAGGAAAAAATACAAAAAATATTTTATGAAAAATGCATTTTAACCCAAACAACAGTCAAATGGCAATGAGAAGAAAAAGAACTTAAATATTTACTACACACATGTAGGCACTCAAACTAAAACATACCCACACACACATATATTTTTAATATAAACCATGAGGCAATGTACAGATTTTAGTTCAAGTTTTCTATGCCGGACATGAACATGAAGAAGCAAAAGTTTCAACTACGAGACCATATTGAAAGGACCAAAGTGAATGTGTTTGTGTTGGCACACCATAAGACAAAAATAAAATAAACATTAAAATATCCTTGAATATGATACAACTATGACGAGTGTATAAAGGAGAGCTCTTTGAATATATCCTTCTTCAATACTTATATACAATCATATTCAAACACACGAAGAATAAGTTATGGCAAGGACGAAAAAGTTGTTACATTGGACTCTTTTTTTTAACATTTTTGTTAACATTTTTGGGTTATGGTTTTTTGGAATTTATTACAATTTTAATTTATTAAGAAACATTTAACTAACCAGGATAGTTTGACACTATTCTTTGTGGTACTTAAATCCCGTTTAACAACTAAAATTAGTTACCATTTTAAGTTACTGCCGATCTGAAATATCTTTAACAGTTACTAGCATTATTACTTAAAATTGTAATACGATGCTTTTAAAAGTTTACCACCATTATTAAGAAAATGGTGATACATTATTTATTCATTCAGATATTGTGATATTCTGATAGTTATAATACAGACAAGAATAGTTTGGATGACAACCGCCTTAAAAGTCACAAAATTCATTGTGTATAAACTGCCACTATTTATAGTTGCTTTATGATAAAAACTTTTGGTTTTCTGCGGTCCTCAGATGCGTTAACTTAATTTCTTTAACTTTGTCGTCCAGATGAAAATTCAACTTGTCGGAAAATAGAGTTTTTTTCTAAAAATTCGGGACGATTTGAAACTGCTATTAGATTTGAACTTATAAATTAATGCCTGCAATTGTTAAGTTAGTTGGATCTTATAAAAAAAATATTCTGAGATTTTAGTACAAAACTCTTATCAGGCTAATAAAATGTAAAATGTTAAATTGTTGAGATCAAAGACGAGTTGCACTTTAGTACCAAAAGACGGTCCCGATCTTTTTGAACAAACTTGCTCTGTGAATCTCTCTTTCGATCAGCATTTCTTTGGAATAGATTGAGTTATACTTTAGAATAATAACGTTGCAATATTTCCTAAAGTTAGGGCAAATACCAGTGTGAGTAAAATGTTAAATTGATTGAAGATCAATGATTATTGGCAAGTTAATATCAATCAGTTTGGGTAACATTTAAGAAATAATATGTATTACAGGACAAAAAGTACATTTTCTTAATTTTATTATTAAAATGTGTAATTCTATTTTACTTCCCTAACTAAAGACGTGTTCACTTGCACACATTAAATATTTAACAAGGATTGTAATGAAGCTGTAAGTGTAATATTTTCTCTCATACTTCACTGAGTGAGGCTTGTTGGTTTCAATTTTATATAGGTGGCGACAACGATAAGTAATTTTAAATTCTTAAACCGCGTTTAGCTGTAAAAGTTTGTGGCAGTTCCGAACTAATTATTTTACCGACTACATTAGAGTACCACTGGTTACATTGAGTCAGTTAAACATTTTTGTTTTGTTCTTTTTCGAGTTTTTCCTGTTTACCAAAGGGTTAGTAAAGTGACAGTCACGGTGATCATTAAGGACAAACAGGAATGCGTCAGGTAGCTATATACCTGAAGGGGGTAAATTTCCACCAAATTAACTGCTGGAACATTGGAACTATATACCCTCAACATTTACGATGCTGATTCTCTAACATACTTCAAACGTCTAATTCTGCAAATTGGGCTTTATGAAATTACAGTTCTAAAAATATAAATATAATATTTTACTAAATCTACTTCGGGAAGAAAACTTTTAATTACACATTTTTTGTCAACAATAAATTCAACTAAATTAAAGTTATATTCAGATGCCATAATTGATTCCAAATACTTATTTAGTTTATTTTACAAAACATTAATAGAATTTTCCACACTATTATTTTAAAGAATATTTTCCAATTATGTGCAGACAATTATCAATTTGACAAAATAGCATAACACATTTAATAAGGGTTACTTACCTAAGTACGAATAATTTAGATATTTTATAGGAAAGAATACAAGCAGAGGAAACAGTTTTGTTGCGTTAACCGGATTTTTTAATAGTTATGAGAAAATTTCATTAACGTCAACGAAAATTATGTTCGATAATTTTTTTTTTTTTTTATTTAATAAGTTTCTGTGGTTCGTCCATAAAATTTTTGTTCAATCGCTTACAATTTCAGTCCTCATAACAACCACATTTTCTCTGTGTAGATTTTTTTTTTTATATATTCATCTCTTTTATAAATACATTTCTTATTTCTCTTGTTAAATATTAGTATGTTAAGATAGTTTATGTTTTCCATATAAAAAAAACTATTAAATCATTTAACTTTTAACCAGTAACTGAAATAAATAAAAGATATTACTAAAACTAAAGAGAGAAGTCATATACCAAGAGTTCAAGTATGAATTACAACAGCACGCGTATGAGACCGAACAAGTATAATAAATTATGGGAGGCAATTTGTAAAAAAACAAAATATTTCCGCTTTATTTATATTCACTTTCAGTTTTAATTTTGCATTTTTCTTTTTAAATTTTCTCATATTTTAGAAATGTAGTTTCCTTTTAAATTAATTGTGTCATCAAGGAAAAGCACAGGTTTCTCTATTTTCTTACATTCCGTATTCAGTCATCTTTATGAAGTGGGAATAAAATGCAAATAAATGTTATATAATATTGTAAAAGAAATAGTATGCAGACAAAATGCCGCAATTTATTGTAACAATTTTTTATACAAATAATTTAGCAATTTATGGAAATTTTTTTTTATCATCATTATCATACAACAAAAGTGTGTTTGTTACCAAAATATCGAAATACATTTTAAATTATGAATATGATGTATTATCAAGCATGATATAACAATCATTTATTCAACCATGCATCTTTTTATGTGCATTTCATGTTAGCTTGGTTTTATAAGCTAAAATTGGCTCTAACAAGCGTAAATGTATGTATGTATTTTAAACATTTTCAATATTTAAAAGTCTTAATACGAGTACGAAATGAAACATAGTTTTCTTTTTTTTAGCTCCTTTAAGCTAATAAATGTTTATGTTTAAACTTTTTTGTGTACATACTTTATATTTATATCTAACCAAATGTTTATGTCAATACATAACACTACACTCGGATAATAGATACTATCTTTTTAATATCTATGATAGAAAAAAATGCCTTAAAAAAATTTATGAATATTTTTTGGAATTATTATGTAAACAAATTTTTGTTACTCTACCTTGAAATAATATTTGGGTACTATTAGTAATTTGATTTGGTAGGTTTAATTTTTAATATTAAACATAAGTTGACTTTAATTTTAAGTTGTTTTGAAAAACTATAGGCGGAAATCACGGCCATTAAGAGAGCGGTAAATTAGATATAGTCATGTAGTACTAGTATTTACTATATATAACAAAACTTTTACGGATAGTCCAGCCGCGATTAGGTCTCTCTCGAGTGTCTTCTTCTTCCAAGCTGGTACTCGAATGCGGACATCTCTGAATGAGATAGCGAGACATTCATACCTAGATGTAATATGGGCGAAGGGACATTCCAATAACCCAGGAAATCTTATTGAGGATGAACTGGCCTGAAATGGTTCCCTCCTTCGTTGTGAAAATATTGACCAATTGGTTGGTATATCCTCTTGCAGATCAATGATACTGCAATACTTATCGAGAATAGCTCAATATAGGAGGATAAGTGAATTCACATATTCTAAGTATGTTCCTATTACGATCAAGCACGATTAAACTTTATTATGGACTTGCCACGTCGTTGGCTACATGTTTTGATAGCCCTTATTTCCGTGCGCGGAATTGTACGCGCAAATTCTAGGATACCAGGGCTCCTTTTTAATGAGTATTAGGTCTTTCTAATATTAACATCAGCATGATCCACTTCTTTATATGAACCATAATCTAGACATCTAGATTAATCCCACATGACCTCTCAGAGTAACACAATGGCATCAAAATGATCTAAGTGAGTCGGCCATTAGATATGTATGTATATCTCGACTGATCTTTTATCAACCAATTAAGATTTATGTGAAACCTCTTACTTTCTATATAACGACGTCAGGATAGGCTTCTACACAAATGTAGGTTCCAAGTTGATGTCCACAAACTCCACTTTGCTTCCATCAAACAGAGACAATAAGGCAACTAATGATTGACACATGTTTATGATTTTTCGGGATGGATACCGGTTCACGACGATTGAACCACATTTATAACCGAAGTTTTTATGATGCTAGGTTCTTCTACTCGCCCCAAATGCCATTAGCTAAGAAGTGAGTTCCTCAAATCAAGAAACCAAAATGAAAAAGAATCCAAAAAAGGTATTAAAGTGTATTTCGGCGCAACAAGGACAATTATCAATTGGAACTCCTATTTCATTTGCAAATGAGATCAATATATTGGTCCATAATGAATCGATCGATATGTTTAGTAATGTAGCTAAGAGATTAATAGATATTAATTAGTTGTTATAAAAGCTAGGGAAATTAAAATTAAAAAGTATAACCTCGAGTATTATCATTATAAATATCAATGTTAGTGGAATTAAACTCAAAAGTTCGAATTTTCAAGTCCCTAGGAGAATTTAAAAATATAACCTTGATTTATGTAGATTGTATAACCAAAAAATTTTTCTTTCAAGGTTCTGTGGAATGTGCTGAGAAAAAGGATATTGAATTAAAAAGTCTAAATATCTCGAAAGCTGAATATGCTATTACAAACATATTTTATTCAGCGTGCAAAATTTTATAAATATGAAGACATGATCTTTCTAAAAATTTTAATTTGTCAACTAGTGTTTAAAGATTTTACGTACTTACTCTCTTAATCTCAATATACTTTATGATTACCTTCTAATATCACAGAGTTTAACGTATAAAATTCTCATCAACGTGTTGTTATAAGTTTACTTAAAAAGTCTTATTTATATCTAATGATTGTTTAAATTGAATATGATTCACATAAATATATTTTTTCATGACAGAGAGCAAATGATTTAGGGAAATGTTAACGTAAGTGTGGAAACATATATAAGAGCTAAACGGAAGTACATGTACACATAATTTGATAGTAAAGTTTTTTTTTTTCAATATATAACATTAAGCATCATTGAATCTAAATAGGATATAAAATATTTATATGCTATTAGCTATAATTTATAAAATAAATTTATGATATTAAATACTTTAATTTTAATTCTCCATTCTATTTTCGTTTTAGGTGCACAATTGTTTTATTCAATGCCAAAAGACAGACACAGGCCTATTTGGTCAATACCTCCCGCAAAGCATTCACATCGGTGGCATTTTCACGCTGCGGACGTTATGTAGCCACTGGAGAATGTGGCATAAATCCAGCCATTAAAGTATGGGAATTAGAAGCTCCCAATGGCAATCTGGAACAATGTACAGGCGGTAATGTTATAGCAGAATTTGTTGATCACAAATATGCCGTAACATGTGTGGTAAATATACAATATAACAATATTTAATATAGAAATAATGAATCCACTTTCTATTTTATCTAGGCCTTTTCGCCTACTGGCAAATATCTGGTATCGGTGGGCTCACAACATGACATGATCGTCAATGTATTCGATTGGAAATCTAATTTAAAAATGGCCTCTAATAAAATTAGTTCTAAAGTATCAGCAGTTAGTTTTGCCGAAGATGGTAGTTATTTTGTGACGGTGGGTAATCGTCATGTCAAATATTGGTATTTGGAAGGAGGACGTAAATACAAAGACCCTATACCTTTAATGGGTCGTAGTGCCATATTGGGAGATTTACGCGACAATGATTTTTGTGCTGTAGCCTGTGGTAAAGGTGTCACCGCCGAAAGTACCTATGCCATTACCCGTCAAGGACATTTGGTAGAGTTTAGTTCGCGACGTTTGTTGGATAAATGGGTGCAGTGTCGTACCTCGAATGCCAATTGTATAAGTGTCAATGGACAATTTATATTGGTGGGTTGTGCTGAGGCTATTATACGCATCTTTAATGCTACCACTTTAGAATATGTGACCACATTGCCTAGAACACATTATTTAGGTGTTGATGTTGCTCAGGGTATACATATCAATCATATAATGACTGTACCGCCACATGCGAAATATCCCGATTGTATTGCGATGGCATACGATGAGCAAAGGTCAAAGGTAAGTTTTAAATTTAAACATCTGCTTCTAGCAAAATTTATAATTATCGACTTTCTTCCATCTAGGTAACCTGTGTTTACAACGATCACTCTCTATATATTTGGGATATGCGAGATATAAAACGTGTAGGCAAATCACATTCCTTTCTCTATCACTCCACTTGTATATGGGGTGTTGAAACTGTGCCATACAATATGGAACGTGAAATGTCACCTACTCTACCGGAAGATTCTTTTGTGACGTGCTCCTCTGATGACACCATACGTGTCTGGGGTCTAGAGGGCTGTGCCAACAATGAAATCTATCGTAAGAATATCTACTCAAAAGAATTACTCAAAGTCGTCTATATAGATGATGAGTTGAATTTTATTAAGGATTTGGAAATAGTGAGCGATAAGAGTGCTCCCATTACCAATTCAAGTTATGATGGACGTAATGGTGTGCGTTGCATAAAGATAAGTCCAGAATTACAGCATTTAGCTAGTGGTGATCGTAGTGGTAATATACGCATTTATAATTTAAACAATTTAAAATTGATAACAACAATAGAGGCTCACGAATCGGAGGTTCTATGTTTGGAATATTCAAATGAGAAAATCGAACGTAAACTGTTGGCCAGTGCCAGTCGCGATCGTTTGATACATGTATTTGATGTTGCCCAAGACTATAGACTATTGCAGACGTTAGACGATCATTCGTCATCGATAACGTCGATTAAGTTTGTTGGAGCCGGTTTGAATTTCCAAATGATATCGTGTGGTGCTGACAAGTCCATAATGTTTAGAACATTTCAGGTGAATTAAGTTACATCTTATGAATCGAATTAAATAATAAACTAATTTCTCCATTTTCCAGGGTAACATTTTCCTACGAGGTACTCATACATCTGGCAAAACTACTCTCTATGATATGGAAGTGGACTCGAATGCCAAACACATACTCACAGCCTGTCAAGATCGCAACATACGAGTATATGGCACTCAAAATTCCAAACATACCAAAACATTTAAAGGTTCCCATTCGGATGAGGGTAGTTTGATTAAGTTGAGTCTCGATCCCAGTGGTATTTATGTAGCCACTTCCTGTACAGACAAAACATTAGCCGTGTATGACTATTATTCTAATGAATGTATGGCCCGAATGTACGGGCACAGTGAATTGGTAACAGGCTTAAAATTCACCAATGATTGCCGTCATTTAATTTCAGCCAGTGGAGATGGCTGTGTTTTTATTTGGCAAGTACCCCACGATATGATTGTCACCATGCAGGCTCGATTGTCACAGCAAAGATTACGATCGGGTCATGCTCCCATACCCAGGCCGTTGTCAGCTGCTTTAGTCGCGCCGGAGGGAATAATAGTAGAGTCTCCTATGCCTGATATAGATGATGCTCAAAAATTCTCTTTATCACCCAGTATTTTGCAAGGTGATGTTGTACCTCTAACGCCTGGTTATAAATTATCAGATGTGGGTCAATTGCCTCAGTGGGCCAAACGGAAAGCTGGAGCAGCTACTACGGCTGCAACAGATAATGAACCTTCTGGTCTCAATATACCCTCCTCAGCTAACTCATCGTCAATGACAAATTTAAGTTCTTCTCCCAGCCAGGCTGGTTTAGCACAAAGACCTCGTAATCGTTGGGCTCAACGTGGCCAGATTGATGCTGATACTTTGACCGACATACGTTCCAATTCGGAGAGTCCTCTGGGCAGTGTATCGACGACAGCCGGTATAGGTCCCGGCTTGCATAGCAGCGGTTTGGGTAATACGCAGACATCGGACTACAATAGTGCATCCTCCAAGGACATCATGTACAATCAGACATATTTAAGTGAAGACTCATCAATAGATTCAGGTATGGAAACAAGGCGAGAATTGAAATTTATAGGCAGTAATAATACTGGTACCGTACCCACCGTAACAGCCACTGTAGCGGGAGCCAATCGTAGCTCTGCAACACTGGTGGCAGATAAACGAAAGCCTGGCCTTCGTTTCGATACCATATCCAATAATGATCATGATGGCGATATCGAGGATATATCGGATGGAGAAAGGACTAGTTCGGATCATGGAATGTTCTACAACAACATATCGCCAAGTACACCTACGTAAATATTGCATAACTCACTTTTAATGAATTAAATAATCACTAAAAATTTATTTAAAAATACAGAGATTTTAAAGTAACCGCTATGAATGAAGAGGAATTAAGAAAATCTGTTCGGAGACAGAAATTCGAGAAAGCTGGCCTAACCTTAAGTGGTAATGGTTCACATGCAGCTAGTACTGGTACGGGCACAGGCACATCGGATACGGAAGATGAGGGCTCAACACCCAGTGCTGATAATGCCGATCGCTCATTGGCTTCAACACTGGGTGGCAGTTCAGAAAGTATACCACAAGCATCGAATAGCTTTCTGCAAGCCGCTCTACCCGATGGTCCTGGTAATCTGCTAGAAAGAGGCAGTACTAGTAAGATACCTTTTTATATAAAAAAACATTTTATTTTTAATAATTTGTAATTGATGTTTGTGAAAATATTTTTTTTTTTCTAGGTCGCCGCAGCATAAGTGCCAAACATAATAATGAATCAGGCAAACCTGGTAGTTCCGCCCCGCCAACTATAACCAAATCTTATACCAGTACTAAAAAAGAAGAGCTATTGAAAGTCATT
Source organism: Protocalliphora azurea (assembly GCA_932274085.1). NCBI lineage: Eukaryota > Metazoa > Arthropoda > Insecta > Diptera > Calliphoridae > Protocalliphora > Protocalliphora azurea. The sequence goes on from OW026520.1 coordinate 91,821,014, forward strand.
GATGAAGCTAAACAAAAATTGGAAAATGTAAGTTTGCCATGTGTTAAACAAATTTGTTAAATTTTAATTTTATTGTTTTAATTTTTGTTTTTTTTTTATTTATGTATCTGGTTTTATACTCTTTATTTAAATATTTATTTAAAAACAAAAAAAATAATTATAATGTGACCGTCTGTTTGTTGGTCGGTCCGTATGTGTATATGATGTTTAGGGTTCACGTAAAAATGGTGTTAAAAAGTTAAATGCCATACATGAGGTGAGCACTGTCTTCAAGTAGTTTTGTTACTTTCAACTTTTTCTCATGAAAATCACGCTTTAAAACGAAAAATACTTTGTATGTAGCAGTTTTAAAGGTTGCAATCATTATTTTTAACAACTTATTAAATACATTTTATTGCTGATCTCTGTTCATTTTTAGAATTTTAATTTTTTAGATTTGCTGACTAACAATCATAGTAAAAAATTAATTATATTAATGCTTTTCTTGCTAAATAATTACCGATGAATCTTAATACATGAAAATCGATCAATTATTTTGAAATATTCACGATCATACATTAAAAATACTAATATGAACTTTTAACACGTTATGTTACGTTTAAAAATTAGAAGGGAATGCTTTTTGAACTATACTACTAGAAATCGAAACTTAAACCGATTGTCTGACTGATTCATCGCTCAACCCAAACGGCTGAAGTTTACAATCATGCCAATTAAATGAATTTCCCATAAATATGTAGTCTTGGAAATGGGTATATTGCTGTTTGGTACATGTCGGAAATTTAAACTTTGAAGGAAGTGAACACTATATTTAGGCATAGGAGTACCACTTTTTTTAGTTATTTGTTATCCTACATACATATTTTTGTTTTGTTTATATCTATTTTGCTAATTTTGTTACATTAAAATTTTTTTATATTTTTAAAATTTTTCTATTGTTTTAAAATTCATTTGTTTTGGATTCTTTTTTAAAATATTTCCTTAAAACATTCTATATTTTCAATAACCATTTCTGCACATGATTCAGTACACATTACTGTATTTCGCGCTATTGAAGATTTTTCATTAGTTATTGTTTAAACGCGTTGTAACAAGTTCACGTTAAATAAAAACGTGTATTTGAAGAAATGGCCACTATAATTGAATCGTGTTAAAAAGAAATTGCGTAAATGAAGTATTTCGTATTGTATTCATCAAATGAAATAAATCGTTGATTTTGCAACTGAAGTATATGTTATATTCTTCTCAAGAGTCGCAAATACCATATTTAAATTCAGTGTCCCAAATTACATTAAAATTAGTTCTCATCCGCTCAGTTCCAAAATTTTGTCCGAATTTGAAGTCTTGAGTAATTAATTCCTTAAAGAATTTACAATTCAAACTTTAAAAATATATATTGAATTATTCAAATTTTCTGCAATTCAAATCTATCTCAAATTAGCTTTAGAAATTATTTCTAAATTCATTCTGTAAAAGATTAAAATAAAAATTAAATGAAAAAAAAATATGTTCATAAAGTTTGGAGATTTGAATTAATAAAAAACTTTATCATTCAATAGCTGAATATAATTCTTTATGAATTGATTCAATAAAGAATAAATTCTATTCAAACACAATATCCTTGAATGAAAACCTAGTTTTTTTTTTTTAATTCAGAATCAAGATTTAAGGCTAAGATTAAAGTAATTCCTTCGAAATGTATGATATTAGGCAGTTTAAGTGGTAAATTTTTAAAATGCAGATCTAAACAGCTAAAGAAATTGCACAACTTTCTTGCTCATTGCTTCTCAAATATTTTCAAATTTGGTAGAGTAGTAAAGGTGTACGATGTATGTCAACTTCAAATTTCTCTTTTCTTAGGGATTTCAAGGCAAAAGTGGGTGAAACTCTAGTTTTTTTTTTTAATATATTAACTTTTTTAATATATTGGATTATTATCTCCAGTTTTTATTAAATCATCAATAGTTTTAAATTAAATTAAAAATTTACTGAACGAATAAAAATATAAATAAAAAAAGAGAGTTGCATCGGCCGGGAATCGAACCCGGGCCGCCCGCGTGGCAGGCGAGCATTCTACCACTGAACCACCGATGCCTATAATATTATTTGAGTTTCCAACACAATAGTACAGTGTGTGTTGATATCACCAAATCACGTTAATGCATGTAGTTTGGTGTATGCGCAAACAACAATCTATATGAAAAACAAACATTTAAACATACTATACATATTCATATAGTAGATGAGTATAAAACTAAAAATAGCTTGAATGATAAACTTCATTGTATATTTTATTTAACCCTAACCAAATCAGAAAACAATATGGGTATTTACATACTTCAAAGATTTAATAATATTTATCAAAATCAAATGCAATTAACTTTTTAACAACCATTTTAATTTGTATTCCTAACTCAATTAATATAAACTGAATTGTTTTGTTTAAAAATTCTTATAATTGTGTGTAATTAATTCTTCCAGGTGGGCTATCGTCCTTTACGGGGTAGTCACAGTATCTCAGATTTAAGTTTGGCTGGTAATCTAGATGGTTCACGTTCTGCTTTATCATTAGCAAATCGTTATGCTAAAACGGGTAAGTTTAATTTTTTTTTAATAAAAATAAGTAATAAGTCCACTGAAGCTAATTGCGGTTTTAGCATAGTATTTTTATACTCGCGTTACATTTCGCTGTAATCATATACGCTTTAGCATAGTATGAATTTATATTTCAAATATATTTTAATAAAATTTTATAAACATTACTTAAGGCTAATTCATATTTTTTCTTTTACACTCTCCTCTTTCCCCTTTTTTCTAAAAAAAATATACATGCTGCCCAATATGTTATAAATTGTTTTACATTTTTTCTTTTTAAAATTGAATTATTGCTATATTTGTTCATAATTACTAATCTAAAGCTTTAAATCCTAACACTGACAATTCACAGTATATTAGTGCCACTAGTACAACGACAAATAAGCCGATTTATGCAGATCGGACACCTCCTAACTATTGTACACCACCGTCATTATCATCGCAACCACAACAGTATTTCTTCAATTGCGCTGCTCCTAAGTCAGTGCTCCAACAAAATTGTCAAGCAATGCGTAAAGTACAACAACACTATCCTCCGTATCCTCATCATGTGGGAGTTCATCAAATTCACCCTCCACCAGGGGTGCCCTTTATGGGTCCTATATCAAATAAACAGCCATCGAATCAAAAAACATTTTCCAGCTCAACTCTACCGGCAAATAGTCAAGCTGCTAGAGCTAAACGTAATCCAAGTGGCAATAACAGACGTACACCTAGTATTTTGAAACACTACAAATCGTGTCCCGTTTCCCCGGTCCATGAGGAAGTTGAGTTGTCTTCGGATAGTAAAAGCATTATTATAACCGAACCCAAGCGACATTCAGTATATGCTGATGATGCTCGCACTATACTGGATATGATACAGGCCGATACTGAGAAGATGATAGCTGAAATTACCAAGAAATATGGTGATTTGGATGATATAGGTGTAGATGTTTATGATCATGCCTCGGGTACTAGACATTCCCAAATTGTGGCCTCAAAATCGGTACCCGAAAATTTAGCTACACAACGTAATAATTTGCCTATTGGGCAAAAGAGAGATTTAGCATTTACACCCGAGGGTGCCATGAGTCCACGAGGAGTTAAACAACCTTATGTGCCGTTGGCTCCCAAACATTCTTTTTCAGAATTTTATGTTTATCAAGAAATATATCAATGTGAACGTAAGGTCTCTTTGTCTGATATTTTAAATGACAATCCTGAACAAATGGCCGAAGCAAGACGTTTGGAAGAGGCTAGATTTTTAGAAACTCAAAGACACTCATCGGCATCCTTCTTTTTAACATCTAACAATCCTTTTAATGTCGACCGTAGCCAAGAATCGTTATTGACTGAAGAGTTCCTAGATGATGCCAGCTATTGCAATAGCATGGAAAGTATTTTGTCGGATGAAAGCGATTGCAAAAGTGCTCCATTGGTTGATATAATCGATAAACCCCAACCACCTATTCCCAGACATGCAGGTTTAAGAAATTTTATTATTCATGGTCCTACATCAACAATTGCAGCTGCTCAAATGGTTTCAAAATCATATGGCTCCAGTCCTAATGCTTATGGTAGTTTTGACTACTACATGCAACAGCGTCATCTGCAAACCGCGCCCTCTAATGCCACACCCTATGAAAGTTTCGATGTTTCCAGCTACAATTTAGAAAAGATTAAAACAAATGAAAACAAGAAATCTATACCACCAAAACCTATACCAACCTCAAAAACATATCCTAAGCTGTCAGAATCCTCTATTAAACATCCTTTTAATGCCTCCTCTAAGATTTCCGATGACATACCCACTTCAAAATATAAAAATCAACAGTACAGTTCAGGCGTAAGTAAAAGTATTAGTTCGGATTTTGCTCAACAAAGGTGGCAACGAAACTCGAATCCTATGCAAGCAGAGAAAGGAACTTACAATGACAAACTCTTTCAGAAGAAAGTGGTAAATGAAAAACCTCCTATACCCGCCAAACCGGAAAATCTTAAATCTACCTTGACTTCCACAGTAGAGGCTGTACAAAAATTACAGGTTAAGGAACCCTTAAAGAAATCGTGCTCATTTGAGGTAGATACCTCAGACATACGCTGTCATTCTCGCACTGCTAGTGTGGTGAGAAAGTTTGAGAGAAATTTACAAAAGTTCGAAAGAGAGAAGCAGGCAGAGTTGCAGGCTCAGAAAAAGAAAAGCAATGAAGTTAGACAAATGAGACCATCTGTAAGCTCGGGAGCTTTGGCTACACAAAGTTGTTTGAAAAAAGTATCAAAATTTGATAACTCTCCCTCAAGACGGGCTACGTCCATGAGGCAAAAGGAAAGACCTAAAATTTCCGTACGTTTCAATACCGTATCACAGATTAAGTACACTCCCAGTTCGAAAAGAAATAATGCCAACAACTCTTCCCTAACTACTACTTGCCCCTTAAATGATATAAATTTAAATGTTTCGCCTCCTTTGGGCTCTAGTCTTCCCAATGATTATGGTGAGAAAACCTTTGAAATGTTTATAACCGAAAATGGTAACGACGAACACGACAATATGACCATGGACAGCTTGAAATTATATACTAAACCTACTCTCCAAGCCGTGGTGGATGAAATCAAACAGGAAAGGGAAAGAGACTCAAAGCATAAGAAAAATTTGGCAAATAAGGAAATTACACAAAATCCAACACACGATAACTCAACCACAAATCAATGTAAAAATATAGCCAAACAAATTGATGTCATACAAAAACTAATCGAAATGGAGGAGCGTAAATTGGAACAAATCAGACAGGCTACCGAATCACGCATGCGTCCCTTTGAATGTGATACCAAACAAAGAGGCTACGTGAAATCTCTCACCATGAATTTCGATATGCTAGCTAAGGGTATTGAAAAGGACATAGAAAACGAACAAAGACGCATTTTAGCCGACAATTCAGATTCAGATCTCTGTGCTTATGCTCGCCATATCAAACGTAACGTCAGTCTTCCCGATGTCTTGGAAAGTACAGAATCCTATAATTTTAATAAAAAACTAATGCAACAAGTTCAATTAGATTGCGATGGCATGGAAGTCGAAATAGCCAAAGAAGTTAAAGCGGACTCCGATGCTGATAATGAAGATGAAAAAGAAGATGAGAGTGAGAAGGTTTCTTTGGAGCATGTTGAAAGAGTTGCAGGTCTGAAAAGAAAATTGATGATTTAAAGCACCGTTTTAGTTCAAATTTTATTTCGTTGACAATTAAAAAAAGCACTATTATTTTGATTCATTTATGGGTTTTAGATTTCTTGGTTTCTCTTTGGAATTCATATTTATACATAATCGCCGTTTGTGTTTTCACTTCATTTTTGTTTTAATGTTAAGTTTTCGCATTAAGTTTTCACTTTATTTGTTGCGATTTTATTATATTTTTTAATTCTTAGATTTGGTTACATTTATTTAAATGCATTTTTCATTTTTATTTATAGGTAATCCTAAAAACTTACATCCAATGCCTGTTGAGGAATCCTCGTCTATACGGCGAGCATGTTCTCTTAGCGATCTGCATATGGTCAATGTGGGTAAAGGTAAGATAAATAGTTATTTAAATTTTGTTGAAAGAAAAGTAATAAAAATATTGGTCAGAAATACGTAGGCTTAAATACCTGATCTTTGAAGTTGTTCTTTTCCTTTCCATTAATTGTTATTTTTGTATTTTGTTTTAGGTGGCAAATCAACTAGTTCTTCCCAAAAAACGGGAGCTGCTCATCGCAACAGTCCAGCCACCCGATCAGCCAATAAACGTAATAGTCTGCAAAATAAAGGTTCTTCCAATAATTTAAGTGCAAATGCTTCAATGGGTGTACTCAATCAAGTAGGTTTTTGTTGGAAAATAAATATATTTTTTAAAAATAAATAACATACTTTTGTATATTATAGAGTGATTCAGAAACTGAAGCCAACAATCGTGGTAGAACTGGTTCAAACGGCCAAAGTAGGACAAATGGACCAACTGGTAAGTATACTTTAACTAAGCTCTTTATACTAAAACATTTTTTTAACATATAAACATTTACAGTTTCCAATCGTCCTTATAATAATATAAAAAGTAATGGTAATAATAACCGCCGCAAGGGGGCTCTACAAACTAGTTTTAATAACGGTATTTTATTGCTTTAATAAAAATCAAATCAAGTTTTTTTACGAAAAATGTTATTTTACTTTTTTTAGCACCTCCTCAAGATGATTCAAGCTCTGAAGAAACGCAGGGCAGTTCTTCCAATCCTAAACCTATTGTGCCACCACGTCCTCGTAATTTAGCTTTCGATCATAAAAGTAAAATTGTTAACAGTGCCAATGTGGTGAAACAACGTGGCGTTTATGAAGCTGTCGAATTCGCCAATTTAGATAGTAATGGAGATCGTAAGTTTTGTAATTAATTAAAAAATAATTTGATAAATAATATGTGTTGTTCTTTTTAGCGAAATCCCAAGTTCATAATGTTATAAATAAATTGTATACAACAACTCAAACTGTATTGCAACTGCATGCTAATTTACGCAATTGCGAGGATTCTTTAATGCTAAAAGAATTGGAGAATGCAGTGATTATGACACAAAATATGTTAACAAATATAACACAAAATAAGTAAGTAAAAACTCTTCGAAGGATTTTATATTTTGTCAGGGAGAATAGAAACTACTTTACTAGACTAAGGGGTAAAAAACTTAAATCCGTAATTTGAAAAGTAGACTTTTTAAATAAATATTGTACAGACCATGAGAGATATAAAAAATCTTATTTTTTGAGAAGGAGTCATCAGTTTGTGCATATAGTTGATACATATCTAAATTATGGAGCCATTTAGTTCAGAATTAATTTTTTGATGTAAAAAAGCATTGAAACGATCTTTTTTACATTTTTACATTGTAAATAGGATTCTGAACTTATGATCCGGAAGTAGTGCAAATTCGAAACATTTGCAATGAATTTAACACAGACTTGTCATTGGAAAATGTTCTCTTTTATTATCGTACGTTTCTGTCAGTAAAAAATCTCACAGAAATCTGTGACACAAAGCAATGTTATTTTATGTAAATTTTAAAATCAAATGCAAATCGGGTAGGCCTGTCAAAAACCTGAACATCTTCAAAACGGTTATAGATTTTCATATTTAGTTTCTCATACGTTAAAGAGTGATTTATGTAGAATTCAGAAATGGAAATTTCAGACGAATCTATATAATTTTATTACATATTTTTAAACTTTTTATTATTAAAAATCTCGATTTTCACCAATCAGCTTGTATGACTTAATATACCATTACCATTAGATTTTTTCAATCCAATTTGATTTAAAAAAGTTCTGAAATGAACAAAATCAAATTTTTTTTACAGACAAAAAAAAACTTGAACTTTTATTCAAAATTTTATGATTTTCGTCCATATTCGAAATTTTTCAAAATTGCACTTAAAAGTCTTATTATATAATATTTCAATGTCTGAAGATAATGAATTTTTTCAACAAAAGTTTCGTTTTTGCAAAAAAAAAAATAATTGATATTTGTAAAAGTTACAAACTCCGATATGTTTTTCACACACGAGGTAGTCAAATTTGCCCTACGGTAATGCCGTCTGTGATTGAGTTGCACGCTCCAGCCAACAAATATTCTGAAAACCTAACTCCTCCCCTATCAATGTCCCAAGATTAGTGAGATTAGTCTAGCACTTCAGAAAATCCAAATTTATTATTTTTATTTTTCTTTTATTTTTTTTTACTTTTTTTTGTGAAAAGCCCCATCGTACATTTTGAATATTCATACGTTTTTTTTGGATGCTAAATCTGATATGAAACATTATATAAATAATTCTTATTGATACTTTAGAAGTATTGAAAACATTTTTCTGGTACTGGTATCAAAAAAAATCTGATAATTTTTGTTTCTTTAAAGTATTGAGGATGTAAATATTAATTATTATTTTTTATTAACTTTATTGAAGCCTTTATAAAATAATTAATTAATTATATTGTTATGAGAATTTACTTAAAAGTATTACAACAATTAACATCTAAATAATTAAATAAGGAAGCCACTAATATCACAGTATTAAGGAAAAGTTGTAAAAAAAAAAGAAAACTTATACTTACTTAAACGTTAAAAGAAATTTTAAAAACAACGATCAATTATTAAAAACACAAATATATTTCATGAAATCTGTTGAAAAACTTAAAAATTTTAAAAGAACAGAAAAATATTTCGGATAAATGTTCTAAAACACAAATATTTGGATATTATAAATTATTTAAAATAAGAAAATAAATAAATAAGTAAATAAATAATTTAAAATTTCAAATAGTTTTTCAACTTGAAAATTTCGTAATTTCAAAAAATATTGTATCTAATTTATCTTCTCAAACTTTTTGCAGGAATGATAAAAACAATCAACACCCAAATCATACGTACTCAACAACCGAACAAGCAAATTTGGAAAATGGTGATTACATGATGATGGTGAATAATTGTGCTGATTTGTTAAGCAATTTGCGTATGAAGCACAAACCCGATGACTGTGAGAATAACTCCTAGTGTGTAAATTAAAACAAAAATAAATTTCTAAAAAAGAAAAACATAAAAAACTTGAAAAAAATTTTGAACTTGAAAAAATTATACAAGATTTAATGAACACTTTTTTTTGTGAATTATTTTAACTATTGTAAAATATTTAACAAACAATTATACACACATAAATACATATACGAAAAAAAAAACAATTTATTATATATTTAATATTATTTAACTACAAAAAAATTAAACTAAAATAAATTAAGTTTAAATTATGTCAATAAGTATTTAAAAATGATGAAATGGAAGTGAGTAATTGAATTGTGAAAAATACTTGGCGCTGGTATTTTTATTTCGAAAAAAAAACACTAGGGAATAATTTTAATAATTCTCTTTTAGGTTATGATGGCATTTGTTTAAATTTTTAATACAATTAAAAGCATATATGTATCCAAAAAAGTTTCTTTCACTTTTAAATTAAAATAAAGCGACGCTTGTTTGTTATTTTAAAATTAATATAAGATATATTTTTAATTTGTTTTGTTATATTAATTTTGTAAAACTTAGTATAATTTTAAAAACTAAATTTAATTTCAAATTGAATTCATTAAAAATCAAAATTTATGTTAACAATACAATATCAGTTACATATTATGTTTGTGTGTAGTGTTATAAGTTTAGTATAAACAAATTTAAATTAATTTTATTTAGCCTTAAATTTTCCATTAATTAAACATTAATAATCTTAGTAGCAATAATAACGAGTTAATAAAAGTTCTTACCTTTATTATTATCTTTTCTTTATAAATTGTTAATAATGATTAAAGTCATTATTTGTTTTTGTTTTTATAATTTTATCTTATCAAATTTGTTTTATTTTCTTTTTGTGAAAAAGAAAAAGACAAATATTTGTTCACAGGTTTATCTATATAATTTATTTTTCGTTCTTTGTGAAAATACGATAATGCAGCGCCTTATTAGTTTATTAAGCTTAATAAATAAATTTAATAAAAAATACTAAAAAAACAAAATATGGCCAAATTCAATTAATAACAATTATAATTGTGCTTTAAATAAAAATATGTGGCAAAAGTTTGCAACCTAAAAAGGTGTCAACACTTTTGGTTGGTTGAAAACTCTATTAAATAAATTTTATTGGTTAAGAGCTAAAAGTTTTTTCTTCTTATCTTAGTGTTTACTAATTATTAATTAAAAAAAACTGTTTCTTTGTTCTTAAAAATTATTCTCATTTGTGGAAATGAATCAAACTAATAGACTTAATCCTAAATATTGAAAATAAATATTCAAACAAAAAAGCATCAAATTTAAATTATTAACTATTTCATGTTTAATGATATATAATTTATATGTATTTAATCATAATCTATCTACTACTACAATACTATATTATATTAAATAAACAACAACAATTCTACTAATATTTAAATTATACTTTAACTAAAATTTACTATTATAAATTAATTTTAAATTGTATTTGAAAACAAACAAAAAATAACTAATTTTATTGAAAAAAAAAGAAAAATTAAAATAATATTTACATAAAATCCATATAATAAATAATACATTTTTTTGCAAAAAATATATATATTTTGACTTTGATTTAAAAATTTCGTTAAACTAAAATGATCACTTTTTTAAGAGTTTTCTAATTTTAATCATAATGTCCTTAAAACTTTAAAACGGAATCATGTTATTAACCACCATTGTTGCCAATTTAGCACTTCTAGTGCTAGATGTAGCACATGGCATTTTTCTAGCACTTCTCGAATTATTTTTGCATTTTTTTAGCACATCTTGCACATTAATTTATATGTTTGTACTATACAAACATCATCAGTTTTTTTTTTTCTAAAAATTGAAACTGCAACTAAAATTTTATGTTTCTAACGATTTGATTAAATTTTCATTAATATTTTTAATTAGTAACAAAATTTTTTAAATTTTCTACAGAAAATTTTAAGTTTTTAATGATTTTTAGCTACATTTTGGGAACAGAAGCGCTTTTTAACAGAATGATGTGCTGCAGAATTCGACAAAAATTATGCAAATTTCTAAACATTATTTTTTTTACGGATTTTCCTTGAAATTTTGCCATTTTAAGGCGGTTGTTGTTATTATTTGCATGTAAATGAAAATAGTTAATTTACCATTTACAATCAAATCTAAAAATGCTAAATCAAGGATTTAACAAAATTTTTGCAAAACTAATAAAATTTTCATTATGAACAATTTAATAATATCTATGAACAAATTTTATTTTTTATGAAAAAAGTTTGGGAAAAAAAGTCATGTTCGATTCATACTATTTATAAGAAAAAATGTATGTACTTTTTTTCTCTGTGTAAAAACCAATACAACTACAAACGGTTGTTATCAAATAAAATTTTGGCAGTTAAGTAAACTGTAATTCTTTTGTTATAACAAATAATTACGATAAAATAACTTATTAATTTTTTAGTTCGCTATTTAGTTGTGAATATAACTGAATCGATTAAAATAAAAACAAATTTTAATTAATTTCGAATCGTCTGGAAAATCTTCTTCAAAATCGTTTTGATTTCGAAATGAACTCATACTGCAGACAGATATTTTGAATAAATTTTTGAAGTTTTCTTTGTCATTTGTGAAAATTTCAGTTTGATTTTTTAAACTGAAAGCAAAATTAATTAAGGTGTTTAAAATTTGAATTTTTTGACAAAAATAGAATAATTTGATCAATGTGTAGTGAAATCGTCAATCATACGCGTGTAGGGATTTAGTTCAAAGTTAAAAATTCTAATTCTTAATTAAATTAATTTACTTTAACTGAATGTCCTTGATATCTTTTCTTTTACGTATATTGTCTTTTAAACTACCATTTTAGACTTATTTTACTTAGTTTCAATAAATCTTCAGATATATTTTCAATTTCTGACTGAAATTTTTCGAAATCTCTTGCTACCTCTTTATGTTATTTGTAACAGTAAAAACATCAATACAATTTTTTGTGAATGATCCATTTGAAGTCACTTTTCATTCCAAAGTTTAGCCCTTCTATTCATCGTTAACAACACACAGATTAATTACCATATACACCTGATAAATAACATAGAAACATTTTCTATTTATCAATTGCAATAATGTAGATAAATAGAAAACTTTTATTTATTTATTATTTTTTTTTTTTTTTGCACTTTTAATTTATGAGTGATTTTTATTTTTTGTGAGAGAAAATAAAAATCACGACTCGAGTTTTATTTAAAAATGTCCTATAATTGAATAACCATAGCAAATGCTATGGTGTACTTATGACATTTTAAATTATCCCCTGTTTTTATAAAACAAACGAAAAATTCGCTTGGATAAATTGTAGGTTAATTTCCTTCATATTGATTTTTTGATTCAAAATTACACAAATAATAATTATTTTTGGTCTCTGGTCAAAATTATTTTGTAATATTATTTGAATATCAGTTACTTAGTTAAAAATTTGAATTTTAATTTTTTTTTTTTTTTATTTGGTTCATTTAAAAATAAATTTTTTTAAGCAATTTCATGAATATAATAGAAACTTCATAATCCGGATTATTCGATAATCCGGACGGCATTTTAAAATTTTCTATTCCATAACTTTATAATCCGTATTAAATAATAAAAAGTCCTTTCTTATTAAGATTTTTGTATAACTTATAAAATACAGTAAGAAATTATATAATTATAATGTAAGAGTTTATTCTAGTTGAATTCTTTAATTTTCTATTAAAGTGTTTCAAAAATGCTTCAGTAAGAAGAGTACAAACAAATTTGATTTTTTTATATAAAAAATTTAAAATATGCAATGTTTTTTGATGAAAAATTTAAACTTTCATATATTTTTATATGTGGTTATGTATGAAAATATATAGATATATATGGTTGTATATATGAAAAGTATGCAGTAATATTTGTAATATATGTGTTCATATATTAAACCATATATGAATAATACCAGGCGGATCAATATTTCCGTGACTTTCGAACTTCCCTCGTAGTTATATGAAATCAACACTATTCCCATCAAGATAATAGACTACTGTCAAATTTTGAGCAACTGCCGTCATTTACTTTGCGTTTAACAGCTGTTCAAAACATACAACATCGTGTATTTTTTTAAAAATGGAAAAAAGTGAATTTCGAGTGCTCATTGAACATTATTTTTTTCGAAAAAAAAAACCGTCAATCAATCCAAGGAAAAGCTCGATAAATACTATGGGGACTCTGCACCATCGATTTCAATGGTAAAAAAGTGGTTTACTGACTTTCGTTGTGGTCGCACAAGTACAAATGATGCTGAACGTTCTGGACGGCCAATTGAGGTCAGTACACCCGAAAATGTCGAAAAAATTCACGATATGGTGTTGGCCGACCGAAGAGTAAAAGTGCGTGAGATTGTTGATGCCATAGGCATTTTATATGGCAGTGTAGTTTCGATTTTAAATGATCAAAAGAGAAAAACAATAAACGGCGAATATTATGCCAACTTATTAGACCGATTTAATGAGGATTTAAAAAGAAAACTCCGTATGGCCAAGAAAAAAGTTCTTTTTCATCAAGATAATGCACAGGTATACGTGTGCAGTCTCAATAGCAAAACTCTATGAATTGGGCTACGAATTGGTACCTCATCTGCCATATTCTCCGGACTTAGTCCCTAGTGACTACTTCCTATTTCCAAACCTAAATAAATGGCTCGGTGGAAAAAGATTCAGCTACAACGATGAAATTATTGACTATACAAATGACTATTTTAAGGACCTCGAAAAATCCTTTTTTTTTTTTTTTGGAAGGGATACAAAAACTGGAGAAACGTTGGACTAAGTGTATTGAGTTAAAAGGAGATTATGTTGAAAAATAAATTTTTGTTTTGCAAAAAAAACTGCGTTTCATTCAAAAAAGTCGCGGACTTATTGATCCACCCTCTATAACCATATATGGAACTATATATGAGAATTTTTATTGAATATGGTGTCATATATGTCATAATTTTTCGTATATGAATACATAAATGACCTACACCAAAAATACTCTTTCGATGCCGATCTGTTTTTTTTTTTTTTTGTTGTTTTTTTGTTTTTTTCTTATTTAACATGTTTATTCAAACTTCTAACTTCTTCTTTTATAAACGATATCTCTCATTTTAAATACTGTTGTACTAAAAATATGCGAAATAATAAGTAAACCTTTTAACCTTGTTTTCAAGTGGTTTTTTATAACTATATATCGTTAACTGATTTAACTATTTCAATGATATTTAATTCATACAATATATAGATTTGAATACCAAATAAATTGGTTGGTTCCTCTGATAAGGAGTGTTTGTGGATTTAATAAAAACAAGAATTTGACATTAAAAAAAAAATAATAATAATAAAATTATAAATAAAATTTTTATAAAATTGGAAATATAAAAAATCAAACGAAACTTTAATAAAATTCTTTTTTGTAAATTTCTGGTTCTCTTATCATTATAAGAAAGTCCCTCTGGTCAATTATTATATTCAAAAGAACGTACATATGTATGGAAATATATTATATGTTTCAAATCTAGTTAAGGACAATTTAGAAATTCAAAGTAAAAGCAAGTAAGCAACAATCTCAGTTTTTTAAGATGTCAATCGGTTACTCATTAAATTCCAGAGAAGGTAAGTACGAAAACCATTTTGATGAATATGGTCTGATTTTTTCTATACTGAATGTATGTATATATGTAGGTCTATTGGAAATCAAGTTACGAAGAGCAATTAAGTCACGAGGAGCAATCAAGTCACGAAGAGCAATACTTTGTGTACAAGTGCAAAATATTTATTGTATATGTATGTACTTTTTATTTTTTAATAAAATTTATAATAAAAAAATATTTTAATAATTATTCACAACAGGGCCTTTAAATACATATCAATAAATATATTGATATATGTATCTGAACATATATTTCCAATACCCTCAATTTTCGGATCCAAATATATATGGATTATAATATATGTTGGGTAATTATAATGGCTATGATATTCCATTTTTTCTATATATAATCGAAATATTCTAATAAAAAATTACTTTTTTAACTTCTCCATTATACACATATTTAATTTAACAATATTCAATGGCATACTTTGCAAGATGGCGGAAAAAAGTGTATATCTTTGGACAGATAATATCGAGGGAAATATACAACAATGATTTAAATGATATAAACTTATGGTCTTTATTTACATTAATGGAAAAATGTTTTTGTGGTGATTTTGGTTATAAATATTTAAAAATAATATTCAATGACTAGCAAGTTGTTAGATCAACTAGCTAGAATTGCTAGTTGAAATATCAGATATCAGGAAAATATCAGATCTTAATATTAATATTATCGTTGAAGCTAAAATATTTCCAATAATTATAATATTATTATTATTTTTTTTTAATATTACCATTAAATACCATTAAGCAATTATCGACATTTAATGGAAAAAAAAAAATAATACAAGCAAAAGCATTCTACTTTAACGTATTTTAAATTTTAGCGATTTAATAAAATCTGATGTATGTGATTTTATTGATACATGGATAAAATATATTGAAATTGAAATATATTGAAAATAATAAAAGAGTATATTTTTTGTAACCTATAAATTTTTTACCAAATTTCACAGGAATCGGAATATTTTCAATGCTATTCTCGAAATGCACTTAATCTACCATAATTCTCATACATATTTAAGTATAAAGATAAAAATTGGTTTTAATTTAGCAATTATGTATAAGTAAAAGAAAGATATAGTCGATCAAGACCGACTATATGATACCCTACACCATTGTATACATGCATGAAAATTCGGGAAGGGGACTTATATTACACCTGTGACCAATTTTACTAAATGTAAAATAAACGAGAAAGAGAAAGCCTGACCATATGATACCCCACACCATTGTGCATGTCCATTAAAAATCGTGGAGGGGTCTTATATTAGACATTTGGACAATTATGGATCGATACTTTTACTAAGTGTAAAATAAAATATGCGAATACAGAATATTACGCTAATACTAACATTTATATGAATTTATGCACTTTAGGGTGATTCCCGAAAGAGGGCTTATATGAGAGCTATGTTAAATTATGGAACGAACCTTATAAAATTTGTTACTACAATTTCTACTTATATAAAACTTATTTGTGTCGAATATAAACCTGATACTATCATGTGTATGTGATTTATGCAAGTTAAAGTGATTTTCGGAAGAGGGTGTTATATAGGAGTCAATTATGGACCGATTTTCATGAAATTTGGCACAAAGATTGACACTTGTACAAAACTTGCTTACACCGAATTTCATTAAAATATTGCTGTATTTAAGGCGTTTACGATCCAGCCAGCCAGCCAGTCGTCCAGGCAGCCAGATGGACGGACGGACGAACGGACATCGTTAGATCGACTCAAAAAGTGATTCTGACTCGATTGGTATACTTTAATGTGGGTGTTGGATGATTTTTTCTGTGCGTTACAGACATCAGCGCAAACGCATAACACCAAAACCACCTTTGGAGGTGTGGAGTATAAATATACATTTACAGAATAATGCGTTGATACTAACATCAAGATGAAATTATACACTTTAGGGCGATTCGTGGAGGTGGGTTTATATGGAAGCTAAGGTAGGTTATGGACGGATTCTCATAAAATTTGTCAATGTTGTTTCTACTTACATAAAACTTATTTGTGTCGAACCGATCACAACCATTTATAGGCTTCGTCCTTGTATCATAAAAGTCTCACCTGCTAAATTTCATTGAATTATCTTTAAAATTGCGACACGTACTTTGTGCACAAGGTTTACATGGACAGCCAACCAGACGAACTTTTTCTATGCGTTACAAACATCAGCACAGACGCATAATACCCCAACCACCTACGGTGGTATAGGGTATAAATAACTTAAATTTTTTTAAAACTAATAATTTCCCAATTTGTTGTTGGAAAGAAGGGGGACTATTAGCCACTTCTTGTTAAAGAGCTCACTCATAATGGTAAAAAATATTTATAAAATCTTTTCTGTTTTAAAGACTTAGATATGCTTTCTTTAATTTAAGTCATTTTGGTCGTGACCAGTGTTGCCGTTTTAGTTATTATTTTACCAAAACTGTTTTTTTTATTTTCCAATGTGGAGATGATGACATTTTTTCAATTTCGGTTATTTTTTTATTAAAACAAACTATGAACTACTTGAAAGTACTATTTAGATTATTCTGTAAACAAACTTAAAAACAAATTTGTGATAAAATGTCGATAAAAACGACAAAGAAAACACAATTTTAAAAACATCGAAAATGGTAAAAAATTGTTTTGCTACACTCCACAAACTCAGTTTTGTTCCGGCAAACAAGCAATTATTAGGTCAATTTCGTAACGCAACTTGTTTAACATGAGTTTAGTTTGGTACATGAACGATATATATTAGGGTTGTCAATTATTCGACATTGAAGTTGATCGAATAAAATTTCATAATTTTTTTAATTATTCGCGTAATAGAATAAAATTTTAATTTTCTTCGATTAATCGAATGAATAAAGAATAAAATATATTTTTCGAATAATTAATTATAAATTAACACAAATGCAAAAACTAGTATTTTGTAAATCAATTTTTCATTTTATTAACATAAAACAAAACTAAAAATAACAATTCATTAAAATAGAACAAAAAATATGCAGAAATTGAGACCATATTCAAATTACAAACAAATTATATAATTAAGTTAAATTTCATTTAAAATTATCATTCATAAAAACATAATTAAAATTAAGCATTTTGGCAATTACTATTCTTTTTTTAATAAAAGCAGATGTGTGGAAAAAATTCTTTCACTTTCAATTGATGGAGGCAATACATACCTTTAAAAGCAAATCTAGTTCTTCTGTTCTTTTTAGATTTTTCTAAATAAAGTCAATGATCATCAATATGGCTAAAATCTATTTTTTTTAATTTTTCATATTATTTATTGAGTTCAGTTAACAAACCATTGTTATAAATTTCCGAATCTTCGGTTATTTCCATATTACTCGAATCAATAAAATATATTTAAATATATTAAAATAATAAATGAAAAATTCTCAGAAATAAAGCATTTGTATATAATTTTGTTTCACTTTTTGTTGAATATTAAAAAAAAATAATAATAATTTGCGTTGGAAAATTTCCAGAATTTAATAATAACTTATACGTCTAGCGTTATTCTAACTTTCTTTTTTCAAATAATACTGAGACTTCAGTGCCCGTGAAAGGCTTTTACCCGAAATCAATTAAAACGTGGTTTACACATTTATAAATCCTGACGATATTTTCAATATTTTTCAATAGGGTTTCCAACTAAACAAAACTTTTTACACTTATAATTTCAAAAAGGTATAATAATTTGACAAAAACTCTTTTTTTTTATTCTAAATTTAAAATATCTTTAACTTTAAATCTTCTTGACAAAAGGAAAAAGTGTTTGCAAAAAAAAGCATTTTTACCACTTCAAACTAAGTGCATATTTTGTACTTCCAAAAAAATGAAAACAAATCACTCATTTACTTCTAGACATAGATTTTTGAGTTAATTATGTAGAAATATATGTTATATCAACTTTTATCCTTCGTAAAAATATCATGTCTGTTACTTTGAATGCGATTTCTACAAAACTAGTTTTTTTTGAGTTATGAAGTTCTTGAAGTAAGTGAGTTAAATGTATTTTAACAGGAAAAAAAGGTTAACAATTTCTAAGAAAATTAAAATTGCACAAGTTTTTTTATATATCTCTTAACGAAGCTAAACCAATATTTTTATTAAAAGACTTTATAAACATTGTTTTAAGAGAAGAAATTCAAAAACAGTGAACATGAATCATAAAACAGAACATCCTACGACCATGACAACGGCAGCTCTTTTTCAGCACTACGACATAATGTTAAAATCAGTACTTTTTCATTTATTTATTTATTTTTTTATTTATTTATTTATTTATTTTTTTTGCTGGAAACCTTTTGTTTTAAACAAATACATTTTAAATATTTTTCTCTTTTAAGCATTTTCAAATAAAAATTTCAAAAGAAAGTTAAGACTAATTTTACTGTACAACCGATTTTAAAAAATATTTTAAATTTAAATATAAAAAAAATATATATATCACCTTTTACATAAATAACTTCAACATTTTTCATTTTGTGTATTTTATTTCTAATTTGGTTACTTTTTTAAATTTTATTTACAAAAAATGTTTTGCCATGGCAACACTGGTTGTGACGATCTCTCCACTTTGTATATTTATATACTATAAAGAAAATAAATAAATAAATGAGCAAGAGATTCTAAAAAAAGAACGTTCTCACAAAGATCAAAGTGTATATTTTGCTTTTTTTGATGTTATTATTAATTACTTCAAAAAAAAAAATGAAAATAAATGCATTTTTAGCACGTAAAAAGGTTAACAGTTTCTAAGAAAATTACAATTTCTCCAATATGAAAGTACTTTTACCAAGCTTAAGAAGAGAACTTGAAAATCTGTGTTTAGGTTTCAACGAAACCAAAATGGATAAGACACCTCGAATGCTGATGAAGTGTGTAGCCGCACAGAAAATACGTATTCCATTCTGCTGGTTTCTAATTATAGTCCACAAACTCTGCTTTGGTATTGCCAAACAGAGACAACAAGGCAATTTATGATTGCAAACTTGTTTAAGCTGTAAGTAAGAATCTTAAAAAGAACATTCTACTAATGACAGTCATGCATTAAAATAATTATATCTGCAATGATATTTCAGCAAAGTACTTCCTTCCAATGATAACACAATGTTAGAATTATGACCGATTTTTTGTCTGAAAATTTTAAAAATTGAAATGTGTAAAAAAAAACAAATATTTTAAATTTACTAAACAGTAAAAATAAATTAGTAATAAGTCAAACAAACCATAATTTCTTCTTAATATTGAAAGTTTCGGGAAATGTTGACTATCCATCTAATGTGGATCAGTGACTTTTATCAGGTAACTGCAATTTGATATTCAATTGATATAAACAAATGTTAACATCCAAAACAAGTTCCCACCATGGGCGTATCTGTTTGGTATTAAGCATTTGTGCTGATATTTGTAACGCACAGAAAAATAATAAATCAAATATATAAATATGGCTCAGATTTGTGTTTGCCCTGAAAAAAGTTTATATATATGAGTATCTAAAGATCTTATTTATTAAATCAGTTTTTCATTTCTGATTTTATTCCATCTAGAAAAACTGCTCTAAAAAAAATTAAGTTGGGAAAAATCGAAGTCCTGCATATGCGTTACAGCGTTATATATATATATATATATATATATATATATATATATATATATTAATTTATTTATTTATTTTAAGTAATAATATAAAAAATCATATATGATAAGAAGTCTCAAAAACTAATTTGAAAGACTTTTAAATATTTATATTTAATAAAATCTGTTTACTAATAAAAATTATCGCATATTTTTTCAATGTCACATTAATTTTTTTCATTTTATTCAATATGTATACAATTAGTAACTTTATTAATATTTATTAATTATTTTGATCATAAATCTTAATAATATTATAAATAATTCTTTTAAACGCCTGTCTTGCTTACGAAAGTATGTACATATGTTGTTCATATAAAAACATGCAAAGAAAACAGACAAATGCTTTTTTTCCCTATTGAAGCAAACAAGTGGTCAAATGTTTTATATTATGTGAGCTATCGCACTCCTATGTTTTATTAGATCGCTATCACAATGCAGACAGCATTTGCTCATAAAGTAGAACAGTACAAGCTGTATTTACATGCTTTTAAGTACCTGCAGAACAATATTTATTTCTCCGCTCACACACTGATTTAAAGCACTTGAAAAATAACAAGTGGCTTGCAATGTCTTATAAGACATATTTTGCAAGGCATTAGTATCTACATACAAACATATGTATATACATTTTTTGAGGATGCAACGCTTGCTATAATAGTTTAATTTTGTGTTTACATCTTTGTAATTTGGAAAAATGTACATTATCATTGAAAGTATAAATATTGGAATATGAAAGCATAATTTAAGGCGTAAATTTTATTATTTGTCGGTAATATGGTGACTGGTTTTTAAATAACTTTCTTATGCTGAATGCAGATCAAATCTTGCAATTAGTTTTCGAGATAGAAGATGTCTGATAAAAATACAAAAATCCTAACATCTCGAAAATTGGCTGAATGTATATCTTATAAAAATATGTATATATGTCATAAATTAAAATTGATAACAGTTTAATTATTTAGAAGGTACAATTTAATTTCAGAAATACATATTTCCCTTGAAAATTAAAAGTCCTTTAAGAGATAGGATCAAAAAATTAAGTATACATTTTAACTGTATGAAATCTATACTTTCTAATATATTTATATATTTTTAATTGCAAAAACTAATATTGAGTAAATTTATAAAACTAACTTCTTTATCGATAAATAAAATATTCATAAGTAATACTCTTTTTCTACTTAATACTCAATAACACTCAGTAATCCTTAACTAAATGAGCTACAGGAACAAATTGTAATTATGTTATGGAGTAAACGTCGGTCTTCAACATATATTTTTTCTACATAAATTTATTAAAATTTGTCAAGGATATAAAAGGATAAAACTTATAAAGGACATTTTCGTCCTGACAAATGAAATTAAAATAAATTGATTTTTACAAAGGTCGTGTGTGAAACGGTAGTAAAGTTCTATGGTAAAAAATATTTTTTCTTTGGTGAAAAAAATTTTTCATTCTACTGTGTGAAATGAAAACTGTAAAATATTGACAAATTTAATTTTTTTATAAAAGAAATTGAAATAACTGTGTAAACATAAAAATAAAAAATGAGATTGAAAGAATAAAAAATGTTTTATTTGAAATAAAAAATGAGATTGAAAGAATAAAAATGTTTTATTTGAAATCCTTTATGAAAGAAAAACTCCACTTTGGTCACGTTTTGTATTCAAATGGACATTAAATAACCAATATTAAGTATTTTAAATAATGCATAGTGTGTGAAATCTTAGAACTAAATCTAAATTTTCTAAATATTTTTTGTAATTGGTATATTTTCAAACATAGATTAATAAGTATATATTTATGCGAGAGAAAAAAAAAACTGATTCAATTGTCAAAAACCTAGTTCAGCAACAAACAAAATACATGTAGTCACATATATTTTGTTTTTGTGTTTTAAAAAAATTATTAATATTTTTGAAAATTTAGTTTGAAGTGCCCCTCACATTGGCTTCTAGTTGTATTCTATCTTTTCAAACGTCGAAAAGTCATATACGTTTGTCATAATGTAACTTTTGTATGATTATAAATAGTAGGTACTAAAGGTGTAGTTTTCAGTCGTGAAAAACATATATTTTGCTAATATTTACGATAAATCAATGGAAGTTTGTAATAATCATTACGCTTTTATACTCTGTTCTCTAAAATTTTCTATCAAAAAAAGTTTTTTTTTATCACCGCATAACTTTTCACCAGATGGTAACATGGTAGCTACTGACTAGTTATACATCATATGAATTTCCTAAGTCTTATTTCCCGTCTTGTTAATGGTTTGTGTCAAAAAGATGTAAATATGAGTGCAAAACTGAAATGAATCAAATGATCCTCGAAATTTTCAACCTTTTTTTATATTTTTTAGCTTTAAAGTGCTGTAGTTGCTGGAGATTTTAGATGTATGACTTAAAGTTGTATATTCCATAGTTATTTTGTAGGGACTAAAGTTTTAATATATTTAAAACAAACTTTAAAAATACTAGACACATAAAATAGGTTTCAAAATTATTTTGAAATTCTAATATATGAATATCATTGCCTCTGATATGAATATTGGATGATAGATCATCGATTACCTCATTTTCAATATAATTTCCAATGGATGCAATGGTGTGCCCCTGAGGCGAACGGTCTCCTTTTACCATCAAATGAGGTGAGTATAATGCATTTGTATTAATTTTTGTAATGCACAGAAAAAATTTTAATATAATATACTAGACAATGTCCGCCCATCCGTCTAGTTGTCTGTCTAAAAACTTGTGCAATACGGAAAAGTTTACTTTTCAGCCATAAAGCTTGAAAAAGAATCCTTTTTTAAATATTTGGTGATGTTTTAAAATATAAAAATTCAGCTCTATGTTTAACTTATTTTTTATGGATACACATGATTTATAACGATACAATTATTTTGCTAATTATATAATAATGTCAACTTTTATTATTCTTTAACTTTTCTCATCTGATGCCCTTTTGTAATCCAATATTCATGAAATTAATTATGTAACAAACTCTGTTCATAGATCCCAGCGGGATATAATTGACCACGGTAGATTTAAAATATGAAGAACTTGTATAAAAATATTATATCACATTGATACAATACCCCAATTTTAGGGTTTATGTAGTAAAGTTTAAATGATTCTTAATGGGGTTTCACCTTCTTAATTTAAATTAGTTAAATGTGATGTTGGTTACTCTTTCTAAGTATTGATTATTATTGTCTCTAAACCCCCCTGCGAACTTTTAAAAAAGACTGTTGAACTTTAAATGGTTTAATTTATCTTATAATGGAAGTAATAGGAATGGTCAGTTTAATGAATCATTATGGTGGGTGTTTCGCAGACAATTGTACAATTAAGGGTTTTTCTTTATATTTTGGTTCTTTGTCTAGTGCTGACATCAATTAACTTGTGTCAATATTGAATTTTAGGAAATATTTTATTATGGTTTAAGTTTTATTTTTAACCAGCTGAATGTCCTTTAAAAGTATAATAAATAAATAAAAAAATTATTGAAATTTGTCCAATTTTTCTCAATTATCGATGTTTTCCGTAATGCTTCTATTAAAACTTCCAGTTTTATTGAAAAAAAAGTGCAAAAAACTGCAATATTTACGTCACTTTCATCAAAATGCAATTAATTTATATCCTACAGTCCTTCCACCTTAAAATTCATCTATTTTTAAAATTTCATTAAAATCGGTTCAGCGGTTTACAAACAAACACACACTTGATTTTATAATAGTAATATGAATTAATATGGATATTTTATTTCTATTCAAAAATATTGTTTTAATTTTTATAATTTACAATATTGCACAGTGGGGCAGAATCGATATTTTTTGGAAATAATTTTATAACTTGTAATAGGCTCGTTGGATTATTCAACTATTGGGGCTCAAAATAGAATACCTATAACATAGAAAATTTTTAACCGCTTGTCAAATGTTTGTTTCTTATCCAATTTCAAATATATCTTCCTACAGCTCTCGATAAGACCTATAAAAAATATGCTGGCATATTATATTTATCTCTTATATTTTTCAAGTTATTTGCATTTAAAATTTCAACTAACTCCATTTTGGAAAATCTTGGTTAAGTTTTTTTCAATATGTAGCCTAATATTTTTATACGATATTGTGAAATGTTACCCAGTTAGTTAAAAAAAAAAAAAAAATTATTTATCGAATTAAAAAACTTTAAGTCGATATCTCTTCCGAGTCAAAAAATAAACGATTTTAAAATTAAAAATTGTAAAAATGGTAATTTTTTTTTTTTTTTTTTTTTTTTTTGCTGAAAAAGTGACTAAACTCTTTTTTGGCATCTTCACAGACATGATTTTAGAATTGAAAACAAGTCAAACACCAAGTAGAACTAAGTACAGACTCTCCCGAGTTTGACCTATTTTATATCAAAATTTTGACTTTAGCCTATATGTTCTAAAATCCCTATATGTTCGAAAACTGTAATGTATTCCAAAGAGTTTTCCAATGGATTTTTCCAGGTGTGAAGGAACAAAGACTCAAAAATTTATTATTTCTAGTCAAAGAATCATGGATGAAAAATTTATTAATTAAGTTTTTGTTTCCTGGCATATCGAGAGTTATTTTAGGAATTCAGTCTATTCCACATTCGTAAGCGAAAGCTTCCTACTAAAATAGGTATTATTATTATGTAACAAAGGAAAGAAATTTATTTTCAGATAATATATATAAAAATTATTTAATGAAAATATGTTTAGAATCTAATAAATTTCTATGTAAATGTTTGTAATTAAAATTTATTGATACAATATAAAATAAGCCATTTTCCATCCCTGGTTGGAATGAGTGACGAGAAGAAGAGCGAATACGCCAAGATATGGAGATCATGAGTTGAACTATAAGGTAAAAACAGGGCCCGAATTACCGCATACGTGATCGAGATAGCTTTCGTATCGAATAAAATTTCGTCACGTTTCGAATGGATGGATTATAGCATTCGATAGCTAACGTAACGAAATTTTTGTAAAATGTACTAGATTTGTGTTATGTTGGAATAGAATAAAAACATATGTTTAGTGCATATTATTCTCAGCTGAAATAAAAAATTTAAAACAAACCCAAATTTTCGCGGCTTATTTCAACATATTCAGTAAATTTAAATATTTTTAAAAACAAAAATAAAATTATAGAAGGAATGGCTACATTCCTATCATTGTGCTTATCGTCCGACTCCGATTCTGAAGTTGAATATAACACAGTACGTATCCGAAAAGAAATGAGGGATAAAAGCGATCCAATGTCCTTGCCGGCTAATGCGTAAGTAAATTGCATCATTCGAATGTATTTTTAATAAAAGTTATGTAATTTTAAGGTTTATTAAGCGCTTCAGACTTTCAAAAGTAGCGTTTAATTTTCTTCTTTCTGAGCTATGTTTCGAAGGGCATATATCTACCGCCTTACCACCAAAGTTGCAGCTGGCTGTAACTTTGTCGCTTCTGGCAAGTGGAAGTTTCCAACATATTGTTGGAAATGACTACTTGATCGGTATGTGCCAAAGTGCCGTATCTAAAACAATCAATCGTGTCATAAATGAAATTGAAAACAGAATATGTCCAAAGTTCATAACATTTCTCCCAAATGAATCTACTTCATGTATGGAATTGTACATGCAAAAATTTAAACTCCCTGGAGGTAATTGTATGACATATGACAAAATCTGTAAATACTTTTTTCATATGACTTTTATGCTTTCAGTAATCGGGTGTGTTGATGGTACACATTTTGGTCTCCAAAAGCCGTCAGAAAATGAACATATGTTTTTCAACAGGAAAGGGTACCATAGCCTTAACTCAATGATAGTATGTAGAGCTCATTAATATCTTTATTTATATACATATTCATCCATATTTTCAGATATGTGATCACGAGTACAAAATTTTATCCATTAATTCCAAATATGGAGGGGCATCGCACGACTCCTTTGTTTGGAAGCAGTCCGAGGAAAGGCGTTTCTTAGACGAACTCTACAATACTAATGAACTTAAAAACGTTTGGCTTCTAGGTAAATTTACTATTTATATTATTTTATCTATTAATTATAATTATTTCTTTTATATAAATATTTTATTTCAGGCGACTCAGGATATCCCATTGAACCCTGGTTGATTACACCTTATAGAAATCCTGAAGTAGGTTCTGCTGAATCGTATTTTAATGAGGTAAATGCAAAAGGTCGTTGTATTGTTGAAAGAACAATAGGAATACTTAAAGCTCGGTGGAAAATTCTAAGCAACGATAAAAGAAGTCGTTATGCCCCAGAAAAAATCGCAAAATTCGGAAATGTGTGCGCCGCATTGCACAACTTGTGTATTTACTTCAAAGTTCCTTTATATACACAAAATATTCCTCAACCCAGCATCTCTGTTATAAACCCTATTATCGGAAATGAGACGCAATTAACACGCATTGGACAAAAAATAAGAGACCAAATAAAGTGCTCACTTATAAGATAAAAATAAAAAAAATTTATTATATTTCAATTCATTTATACGTATGTATTATAAAACATTTTTCAAAGAAAACAAAAAAATTCATTAATTAGTTAAAATAATTATAAAAAACAGTCATAAAAAATCACATTTTATTACACTAATAGCTAGGATAAAAAATAAATCACATTTTAATTCATTTGTACTTTTTTGCAGATATACACAGACTACCATTTATTTTATTGAAGAAGGATAACAAATAGGCATTTGTTTCATTGAAGCAACTGTAGTTGTAGTTTTTTTATTTCAAGCTCTACTTGTTTGATTTCCGTGTTGGTTTTGTGTTCCTCCTCTTTAATATTAAGAGATCTTTCTTTAATTTTTATCAAACGTTCTAATATTTGGTTTTGTTCCTGTTTATATTCCTCCATATTTTGAGTGTGTGAATTTAAAAGAAGTAACATTTGATTAGTCTTTGAGAGTAACTCACGTTGGTAGTCTTCTGTTGATACCACATGTGAAGACAAAATAGACATTTTTGAGTCTTTTTCCTTTTTTGCATAAGACCTTGGCTTTTCTTTCTCAACATAATCATTTATATCTTCACTGCCATCATCCTCTAAAATTGACTGCATATTTTCACTAATGGCGGCATCTAATTCACTTGTATTGGAAACATTTGGTTTCCCATAAGTTTTAACTGCGGAGAGTCCTTCCACATGAAGGTCAACCCCAGTGGCTTGGATTATTTGTTCTTCAGCAGAAGTCAGAATCATTTCCTCGTAAGGTCCACCTCCAGTTTTCTGCTTTGATGCTTTGTTAAAAGACATTTTTTTCTTGGCATTGAATTTTTGATCTGCAAAAGCCTAAAATGACAGTGTTTATAAATATTTAATTTAAATGTGTACACCAGTCTTTCAACCATTATACCTTTCTCCATAATTTTACGTCCTTAGTTGGTGGTCCATAGGAATTCAGCTTTAGAGCAAGTACATCCCATAATCTCTTGGCTGTTGCTTTTCCTTGGCTACAATTTGGTAATATGTTTTTGGCCAAATTAGGATGATCGACCATGTACTGCGCCATAACTTCCTTTTGTTTAAAATTCATTTTGTTGGTATTAGTCCTATAAACAATAATCACTTTATTATCTTGTTTTAAAACTTTAAAAATAATAATAAACTTACATCTTTTTATATTTTTTGCACACACAATTGAAAAGTTTATGATTTCGATCAGTACTGAGATGACGAGTAAAATTTAAACAGCTGATACTCGATTACGCCCTCGTTATCGTATGCTATCATCTCAAATTTCGATTGTGCTTGTTCGACAACGAATGCAGTAATCCCAAAGAGAAAAATTACGAACAATTTTATTCGATCACGTATGCGGTAATTCGGGCCCAGATCTTAAATAATACAAATGCACTTGAGCCACTCTTCATTTACGCTTTATCAGATTTTATTGAATAAATGGGAATTAAAAAAGGTCTAATTAAAGTTTTCTTTTTATATTGTAAGCTATAAAATTTAACTGGTGATTATAATGAATTATACATTAAGGAGGAAGAACATTTTTTTGTTAAATAAAATAAAGTCTATGATACACATATTCTATAATAAAAAATAAACTGGTGAATGTGAAATTGTCATAAATTCTACATAAACTCGTTGTCATCTCTTGCAATGAGGCCTTAAAAAAAACCAGATTCAATATATACATAAAACGTTAAAAAAAAATCACTTGCGACCCATAGTTGGAAGTATTTTTATATCAGTATAACTCGTAGAAAGTATGAAGAATATGAGATGATTGTAAATAGAATCGTTCATTGCAGTATAATAAATATCGAAAGATTTCAGATGAATTTACCGCTATTCCTCTTGAAAAGATTGAAGAGATTAATAAATCAGTATGTTCACTCATCGTTTAATACTGACCATTTATAAGCATCTCAACATTACTACACAAAGGACAAATCTATTGTAGGTTATTCCCTTCTATGGAAACTAAAGACCAATTGGAAGATAACCTAGAATATCGGCTGTGGGATTCACTAGAAATATTTCTATATTTTAACAGATATTAGCTTTTGTTGCGCTGATAATTACCGGAGTACTGCGTACAACATTTGAAAGAATTCTTGACAAGAACTATTATTGATAGACAATTCGCTATGTATTCGATGAGAGTATTCGAATATGTAGTGTATTCAAGCCTTTTTCAGGAATCTACTAGACATAAAAGTTGCTGCTTAATACCTGGCATCTATTAGTGAAATGGCGAAATTTTACTTTCGGGTCATATTAACATTTAATGGGTAGACGAGCTAGCCACAAATAGTTCCACCTAATTGAAAGAAATTTGGTCATCATACGATCGCGATGTATAACTATTATAGTGTTCCCTTCACCTTTTAATTACTATTGCAGAATTTTTAGTAATGATGAAGAGAAGAAATCGGTAGAACACATTTGCTGGTACTGTTCTGTCCTTATTTAGAAAAGAATTACAACATTTAGCAGCCTCTTCTAACATGGCAATTCTTCACTTCATAATGGGAAAATAACGCGGACGTTAGCACTCGGATGTGATGACTTGACAATTAAAAATCATGATCATAATATAATATACTTTTGTATATTGATTTAGTACACATACTTATAGAATGTATAAGCTATAGAAAATTGTCGTAAACCAATCTGAGATTATACTATAGAATAAGGTCTTTAATTTCTGATATCAGTTAAAGTATGTCGTTCAGAGGGTTATCTGATTTTGTTTATATTTGGCAAACATATAACTTATAAGGCCGTTAAGTCTTTTTCATTGTTGCATTTTCCAACTTCAAAAAACAATTTACATAATTTTTCTAAAGGTGAAGAAAACCGTCAAAAAACGTAGCTATAAATTTTTTTACTAGGTAGATGGATTTTTGTGGGTCAAGACTCTAATGAAGTTGAATTGAGACCTCTATAAAGGCAATAATTCAAAACGCTCGTAATGCAATTACAGCTTTACAGTAAATGTTTTGACAAATTTCTACCATTTCCATTTTAATTTACTTTTAATGTATTGAAAACTTACATTTTTACTACAAATTGCAATATTAATTGTTCTGGAACAAGAAAAGAAAAAAGGCCAACAGTTTTTTTCTGTAACTTTAAGTGTTCATGACTTTATTTAAACCAGAACATTGTTGTCATTTGAGCATTTTTCCTGCTAGAATTAACAGAATGGTTTGGCAAATTGCTTATTTTTTTTTAAATTTTGCTAAACGTTTTTTAGCATAATCGACTTACTGAAAGCATTTTTGTAGCATAGTTATTAATACTTGAAAAGAGAAATGATTAATCTAAATTTTTTGCATCGATTTACTTTTGAAATTGTGACTTAAAATTTTCCCTTAGCAAAAACTTTGTGGTAAAAAATTTCATTAGATAATTTTTTGAAAATCCAGAATATTCAGAAGACGGCGCTACAGTAGGTCACAGTTGACCAACTCGCATTTGAAAAACATATCGGAGCTGTAACTTTACAAATATGTACCAATTTAAATATTTTTACATTTCCACAAAACAAGATAAAAAGAGTTTCTATACTGTATTATCTTTTTTTGCACATTGGGCAGAATCGAATTTTTTCGGAAATAAATCTATAATTTATAATCGGCTGATTGGAATAGAAGTTACAGATTTATTTCTAAAAAATTTCGATTCTGTCCCACTGTAGATTGTAGTGATTAAAATTTAGCAGTCTCCAAAAATAGCTACTATTGATAACATTTGAAGAACCTATTTAATTATATATAAATGTATACATTATTAAATATTAAACCTAGACATTCTATTAAAATGACAATACGAATAACAATAATAATTTTGCAATTATTCTGTATGCTACTATAATTGAATTCTTGTGTTAATTTCAAATCAATAACTGCAATACAACTTGAAATTCTATAACAACGAAGTTTGAAGTGACAAATCCCACACTCCATAATGCAAAAAAAAAAAAAATATATAATAAAATATATAAAAATAAAATATTCGTAAGTAGAGGAGAACAAATATAACAATGTGCTTGATTAAAAATTCTAACAAAAATAAATAAAATAATAGAGAAATAAAGAAATGTCTATAAAATGTATATAAAATATGTTAACAACAACGAACACAACTGAAGCTTAAAGATTAAAATGTATCTACGAAAAATGAATAAATAAAATTGTTATAACTGGACAACTATCACAATAGCAACCAGGTAGCGTTATAAAGTAATAAAGAAATTTGGCAGTAACGTGCGCGACAACTACAATACAATATTCCTTTAATAAATATAACTACGAATAAAAATATTTTTATATTTATTATATGTATGACTGACATACATAGGTACATTCATATAAAATATTTGCAAAAATTTATAATCGAATGCATTTATAATAATTGAATGAATAAACTGAAAAATAAAAACAATTTTTTTCGTTTTTAAACTTCAAGTTTTTTTTGAAAATAAATAAATATTTATATGCATAGAAAGTATCTCATAGATACAGTTCAATTGGTTGCTCTTTAGGGTGCTTTTTGTTGTTTTCATTTCTATATGTTCACATTCCATTTACAAAAATTATTATTTTGGTATGAG
This sequence comes from Protocalliphora azurea, assembly GCA_932274085.1. Taxonomy (NCBI): domain Eukaryota; kingdom Metazoa; phylum Arthropoda; class Insecta; order Diptera; family Calliphoridae; genus Protocalliphora; species Protocalliphora azurea. Next base: position 91,852,633 of record OW026520.1, read on the forward strand.
AGATTTCTTGTTATGATTGGTGGGTGGTGTTAAGGGTGTTTTTGCGTTATAATACATACTCGAACAAATACATTTGAATTACATAGATATTTTTAATATGTCACCCATTTACCTTTTCTTCCTCATTGAAAAATTAAAGGCCTTCACTGTACAGGCGCTGAGAAATGCCATAATTTTTTTTTAAATCCCTAAGCTTTTTGAAAGTTAGTACAGCAGTTTGCATTAAGTCAATGGTACATAAGTGTCTTTTAAACCAGACTTTAGTGTTAACAAATTTGTTAATAATATCATCATGTATTTACATTCATTCTAACATACCTCTTTTGTATAGCTTCTTCGAAATCTTCACTATAAAGATCTCAAAATACTCCAAAAGAAGAGCGAACAATTTTGCAATGGCTAGACGTTTTCGTGATGGTAAATTAAAGGCCTACTAGAAGGCATCTTTAGCGCTACTTCTTAGTGGTTCATCGTTAATATTGATTGTATTTGTATTTGTTTTCGTTTTCGTTGATATTAAAGAACTTTCTTTAAAATACAGTGGAGAAAACAAATATAACTACATATTAATAAAGAGTTAATTTTATCATTTAATCGGTTAATATATTAATATGTTTAAGAAGTGTTCAAACATCATGTAATACATATTAAGTTTTTTACTGTCGTTTTAATTTAATAACAAAAACAGTAGTCCACCACTGGGTTTCGTACAGTGTGACCGATTGGAAAAATTCTGTAATAAATCTATGTCTCCTAAGTAACGACAACATTGACTTCAAATTTTATATGCATTTAATTTAGGTTAGGTTAAATGGGCAGCTGTACATCTATATGTTAAGGGCAACTCAATTGGGTCTTTTCGGTCCCATTGTGTTACCCTTAGGGATCAAGTAGGATTAGTCTACAAGTTCAGACCAAGGTTCGAATCGAAGCAACCCAAAGCATGTATGAAGGAGTGGATCATCCTGATAGCAATATATGAATACACGCACAAACGGACTGACAAAATTCTCAGTCCTGATTATCGAAATAGTGGGACAGTGACTTAGAAGATTTTCTACTGTTTTTCCTCTTCTTTATTATAATAACTTCTACAATATTCATTAAAAAGGGGCATGACTCCTAGTATGCGCACCTACAATCCAGTGCCCAGAAATAACGGCTAAGAAAACACGTAGCCAACACCATAATTGTCTCGAGATAGAACATGTGGATTCACCTGTCCACCAATGTGGAGTTATTCTCGATAAGCATTGCAATATCACTGATCTGCAAGAAGATAGCGGTATGCCAACTAGTCCATATCTTCATTATGAAGGAGGGGACCATTTCTGGCCAGTTTATCCACAGTAAGATTTCTCGGGGTATTGGAATGTCCCTTCAGAAAGATTACCTCTTGGCCAGAAAGTCTCGGCATCTAATTTATCAATTGGCATATAATTTATCAATTTGGATGTCGAAAAGACATTCGAAAGAAATTTAAACGCAAGTTTAGATTTTTACACCAAATACCCTATAGTACATTAGCCAATTTACCGCTCTCTTAATGGTCGAGATTTTCACCTGAAGAACACTGGAGTAATCCGGCAATTTAAAGGAAATGTTTTTCCTGCAAGCGGGAATGTAGACAACGTCTGTATATCCACAGTTTTAAACTTTAGGGAATCGAGTTCCATGAGCAATGAATTTACTACAATATTTCATAGAAGTGGAGATAAAACTCCCCCCTGAGGAGTGCTTCTATACGCCGCTTCCATAGTGGAGATTATAACCCTGTTGGTTAGTAATCTCTATATTAGGCTAACAAAGAAAAAATACAAATTGACTTAAATTATGAAATAGTTTATATTAATTAAATTTTTAATTGATTTTGGTTTAAATTTCAATTAATTTTTTTAATCAAATTGATTAGAATTATGATTGAATGTTTGTCTAAAATCAACTAAAAATTTTATTAATTTAATTCTAGTTAATTAAATCTTTCCCTCAATAAAAGCGCATGAATTTTATTATAGTTATTTATTAAATTTTTAAAAATCTTTAAATGATAGAAGTAAAATTAAAAGAAAGAAATAATAAAACTCCAAATTTTATGGGGGGAAATGAAACCTGGTACATAGTTTCATCTTTGCGTCTTATACATCTCGTTAAAATCACTTTCTATATATATAAAAGAAAGTGATGTTAGTTACTATTGTTATAACTCAAGAACGACTAGACCGATTTTGATGATTCTCACCAATTCGGACCGGTCACCGGCCAGAAAAGGATAATACGAAAAAAAATTCGCGAAAAATCCGCGATAAAAAAAAACTCTTTTTTGTCATAATTTCTTTGCCTTAATAATCATTAAAAATATTTTTTTTAATACAAATTATAACAATTACTGTTTCTGTTTCTATCGAAACGCTTACTTTTTTGTGCAATTTGTTTTCTGGTGGTGGTGTAGAATTCTATTTCCAAACGGTAAGTTCCAAGTAAAGCTCATCATTTAGTGAGGTTGTGATATTTAAAACCATTTGTTGTATTTTTGGCATTCGTTATTAAGTGTTATTCACAATGCCGCGACCCCGGAGATCTAATATTTCGCGTCGAACACGTAATGCAAGTACTTATCGTAATATCGTCAATCAATTGAATATATATGAACGAGAAATCGCACGAGAACAACCCCGTATTAGTTTGGCCCAACTTCGTACATCACAAACGCAGGAAGAAAGGCAGGCGAGAAATGAAACGGCTCGGTTAGCAATGAGAAATCGTCGAGCAAATGTAGCAATTCAACAACTTTAAAATTTTTAATCAACGCATAAGAAGAATTGCTTCAAGTTCTGATTTGAATCAAGCAGCGTTCCATTACAACTGCAATTTCGACTACAGCTCTCATCATTCCGTTCAAAAAAAAAGACATTGTCTATCCGCTAACCTTAAGATGAAGTAATAAATAAATATAAATTCAAATTTGCCTTAAATACATGCGTATATTTTTTGATTGAGCCCACATCTACATCATATTTAAATTCTTCTGTAAAAAACACTTTATAATAGGTATTCCTTAGATTTTTATTTAAAGGTCGTAAATTTCGTTAAAATATCAATTTAAATCGTTCAGTAATACAACACTAATGTTTGCTTAGGGCCAGCAACGCGGCTCGGGTCAGCTAGTAGTTAAATATAAATAAGATTTTTTGAACCTTTGAACACGTTCCAATAAAGATTTCAATATAATCCTATCAAAGCGCTTTTAAGACATGGTATGAGATACCAATAAAAACATTAAAGAATATGACAGATGTCTGAGCAAATCGTCAAAAACAATCAATATGAACTGACTTTTCACATACAAATAATCTCTCATAGAACAGCTTTAACACAAACTTGGATCATGAAATTAAATATCTATATGTATAAAATTTGTATTTACCAAATGATTATATATTGAACGCTTCTCCGAAAACTGAGAAAATCCTTAAAACATTTCGTATTACAGTTTTTTAAACGATAAAATGAGCCCAAATAGTTGGAAATGGTTGAAAATAGAGTTACATATTTTATTTTCATATTTTTTTATTGTCAAATTTTTCTTTTTTCTGTATATTTTATTTATTAAAAGCAGTCGATTTTTGTCAAAAACCTTTAAACTAATTAGAAATTTAATTAAATTAATTAATAATTATATTTCAATATTAAAGGAATTAATAATTTTATTAAAAATATTTGGAAATATTTTTTCCGGTATCACATTATTAAAGCCACTGTCTATATGAAGAAAATTCTCCAATGCATATTTTTTGAATGTAATGTAGGATTTTTGCCGTTCATGTAGGCGTGTTGGTACGATGGGGTTAATTTCTACAAAGGTGCAAATCAAGTTTTTAAAAGTCCTTTTATTGTTTGCATCTTTGTTCCAATAGGTTTCCTAAAACAATTCATATTGATCAGCTTAATCTTGGAAGAATATAAAAAGAAAATAAAAATTTATCTTCAGTTCTTTACCAGTGATTAAAAATAAAGCACTTAATATATTTCGCCCAAAAGATGTTAAGGTTTTTTCTTTTTTGTAAATAGGTTTCTAAAAATTTTTAACACAAGTCAACAAAGTATTAGGCAAAATTGTATCGCAAATAATTTTACGTTTTTCATATTCGTTAGTAGGCGCGTTCGGCGAACTTGCCGAAGTTACCCAAAGTCAACCAAACGCCCTCCAAACAAAAAGTAAATTTGTTAATACTCTCATTTGTCCGAAATTTCCCAAAAGTTAGTCGGACACAGCGAGCATATAGAGAAATAAAAATTTACAGTTACAGTTTTTCGGGGCTTTTACATTTGTCACATGCAATCGATTTTAACCTTACTTTTAAATTGAATTATTGGTGGAGTGAAATATAAAACTCAAAGTATTGATATCAATGGAGACTATAAAACTCGGAGAGGTATTGGTTGAGTGGATGATTTGTGAAGGAGGCTTCTTCTGGAATAAACGACCTGGCAGATTGCTTCGTCATTTAAGCTATTAGGAAATATATATATATATATATATATATATATATATAAAATTTTAATTTTTATATTATTTTTTCCATCAAAATATCGCCCTTTTTTCAATTAGGTGATTATCACTTCCGCAATAAATTGAAGGTATCCCATTGAGATCATCTGGAAGAGATCAATGCAATAGTTTTAATTTTCAGTCAAAATTTTTTCAGTTGCCGAAAAATATTTTAGAAATGAAAAAATATTGAAGAAATTTGTTTGTCTTTTAGCAGAAAAAAATGGATATTTAATGTGAGCGTTTTATTTTCGTGCTATATAATGTTAAGATTTATGTGCATGCATGCTTTATTCCATCTTCCAGAAGGTTATCTGGCGGAATCTTCTTTTTTCCACCTAGATGATTATCTAGCAATAATGACTACTTTTCTTCTAGGCGTATTGATTTCTTATTACTTAGACGTGGCGCCTGTGACGCACAATCTCTCCTGGGGAAACTTCGGCAACACGAATATGATTATTGCGCAATACAAATTAGAATCACTTTCGTATTATTTTGCTTGTGGGGATTATATATGAAATAGATAATGCATGTATATTTGCTCCTTTGCAGACATCACAAAAAATATGTAAGTACTATTATTTTCTTCTTCTCTTCATCAGTATAATAATATTGTGAGTCTAGTTAATAATGTCCTTCAATGTAGGTGGTTTACAGCTAACTCTATAAATATATGAACCTTGTGCGTAAATTAACCAGATCTTAGTAATTGCTAAATTAGACTTGATATGTGCGAATATTTTGGTACCCTTACTCCCTTACTAGTATTTTTCCCAAAATATTCTAGCATTAGGTGAAAATAAATCAAGTAGTAACATTATATTCGGTCAACCCCGATCATTAGGTGTGTTTATCAAAGTAATTTCTCGAGAGGTTCCTATATTAAACCTATAGCTAAAATTTAACCGATTCTTGTGAAATTTGAAAATGTGTTAAAAATTGCGCATGAAAAATAATACTTTGATACTGACTTTTATATGGGGTTTATATACTTTTTTGTTATTTTCGGAAGTACGTATTATTTGGGAGCTATTGTCCATTATGGACTAAACCTCATAAAAACTGATAGTTCGATTTCTGTATATATAAAACTTAATTGTGTCCAATTTCATATACATGCTAATAAGTGTTAATATGTGGGATTTTTCCACCTATGATGGTTTGGATACATATATGTCCATATATTTAATCTAGCCATTTAGCTCAATTTACATTAAACTCTATAGCTGCATTACAAAGCAGTATTCAGTGCCGATGAGTACCTTAGTGTTAAGTCGAGACATATATTCTTAAAGACTTCCATGAGAACTTTAAGAAAAACAAAAGGTTTGCAAGCGATTAAATGATTTGCGTATCAGATTTACCATTTTGTCCGATAACTGCCATAACACCCGTCTACAAAACTTAAACCCGATTGAGTGAATTTTTGAATTTAACAACAATACCTTAACATTTTTACTTGTTAATTTGTAATTAATCCAGATATATTTATCCATGTCAATAGGTATTCGCTGAGTAATTTTACTGAAACTAGAGGAACTAAACAGATAACACGTAGAACTATAAAAATGTCCCTAAACAGTAATAGGTAAGTAATATTAAATAAGGAAATTTTTAATAATGACTGTGTTTCTTTACTTTAGGTCAATTTGGTCATTGATATAAAGAGCAAGAAGTGTCAAATGTTTTTATTGTTTATATGAACGTTTAATCACAATATGTACTGTATTCCACAACATTAAATGTTTTTTTTTTTAATAATACTAATAGTAATATTATATAATCTTATTACCTTATTATAAACTTAATTTTCAATGACATGTTAATGAAATTAACATTCTATCACAATGATTATATTATTTTGCACAATCTACATCTTTAAAAACTACAATAAATGTAAGAAAAAAATTCGTATTATTGCTTTCAAAAATTCATGTTAAGCATTAAAATAAAATAAATATTGTTTAAAAATCTATAAAAAAAAGTAAATATTAAGGGCACTCATTTAAATACTTAAGTTTTTCATTTGCGCAATTGTGCATACTTGCGCGAAATGTTTCAAAGGTTAAGAAAATGAGAAATCATTGTAAATAATTGAAAAATTATGTTAAAATCAAAGCTACATGAAATGATTTTATTTTAATTAACGTAACTATAATTTTTTACATCGCAGTTATTAATAACTTTTAAATATAAACAAAAGACAGCCGATTTATAAAGGCACATTTAAACAGCGCAAGTTTACGAGACTAAATAGTTTTTCTAACATGCGATACTATTTAGCAAATGAATTTCCATACAATTTTTGACAGTTCATTGCGAGTGTGTATATTTTCACACATTGCGCAGTTTTCGAGGGTTTTGCGCGTTTTCATGAGTACTTTGATTTTAATTGTTTTGTTAAAAACAAAAAAGTAATGGAATTTATGAGAATTTTCGAATATTCAAATTCGCAAATAGTATAAAAATAAAAATATTTTAATAAGAAAAAACAATTTTTTTTCAATAAAACATTAACGGATTTGAATGTTTGATTTACAAATTCAGTTATAGGTCCAATTTCAGTAAAAAATATAACTGATTCTAAAAATTTAGTAATAGAATACGAAATTTAAATTTCCCAAATGTTACTAACTAAATTTGACTCACTGTAAAGGTATTTATATATTTGCACAAATATATAAAATATTTACCGTTATTTTTCATATTGATATCAATTTCAAATTAAAAAGAAAAAATATCCAATTTACAACGCACAAATATAAAGTTGAAGTATAAAAAAAAATCATGTTTTGTGTATTGCCAAACGTATAGCTTCCTATTATACAGAGTGTCATTTGGCAGGGGCGTGTTCTGTTACTGACAGTTGTCTTCTTTATGCTATTGCTGACGAATATTGTTGTTGCTTTTGCTGTTTTTATATATGGTATTTGTAACTACGTTTGTGAGAGTATCACCCATTGCGAGCATTATTTATGAGGACTCTATACTCGTACATACACATACAAATATATATATATATATTTTTTTTATTATACTATCGTCTACCTTCCCCCTAACCCCCAAAAGTATGCTTGTTTTTTGTTAAGGGTGTTATCATCACTCTTAAAAGAACATAAAGCCACACAGGAACACACACACACACATACACCTCAAATGTTGTCTTCTATTTTCGATTGGGTACTCCCATAAATTATTCATAATGCCCTTTAGTCTTCGTTTGCCAGGGGCTTGCGTTTTATTTTTTGCATTCTCTTAGCTTTTTTTTCTTTATTTATTTTTTGTATTTGTTCAATTCTATTGGGAAACAATTTTAGTTAAATGAAAAATTAAAATAAAAAAAAATATAGAAAATATGAACAAAATTATGCGTTGTGCAAAAAAGTTTAATGATTTCATTTGATCAAATATTGAATTTTTACTGTATGGGAGAGATGATATAAAGAATATTTTTTTTTTTTTTTTAAATTAGGTTGTTTGTGTGTAGAAATTTAAAGGATGTTGAAATTTTTATATTGGTATGTTTCAGGAATATGTTTTATTTACATATAAAATGTTATCATCAACTTTAGAGAATCGCAATTAATAGTAATATTAGAAAATGTGTGCGTATTACAATAAATTTTAAGGAACAATAAAAATTTTTAGTACCCGATAACATTGATCGGTAAAAAAATCCTCCATTAAACAGAAATAAGTGGACTAATTGTATGGAATTCTAAGTGCTAAACAAAAATCTGTTTTCAGTTTTTATTTTTATAACGTATTGATTTTTTATGGACACAACTTGTTATGAGAACGGTTTGTCCAACTTAGATAAATGAAACTTCAATAGATGCCGACTAAAATTACCTTCAAGTTTTTTTAACATTATTTGCTTACCCGCTCAATAGTTTTGAAGTTTTTCGGAAAATTGTGGTGAAAAAAATCAATATTTCAGGCAAAGTTTGAAAATGTTACTTCTTAAAAGTTGCTAAAAAGTTAAAAATTTTGGCTGTTAATATTTTTTTTTTTTTATCATAAAAAAGGTATACTACGATTTAAATAAGCATATTATGTACGTATTTTTACTATACGTAATATTTATTGTACTTAACCAAAAAAGAGTAGTAAGTACGGTAAAAAGGGGTGTATATTTAACCAACAAGAAAAGTAGGTTAAATATCAATCAGCAAAATCATTAATCAATTCAACAAAAATTTTTGTTAATTTTTCGTAATTCAGTTAAATTGACGAAAAGTCGTCAATATGACTAATTGACTTAGTTAATTAGAAGGTAATTAATTTTAAAAAGTTTTTGTCAAATTGAATAAAATATTATTCAAATTAACTAAAATTTCTCTTCATATTGAAGAATTTTTATTCAATTTTTCTACACTATTTTATTTCATTCTGCTAAATTTTAGTTGAATTTAATAAACAATTTATTAAAATTAACTAATTTCCTTCTTTAAATTGAAGAATGTTAATTAATTTTTACTATTGAATTTTATTCAAATTGACATTTTAAAATGTCTTTTAAACATTACGTTTATTTATTATTGTATTATTTTATTCAACTAATAACAAATTATTTTTTTGAATAAAATATTAATATATAAAGCACTATACTTACTATCATCAAAAATAAAACAAATAATAAACTATAAATACTTTAATAATATTTATTGTATATAAAAGAATTAATTATTCTTTTAGCAAAAGAAATAAGTATATAACAAAAACTTCACTTCTTATAAAAAGCTAAAAATAAATTAAAAACATCCAAATAATTAGTATAAAATACACTGTGCTAGTAGCAAATTTTAACAAGCTGGTCACTCTACTGATAAAGCTAATTCAAGTACGCTGAATTCAATGGTGCACAGTGGGGTCAAACGCAAATTTTTTGGTAATAAATCTGAATCTCCTAAACTACTGGTCGGATCAAATTGAAATGTATGGAAGAGTTGTAGAGGAGGACCTAAGCTTTCAGAAAAATCATCTTGTAGTCACCCTGTGATAACACGAGATAAGCTACAGGGTGTCAAAGTTGACTACCTCGAGTATGTAAAAGTTAAAAAAAATCGTAACTTGTACAAATGAAGTCCGATTTTAAAGATTTTTATATTTCTGGAAAGTGCTTGGCAAGATAAAGAAAAAATAAGCTTACTCATCTAAGTTATCTCTTACAGTTAAAAAGATATTTACGCTTGAATTGTGAATTTTTGATTTTTTGGCTCGACTTTCTTTCGTTTTTCGGGAATAAGTCCGGAGATATATGAGGTAAAAATTTTTTAAAAATATTCTGTAATTTGCTACATATTTCAAAATAATATGCTGAAAGAATTTTTGGATTATCTCAATTCCTCTAGACGTGAAAAATATTCAAAGTCAGCACTCTGAAATTGGCATGAAAAATGGCTATTTTTTTACAAAAATGTAGTACAATTCATTCACTTTTTTCTCAAAGTTCCGTTAATAAAAAAATTTTTTCCTTATTAATTTCAAAAGATAAGGCTTCATAAATGGTTAATAAAGAAATTTTGAATTGATTTAAGTTTGCACCGTACATCCAGCATTGGCCGAAAATTGTCAATTTTAAAAAATAGTTTCATTTTTATCGATTAATAAAAAAAATGTCACGCGAGCTTTTTTAAATTTGGTACCCATATTTTTTATAGAAATAGATTTAGAATGATTTAACACTAAACTGCTTCCCGCTCGGCCAAAAACGAATGCAGGAGTGGAGATTTTATGTTAAAAGTCAGTTTTTTTAACGACTATTTTTAAAAGCATATTAAAAGCATATTATCATAATATTTTTAATATTATTTCTTATATAATGTATAAAACACAAATCAAGCTTTCATTCCTAAAAAAATCAATAAAATAGCTCCAATAACCTATTTTTGGTAATTTTTCAAAAATAATTTTTTTTTTTTAAAATAGCTGAAAATCCAAAAAAATTTAATTTTTTTAATACAACTCCACTAATTTTGCAAATACTTTAAAAATGTTAAAAGAATATAAAAATAGACTTATTTACCAATTCAACGATATATAAAATGTTGATATAGGTCATTTAATAATAGTAATATAATGGCCTCAAAACTACCAAGTCACGTCAAAATATATTAGTCAATTTTAAAATTAAAAAAAAAAAATTGTTAACAAATTCGAATTAATGTCTTTTTGAGGGTGCTAAATTGAATAAAATTATGTGTTGTTTTACTTAGGAAGAGTTACTTGCAAATTTACTAAAGTAATTCGAATTCGTATTGCTTAGAAGAAAAATTTTATTGTCGCAATAATCATATTCGTATTGAGGATTTTTCCCCATCGGGAGAGATTGTGCGTCACAGGCGATACATCTAAGCAATAAGATATCAATACACCTGGAAGAAAAATAGGTATTATTGATATATAATCGCCCAGATGAAAAAAGAGGATTCCGCCAGATAATCTTCTGGAAGATACAATAAATAATAGAAAAATTATCACTAAATAAATCTTGAAATAATATAATAAAGAAATCTTTTATATCTTGAAAAGACCTGTATGCACACAAAAAACGCTTACATAAAATATTCATTTTTTGCTAAAAGACAAACAAATTTCTTCAATATTTTTTTCATTTTTGAGTCATTTTTCGACAAGTGAAAAAATTGTGACTGAAAATTAAAAGTATTGCAATAATTTCTTATAGATGATCTCATTGGAATATCATCAATTTATTGCGGAGGTGATAGTCTTTCTGTAAGGTGACTATCACCTCAAGGCAATATTTTTTTTGTTGTTTATTGAATAGTTTTCTTTAAACTGATAAAAATGCAATATTAGAAAAATACTGCTTTGATGATTTTCGTCCAAATAATAAGAAGCAGATATTGGGTAGATTTTTTCCAGAAAGTTATCTTCCAAATGTTTATAGGGATTTGTTTGAAAAAAATATTGGATTGAATTTTTTTTAATATTTATATTTAAAATTTAAAATTTTTTATTGCGTTATTGAGATTAATTTTTTTGATATTTAACGATAATTATGTTTTAATCGCTAATCATAATTAAGTTGAAATTGAAACGCTTCTGAGATATTTTTATTTAAAGTATTTTAAAGTTTTTTTTTTTTTTTTTTATTTAAAGTACTTATGTTTAATAAAAAACTCGTATGTATTATGTCTGCAATACATATCAATATTTTTGTATATTTATTTTATATTTTTATATATATTTTAAATATTCCTGGCAAAAATGACTAGCAAATGCTTGCAATAAAGAACATTTTTACCACTTCAAAAGTAGAACTAAATTTATTATTTGTACTTTTTTGGAAATTATTAATAATTACTTTCAAAAAAGTGAAATTGTATTTTTATCATGAATTTTTATAATCTTGTAACAAAGCTATAATAATACTTTTATTAGAAAAAAAATTACTAGGTTAAGTTTTAAGAGAGAAACTTCTAAAAAAAATGAACAAGAATCTTAAAAAAAAATCATTCGAACACAATTTGTTCAAGTTATTAAAAATGCGTTTTGTTGTAAGTTAATGGAAAATATAGATAAAATGAAAGATATTAAAAATGTTTGCGAGTGGGAAAATTTTGCTCGAGCGCTTATTTCTAAACCTAGTCTTCATAGTTCATTGAAAATTCATGACGAAATGGTGGCAATTGAAATTAGTAGTGTTCGAATTGAATATAAAAAAATAACGATTTACATTAGGTTTTCCATTTTAGAATTATCGAAATTATGAAATTATGACTATATGATACCCAAATATCAGGAAAAATTAAAAGTTTAACTTAAAATATATGAATACGGATTAATTTATTTATGACGATATTCGGAATGATATAATCTCATATTTCGACAAGTATGCATAATGGAAAAAAGTGCTTTCAATTTTCCTCTTATGAATAAATGAAAGACGAATGAATGAGTTATGGGCCAAAACCTGGAAAAATCTGTTAAAAATATACACATGCAAACATTTATGCTCAAGCATTCTAATGACTATTATTGTTATACCCTTCACCACAGTTGTAATGGGTATATATAAGTTTGTCATTTCGTTTTTAATTTCTATGACATTCATCTACGACCCCAAAAAGTATATATTTTTGGATCCTTATTGATAGAGAAGTCGATATAACCATGTCCATCTGTCTGTTGAAATCAGTTTTTAGAAAGCCCCAGTCATAGGATAGACATTTTTTATACATCAAATTATAGGGAGTATTTCTTAGAATGACACTAGGAAAAATCAACAAAATCGTTCAATTAATGGCGAAGATATCGCCAAAAAACCGAAAAAGCCTCTGAAAACGTATTTGTTTCTACTTTTCTAAGTCCCTATATAAGCTACTGACTTCGTTTTTACCCGGAAAACTCTGAATCTCTTTTTGTTATGTTTTCGCGGAAGAAATGAACAAAATTGGTTCATTAGTAACTGAAATATCGTTCAGAACGCATTTTTATACTTTGTGAAGCTTCTATATAAGCTTCAGAATTCGTTTTTATACAAATCTGTTGTAACTATTTTTCTAAAATTTTGGTTTTTTGAATTAACCATATCGGCCCATAAGCAACTGAATTATAGACAAAAGTCTGAAAAAATTATTAAAAATATACACACACAAACATATATTGAAAGCATTGGAATGACTTTCAGTGTTGTTGTTTTTTGTATTGGCTAGCAGTGGTTGTTGATTGTATATACATACAATTATTTTTATGTATTTTAGTTGGAAATAGAATCATTGCAATAACACAGTGTTGTTGTTGTATCTGCATACAAACATATACATATAAATTATTAGTCATCAAAAGCTGTCAGTGTTGCTGGTGTATTTTTTAAGGAAGCAACGCTTGCTATGGTAGTTTAATTTTGTGTTTATATTTTTGTATTTTGGAGAAAAATACAAAATTATTTTTGTAAGTATAAATGTGAAAATATGTAAGCATACTTTAAGGCATAAATTTTATTATTTGTTGAAGGGTATCAAAGCTTCAGTACGAATATAGCGAATATAGCCGAATATAGCGCTCTAACTTGTTTTTTGTATAAGCAAGCAGTTGACAACAGCAGTATTAGAATAATTATGAGTGTTGTTGTTTTTAGTGTATGCAGTCAGTTATTTCGGTATTTATGTATGATCAAATTTGTTGTTTTTTCTTGTTTTTTTTTATTTGTTTAAGCAAGCGATACTTGGCGGAGAGGGGGGTATGTATATTATTTTTTTAAGTATAAACTGGAAAATATTAAAGCATAATATTTTTTTTATATGATGGTAAAGTGGTAAAGGGTATAAAAGATTCGGCACAAACGAATATAGCGTTCTAACTTGTTTTTCAATATTCTAGTTTTTGCCACAACAAAAAAAAAAAAATATAAAATATTTCGTGAACGATATAACTTTAAAATTTAATACAAGATTTTTTAGGATATGTGTACTAAAATTTAAGTAGTATTTTAGCTGAAAATGAGTTTTCTTTTTAATTTCAGTTTATATCGGAGGTGGGGATTTTTTTTGTTCCGTTTAAAAAGTAAAATAGTATACTAATAAATAATTTATTTCTAAAGATTTACACAAAATTTTATAATGATAAATTTATAATTATATAACTATTATAAAATTTGGGAACTTCATTATATGTATGAGGTAGACGTGTCCTTGCAATTACCGTTTATTCCCTTCCAATTTACCGTTTATTCCCTTACATTAGTGCATCTTGGAAGTAAGTCAAAAAACACTTATCTTCGATAGCAGCACAAATTTTTTACTGGGATAGATAAACATAGATATAAAACTCTATTGTCAAAAACCTAAGTCGGTTTTCAATAAACTAAAGTCTAATAATGATGTAATAAAAAATTTCATTAGAAACAAAAATATTTATAGTTCGTCTCAATTTTTTAGTAATTTTTTTTCAACTGAGTTTTTTTTTAAGTTTCATATGTTAATCTATGGATGTGGAATTCATAGTGTACATGACGAATAGAATATATTATAAGAAATAGTGCTGGCAAATTACTCTACTTTTGAATACTCGATACTAAATACTTTTCATTTGGGCACTCGATACTTAAAGAATTTTTTAATTTGAAACCTAATTTCTAATTAGGGTTCCTTTTTTTAATAAAACAAATATACTTTACCGATTAACATGAAATTTTATAAATTTACTTATATGAAACATAAAATAAATAACTTTAACTTTAAATTCAACGTTAACAAAAATCAATAAAATTATTTTCATATTTTTAAAAATGAATTTGTATCTTTATACGGAGTTGTATTTTAGCTTTTATATTTTTAATACGATATCATTAAAAAATTAAACTCTTAACTAGTGTCAATATTGGACAATTTTTTTTATCAAGTCAAACTTCAAAATTACCCGAATTTATAGAAGGTGACGACAGTTGTGCAAAAACAACAATAAGGAAAATTCATTAGTGTTTTTATATATGCAATTTGACACCTGAAATAACCAAAAATTATAATTAACTGAGGTTACCTTGTGTTGATTCGTACTGATTTTGACATTTGTCTTGATAAAAGTTTGTCTAATATAGACACTACGTAAAAGTAGTAGTAACTACTTTACAGAATTGAGTACCAAAAAAAAAAAAAAAAAAAAAAAAAACAGCAAATAATATATTTTTCAAGTATTTAGGGGCGGGTGAAAAAGAATTGTCGGATATGGTGTCCATTCCGAACATTTTGACTGAGTCTATCGCTTAGCCCACCAGACTTCACTACCTAGCCATAATTATGGCATTAAAAGCAGTGGCTTCAGGATTCCGGTATATTGGAAAATTCGACTCCGAATTCAATGATATTCACTACAGACATTGGCTTTTGGAAGTGTTTATCAAATCATAAACTTTTAGACTCATGGCTCTTTCCGGTTCAAAAATATGACATTATGAAGAACGAAAAAAGGTTAAAACTTTTCAATGGAGTACAAAGTATTACCTTTATAACGATATATACATATAAATTTTATTTATACCAGAAGTTTAAAGATTATAGTTGGACATATAAAATTCAAAAAATTATTTCTCAAAAAACTATATTTTTAAAATTCTTTAAAAAAATATAATTTTGACATATGTAAATCTTCTCCGTACTCATGTAAAATTTCAGTACACACAATTATTTAATTTAGAAGTTATGAAGCAAAATATCGTAAAGAATTAATTTCATAAAAAATTAGTTCATATTTAAAATAAATTAAATTTTATATACAAAATTTGACTTTAGATTATATTTTGCTAAATAACTTCTAAACTAAAGATTTGTCAAACAGGAAATTTGTACGAGAGTTGTGTTAGCATTATATAATTTTTTTGAGTATTTTAAAAATATCGTTTTTGGAGATATAATGGTTTAATTTTTATAAATCTAATTTTGACCTTTGAACTTTAGAATTAAATTAACTTTCAAAATATATACACATGGTTTTAAAGACAATATCTTTATATTTTAAATGATACTAAAATACAAATTTGATTATGTGTAGTTTATAAGTTATTAGTAAATAGACTATATTTTGGTCCATAACTTCTATCATAACTTGTATTTCTAAGTAAAATATATCTGAGGCAAAAAGGAAAAA
This sequence comes from Protocalliphora azurea, assembly GCA_932274085.1. Classification (NCBI taxonomy): domain Eukaryota; kingdom Metazoa; phylum Arthropoda; class Insecta; order Diptera; family Calliphoridae; genus Protocalliphora; species Protocalliphora azurea. Next base: position 91,868,795 of record OW026520.1, read on the forward strand.
CTATATAATTGATTTCTCTTACTTTTCAGGAGATCGCTTTTAGATTTTAAATTAAAATTAAATGTTGTAGGTATACAATTTTGAATTATCTACCGTGTGTATATATCCGCAATTCGTGCGAAAATTATTTGATACATTTTTTAAACCGATATGTATATTGACTATCAAAAAATACAGCAAAAAAGTAATGCTGTTGCTTTTCCCTTTAATAATATTTAATATTTTGCTTAAATAATATCTCAAGTTATTGATTTTTTCCTAAATAGAATTTTAAAATATATTTTGAATATAGTCGGTGCGCTGAAGAAAAGTTCTATGTGTTTTTGAACAACATTTCAGGAGAGCGAAAAAACAAATTATTATAAACAAATTATGCCATACAAAATTAAGTACTATCATTTTGATAACTTTGTAACGGTTCAAAAGACAGTGGTTTATCATTGAGAGGTATATGCTGCCTATTATTATTTACTACTCAAGGATAAATACAGAACCAATAACAAAATAAATTTAAAATTTAGGTAGCAAAAAAATAATATTTAATCGATTTGAATACAAAATTAAAAATTCAACAAAATAATGTACTGAAAAATTGTATAAGAAGATATGATGTCATTTATCCCCATATTTCTAAATTCCCTACCAAACTTGCTATTACTTAAAAGTTTCTAATAACCCATATATCTTCTATAAACTTTTCGTAAAATGATTACAAATTTAATTTTCCATATTATATTAATATGAAATTAAATTTATTGAATCAAATTAAAAAAAAACATCTAAATATTTAATATTAAAGGTCAATATATATCTTGCTTCAAAAAAAAAAAAAAAAAAAAATATATATATATATATATATATATATATTAATAATAATATTTAAACGTACAAAAATTAAAGGAAAACAATAACATTTTTAAACAAAAGTTAACAAAATTTGTATATTTGTATATTTATGCAAATTTTAAAAAATTTAAAAAATATTAACATAACTCACCAAAACATATTCCTCGCTGACTTCTGGCCTGATGCCTTGAGTTATTACGTTTTAAATTATAGTTGATTAAGTATAAAGTTTAAATATTTATAAGAATTTATAAGTATTTTATAGTATTAGTGTAGAGTGTGTTATTGTGAGATTGTATGTGTGAGAGTTTTAGTGTATGAGTTAAAAAAAATCTAAAGTGTGTAAGTATATATATAAACGGTTAATTCTGTCAAATTTCTGATATTTTTTATTATCAGCCATGGTCGAAATATTTATTAAGTTTGTTGATGTTAACTTTTTTTCAGACTCTTGACTTTTTGAATTTTTTCTTAGTTTTAGCTGATCAATTTTGTAATTTCTAATTTGTATAAATGATATTTGAATTTATATGTTAATCATGTATTTTCTTATAAAAATATGCATTTTTTAACATTAAAATTTTGTATGAAAAATAAAAATATACTAAAAATATACATTAATACAATTTGATATTCATATTTGATACGCATGATTTTTTTCTTTACAATTATGTACGAAGTATTTAAAAAAATACAAAATCATTTATACATATAAGTTAATCAAACCCAAAAAATCACAAGAAAATTGCGTTTTTGTTAAGAAAACTAATTCTGATACTCATTATATGCAAATATATGCAGAGACTTCAAAAATATTCATTTTTTGTAAAATATTTGTGAAATAGGAAAACGATTACTTTGCCTGATTTAAATAGAATTTTTGATTTTAAAAATGGTAAAAATGCAAATTTTAGCAGTTTTTAATTCTCGAGGATCCCGACAAAAAATCGTGGGATAAAAACGCTAGCCATGAGTCTAAAAGTTTATGATGTAAAAAATACTTCCAATAGCCAATATCTGTAGTGAATTTCATTGAAATCGTAGATGACAAAACTGAAAATGGCTATTTTCTGACCGTTTTGATATGGAATAACCCTTTAGGAAAAGTGTAACTGTGGCCTCAAATTACAGGTAAGGCTACAGTTGTTTCTCTAAATGTAGGCAACTCCTTGTTGTTTATTACTTATTCGTGAGAAATGAAAAAAATATGCTATTTATATGTTAAGTCATAGACTAACAATTTTTATTTTATTAATGTTTTATTTATGTCAAAATGTGACAGTTTTCAATGAATTACTACTCACTTATACGTACATACATACATACATACACACATACATATATATTTCTTTTCTTTAAAACGACTAATAAATACTATTGAAATGACAGAAGTGCTTATACATAAAGGATTTTTTTTAAAGTAAGTAATTATCCTGAATTTTCACTTAACAAATAATGAGAAGAATTAAATTATTTATTACTTTTATTATTTATTCTTAGACGAACGAGATACAAATATTACTGCGATGAAGATGATGTATTCATTAATAAATTCTTTGTAACGAAATTATAAAATGTCACCTTTAATAAGTGGAAAATAATTCACGTGTAACTCAGCGCAACACAATGATGACACAAAAGCAATGAATGATAGTATCAATATGTTCGAGTAATAAGTGGAAGAGGACAGACAGGAGACATACAGTTCCAAACTCATTGTGAGCAGAATTTCATTCAAAATTATTCATGTCAACATAACACGGATCAATTATAACGGTTCAAGTAACTCGAATAAAAACGAAGTACATTGCAAAAATTATTAAGAAGATGTGGCAATATAAACATACAGTACTCATACACACACAAAAACATACATATATTCATACTTACTAAATAAAAAGGTTTCCTCGAGTATAAGAGCATGCGTTTTTTGATAAAGTACAACAACAACAACAACAAAATTACTTTTAATGCTTTTATGATGATGTTGTGGCAACAGAAAAGGTTGAATTACTTTTATTCATAGCACTAATATGGACGAGTTCTTTTTCCTTCATCCTGCTACATTTACACACTAAGAATCTTAAAAACTTATTCACACCTGAGAACAAATACTTTAGAAAATATTTTATTTTTTATTTTTTGTTTTTGTTGAGAAGGGAGGGTGTTGGTAGAGGAAGTAATAAATATCAATGTATTTACATATTTGCTGACAATATACTTATTCTATCTATTGCTCGCATATTCCATTCATTTAAAGGCTTTTTATTTATATGAGTAAGAGTAACAAGTCCTTTTGACGTTATGGGCAAAAAAGCAAACAGCTTTTAGTATTTGTAAGTACAATTTGTATTCATTTCTTCTTTTTTTTTTTGTTTTTACCGTTGTGAAAGTTCGTTGCTGTGATACTTAAGTGTTGTTTGCAACAATATTCAAGCTACATAGAAATTCATATGTGCAAATATTGAGTAGTTGTTTTTGTTGGCGATGCTTTCAAATATTTTGTAATTTTCAATAGTTTTACACATTTTTGGTTACTTTTTGCATAGTGCTACAGAAAATGAAAAAAGAAAAATTATATTTTTGATTTTATATGTTCAACATTGCATACATAGTTTTTGTTGGTACTTAATATGAGGTTTTATTAAGTGGTTTTTATTTTTCCATATGAGGTAAAAGTTTTTCAAGTGGGTATAGTTGTAATGTTACTAAAGTTTGTTTTTGGAAGTTTTTTGTGTAGTAATATTAGAAAGGTATAAATTATAGTAATATTCATCTTTTCATCAGAAATGTGCAAACTCAAATACGATTTTCTTAAGATATTATGTGGTTATTTAATAATTACAAAATATTGAGGTAATAGCCGGCTTGGTTGATTTTAATACACCACACAGAGGGGAAGAATCAATATATTTTGGATATAAGTCAGAAATTTATACACATTCGAAGTAGAGGAGGATAATATATCCTACAAACGCTTGATAATTTTTCGTTTCTTGTTTGATTTTAAACATTTTCTTATAGTCCTTATGAAGATTAAAATTTCATAATTTTACAAAACCTCCAGTTTTTACATATATATTGGACGAGTTTTTCGTCTAATTTCTTTGGAGTATTGGGCCTTAGTAAAGAAAACATTAAAAGTTCAGAAAAATAGTAAATGGAGTTTTAAAAAAGTTTACTTATTTCAACAAGAGTGTAACCGATAAAAAAATAAAGGTCTTAAGGATCGTATTCCGGAAAATATGTTATAAAGAATCAATAAAAAATTAATATTCTTTTAATTTAATTCTTAAATATAACAGTCTTTAATAAGAACTCAATTTCACCTGCTGGTATTATTTGTATACAATATTCACGATTATATATAATTTTTGGTGCTCCTTAAAATTTGCAATTTACAAATAAATATTTCTTTTTATTTTAACAAGTCTTCTTTGACTCCCGCAAAAGGCATTTGAACGTTAATTAGTCCAAATGCATTTCAGGTGACGGTGTGTATAGTTTATATAATTTTTTTACAAAGTGAATTTACCCCATGGTTTTCGTAGCATCTCCGTTTTTGATCATAAAATTCATATCTAAGTCGTTAAGACTTACACAAGTTTTTTTCTCCCTTCTCTTCATAACTCATATTAAACCAATCTGTCAACTTATAAATAATAAATTATATTCATCCAAACTCTTATTGTAATGCAGCTAGGTATGGCTCATTCTATTCAGGTTCGATTCAGAGATCTGATTCCTTTGAAATAAAATAAAAATATTTTATTAGGTGGTTAAAAAGTAAAAAAAAACTTTTATTTGCGAAACCATAAACTCTAAACTCTGCAAAGTTACGAAATTACAGAACGATTTACTAGTGTGAACTAGCAATGTGATGGATAAAAGTAAGAAAAAACGAGAAGTTCTTGATGTCGGCCAAATACAGTTGCAAAAAATACTTTAGCATCAATAATTCAGAAGCTCTTGATTTCGGCTAATTAAGGATGTGAAAATAAATGTTTTTAGTTTTGATAATTGAATTTGAGGTTAATCGAACGTTTCAGTTTTAGTAGCATACATATTTATACCCTACACCACCATAGGTTGTTGGTATTATCTTCGGATTCCCAATTTAAAGGTATATTGTTGAAATTTGACACGAATAATTATTTTGATACAAGGTCAAACTATTGAAATTGCTTATGATCGGTTCATCATTTTACCAAGTCTCCATACAAATTTCCTCCCGGAATAAGGGTTTAGCGTTCATAAATGCCGTACATAAGACAATATTTTAATGGAATTCGTTGCAAAGAAGTTTTATATAAATGTAAATCTGCGTGCTAAATTTCATGAAATTTCATGGTCTAAACACTTTTTAGAAAATCGCATTAACATGCATAAATTCCATACAAATGTTAGTATCAACTTAATATTAGACACAAATAGGTTTTATATAAGTAGAAATCATAATTTACTATAGCACCCATATAAGCCCACTTTCGGGAATCATCCTAAAGTGCATAAATTTATATAAATGTTAGCATCAACGTAATAATTTGTATGCATATATTTTATTTTACACTTAATAACAATATCGATTCACAAATGGTGTCAGGTCTAATATAAGACCCCTCCCCGAATTTTTGTGTACATACACAATGATATATTTCTTATTCGTTTTTAAATAAGAAATGCTAATTAATTTTATAAAGACTATTTGTTGTTTATTGAAACAAGACTATTCGATTGACAATAAATTCGACTGTTACAAACAAGCAATGTATAATAATCATTTTGAAAATATTTATTTATTAAATAGCTGGACTTCAGCTTGTTTTCTGTTTAGTAACAGAAAAAATCATAGTAAGCGATGTAAGTGATCCAAAAAAATCTTAAATGTAAGCTTCATTCTCATTATTTTTATATAGTAAATGAGGCTTTTTTCGATTATTTTTTTTTTATTTTGATAAAATTTAAGACTTCAATACATTTTACTATTATTTATTAATATGTAATAGTTTACGGATATCTTATTATCAATTATAATACAATAATTTTATAGTTACAATGTCATCAAATATTAAGCATTTTATGTAAAGTTGATATAGATGACATAGAGATGATTCTCAAGTGTAATTTATTCAAAAATAATTTAAATTCAATGACACATTTTTTATATCCTACACCACCACAGGTGGTTGGGGTATTATGCGTTTGTGCTGATGTTTATAACGCATAGAAAACATTATACAACACACACCTTAAAGTATACCAATCGACTCAGAATCACTTTTTAAATCGATCTAACGATGTCCGTCCGTCCGTCTGGCTGGACGGCTGGCTGGTTGGCTAACTGGCTGGCTGTCCATGTAGAACTTGTGCACAAAGTACAGCTCGCAGCTTTGAAGATAATTCAATAAAATTTGGCATGTAGGACTTTCATGACACATGGACGAAGCCTATTAAAATTGGTTATGATCGGTCCATTATTTCACCTAGCCCCCATACAAATATTTAAACACTCAAAAATGCCTTACAAATAAGAATATTTTAATGAAATTTGTTGCATAGAAGTTGTGTATAAGTATCAATCTTTGTACCAAATTTTATGAAGATTGGTCCACAATTGATCATAGCTCCCATATAAACCCCTCTTACGAGAATCACTTTTACGTGCATAAATCTCATACGAATGTTAGTATCAAGTTAATATTGGACACAAATAAGTTTTATGTAAGTAGAAATAATATTGCCAAATTTTATGAGAATCGGTCCATAATTTACCATAACTCCCATATAAACCCACTTATAGGAATCACCCTAAAGTGCATAAAATCATCTAGATGTTAGTATCAACGCATTATTCTGTACTTGTATATTATTTATTTTACATTTAGTAAAATCGAATTTTTATGCTCCTACTCAATGGTGTAGGATATCATATAGTCGGTCTTGACCGACTATATCTTCCTTTCTCGTTTTTTTTTTGCAATACTGCAACATTTTTGAGAAAAATCAATTTTAATAGCATAATTTTGAGTTATTATTCTTGATCCATTTTTAGTTATATTTCAAAATATTTAAATTTGGATCAAATATGGCAATATATTATTTTATACCATAAAACAGACTTATGAACAAAAACGTAATTTTGGGAAATTTTTTCTGAGTTATATTTTAAAACTTGTAAAACAATAAAATAGTTAAAAAAAATGTCAAGTTCTCAAAGTTATAATTACTGCACATTCTAAACAAAAATATGTATCAAAATTCAAAAAATCCATTGACATATATTTGACAAAAAATATATTAAGTTAAAAGTGGCCATATTTTTTACTTTGAGATTCACTGTGCGACGATATTTATGAATTTTTGTACGCTTGGTTTTCAACAATTTTGGAAATTTTCAAATAACATTTGCATACGTTTTTATATGTACACAATTTTTATCTTTTGATCCAGAAAATCTGTTCCTTTTTTGAAATTATTGTCATCGTTAAAATTCTAATACAATAAAATTATTTATAAAACACAATTTATTTACTCGCACATATTTAATTAATTAAAGACTTCATTACATGTCATGACTCTAACCAATTGAACAAGTTGATTTTATTTTACTACCTACATTTACCAAACATCAGATATTATGGACTACAGATAAGACTTAATAAAGGAATACAAATGAACTGTCGGAAATGATTACAAATCAAAGTCCTTACAAATGAATGCGCAACGAAAATACAAGTAACAAAAGCGCCATTCACACTGATATACACTCACACACTTGTATTTATAACACAACAAAAATGTAAATTTAAAGCATTAAAAAGGTAATCAGGTGTCATTACAAATAAAACGAAAACACGCCACAACACCCTTCTGTCATTTACCACCTCAAAATTAAAAAAAGAAAAAATACAAAAAATAACAGAATAATATAAGCTCTCGCACTTAAAAGGGGAAAATCAAATGGTCAAAATAAATGTTAAATTTTATATGGCCATGACATGTAAAAAGCAAACAATTCATTGTAGACAAAAAGTAGGAAAAAAGAACTCTTTGGACTGAAATTTAAACGATACCAACTAAATAAACTCAATCAACCAAACATACAAACGACATAAATCTCTTTTTGAAAAGATTAATGTTTACCCTTGGATTTCATTTAATTTTCTTGCCATTTCTTTTGGGTGACATCAGTGAGGAAATAGACAATAAAAATTTAAAGCTCAACCACCCCTGTGGTGAAATTTACAAGTTTACAACTCTATTACAGGTGTAATATTTCCAGTAGATGGCGAAGGAAAATCGTTAAGAGTAAGTAAATAACTTTCTTACGTAAGTAAAAAAGAATTATATTTATTTTATTAAATCTTTAATTTAAACGAAGTTTTCCTCAGATTTTGAATTTTATAAGTGTTCTGAATCAATAATCCTAGAAGTATAAAATTGTGATGTGTTTAAAATACAAAAAAAAAAAAGGAATTGGTTCCAAGGAATACTATTTTTAAGTCAAACTTTCGTTACTTCAATGTATTATTTGTAATAATCACTTGTTACTAACGTGAGTCATTGATCACGTTACCATCTCTAAGAATAAATCATATCCTTAGACAATTTACTTTTCTTATAAAAAGCCGAAGGTGTTTATATGTTAATTTTTCCCCATAAATTTTCCAACTCAAACTGTGACTTCAATTTCAATTCCCTTACTGTTCCTTCATAGTTGAATGACTTGAAGTTAATTTGCGTTTAAATGCATTTATGGTTGGAAAAGGTTAATATTTTGATATATAAGTAAGTTTCGCATAAACAAAACCTCAATGTATTTTGAAAACTTTATTAACCATCAACCATCCTTACAGCATAAATAAATATATAAGTAACTAATGTGTATTTGAAGTAATTTGGTAGTTTTTCCCCTTTGGGATACTCATACATATGTTTGTTTGTATGAGGGTGTGAAGTGTTAACACTACTTGTCGTTTAAATTATTGTCTTGTTGAAACTTTATTTTATTAAGTGGCTGCTTCATCGTCTTTATTATTACAAATATTTTATATGCACACATGACACGCCAATAGACAATTTTGAACTAATTTTTATATCTTTATTATATGTAATTTGTATTTTGTGGCCATGTTGATTAATTGTTGAGTGTTCAGAGTATGTGGGTCAGAATTAAATGTTAAATGGTGTCAGAATTAAGTCATATCATGCTGTGATTTTATATGAGGGTTGTATTTTAAATGTAAAAAAAAAAAATAATAATAATAATAAACGAACATAATTTATGAAAATAAGCTAACGATTTTTATATAAAATAATATTAGTGAACCAGAAAGTTTTAGATTTAATAATAGATAATACAATTGAAATTGTGGTAAAAAGTTGTTATATATAACATCTATAACCTACATTTTTCTTAGGTATTCGGATTTTGTTAATATTTCGCTTACACATACCCTATGGAGCTATTTGAATATCTTCATTTTTATTTAATTACTAGCTTTTCCCCGAATCGCTTCGCTACTCCTCTTAATGTGATAAATAATATTCCCTTTTTATGGGAGCTATTACTCTCCGTCGACCTATCCGTCCTGTTTATAAAAATTTTATATGAAAATCATTTCTACATCTTTTTAAAACTTTCAGTAAATTACTCCTTTGAATATGCAAAAACTAATACTTTCTTCATATAGGGGCTACCACTCCCTCCTGCCCCTATCTAAAAATAAAATATCATATTTCAATTTGGGAACATAAAGGATGATGCTGTTAAAATTTTTAAGAAAATCGGTAAAAAGTGTATAGCACCCCATCAAAATCCAATATAGTCTATAACATTCTCCAGTGCAAGCACCATCTGTGTGCCAAATTTCATGTAAATAGATGTACTGATAACGTACGAAATTGAAAACATAATTTTTTTTAAGGTAACCGTAAAATGTGGGTGTGACATCCAATAGAGTTCTAACATATCCTATAACTACCTCCGGTACTGGTACTATTTGTGTGTCAAATTTCGTGAAAATCGGTTCAGCAGTTTAAACGTGACTGATGCGCAAACAAAAAATTTTTATAATATATGTAAGGATATAAGGATTTTATCATTTAAAAAAAAATCGAGGATTTATTCATGATTTTTATTTTTTTTTAAAGTCAAAAAAGTTAAAAAAGTATGTAACTTTAAACACCAATAAGCTACATATATACGGATTTTAATGACTTAAATTACATATTGATGATGAATATAATAAGAGAATAATTTAAAAATAATATTATAACCTTAAAATACATTTATAATGCAAATGCAATTTTAAGATACGTTTTTAATAAATTTCTACACTTTTAGTTTTTGTCATCCTTTGATATTATACAAATGTTCTTATGTATGTAACTAAAAAATTGCATGATAAATTGTTTTGGGACAAGATAGTCCACTATTTAAAAAAAAAATTAAGGAACAAATCAAGATTACCAGCACAATTGAAATTAAAATATATATTTTTTTTAATTTTCATAAAGGTTATTCTGTGTAGCCGGCCTTCGGTCGAGCTCAAGGACTTTCTACTCTGTATATGTCGAACACTGGCTTCGCTGAATTTGTTATTCCTTGAGAGGAAAATTCAAATTTTCCCCTCATTAGAAAAGTATTTGAACGTAGTTTTAAATGGTATAAATATAAATAAAATCACATATGCATTAATAAAGATATTTAGAGATTTTAAATATAATATTTTTCATTACTTTAATCACGATTTAAAGTGCTACTAAATCATTATAAACATTATTTATAAATCAAATGTGTCAGATATTTTTTATTTATTTAAAAAATATATATCGTTCATTCCACGAGAGATTTATAAAAAATGTTTATTTTTTATAAAAGAGCCATCAGATTTTGTTCATATTTGGTATGCATATAACCTATGGAGCCATTTAGTCTTTCTCATTATTATTTTTTCCAATTTGAAAAAATCGCGTATTTATTCACGATCTAAATTTTTATAAAAGTTAAAAAATTCGACAAAGTACGTAATTTCAAATGTTAACATCTCTTTACGATGTAGATGGATTTTAATAATTCAAGGCTCTAATGAAGCCAACTGAAACCTCTTGAAAGACAATAATGCAAACGTAAATTGTTTATTTAAAAATGCACTCGTAATATAATTGCAGATATATAATGCATTTATGAAGTTCGCCGATAACTGTCATATATAATATATATCAAAAGATCGGAAATCCTTTCGAGAATTTTGGTATTGAAATTCAGCAATATATATGAACTTAGTCGATTCATTAGTTACAGACATATCGGCCAAAACGCATTTTTGACCGATATCTAAGTCCTAAATAAGCTACGAACTGGTAGATAGATCAATCACAAATATATTTTTTTTTTAATTTTGGTTTTTGAGTCAACTAAATCGGTTTATAAACAACTGAGTTATTGACAAATCTGTTTTTTTATTTATTTATTTAATGTCTGCTTCCTTTATAGTTGTTTTCATGGGTACTGAAAAACAACAACAACAATAAATTAAGGGATATTTGTGGTTTTTTCAACTTTTTGAAACACCTATGAAAGCTAAAAATTTCGTTCTTTCACAGAAAAATCTGAATTTTTTTAAGAATTTTTGTGTTGAAAAAATGAAGTAAGCAGATTCAGTACTAACCGAGTTATAGGCCAAAACGCGTTACTAGATTTTTAAGCTCCTATATAAGCTATGGGCCTCAATCTTGCATAAATCTCTCACTAATATTTTTTTCGAATTTCGGGTTTTAAATCAGTCAAATCGATTCATAAATTTTTCACCATATTCCTTTTTTAATTTATTTTTTCTTACATTTATAAAATATTTGTTCTTCACTGAAGTGATTATATCTTCCTTAAATATGTGCGAACTTTAGTAAATTTCGTAAAGCATTAAATTTGCTAGTCACTAGCTTTTACCGGTGCACTTCGCTACCCTAGTTGATACGATATCTAATATTTACTTTATATGGGAGCTACTACTCCCTCTGGACCTATCACGCCATTCCAAATTTGAAATTAAAATTACTTTTAATTTTTTTAAGACTTTCATTGTAATAGCCCTTTAGATGAGAAAACTAATATTTTTATTTTGTAAGGGGGCTACCTCTCCCCTTGGACCTACCGTCCTATTTTTATTTCTCAATTCGATACGATAGGATAAAAATTCACACAAAATTTAATGGTTTTTCCTCTAATATTTCCTAAGATATGCCTTAATGAATATTTTCTTTATGTGGGGGGTACTACACCCCCTGCTCAGATCTATTTTAAATTAAGAGGTTCATCCATATGAGCGTGGCATTTGATCAAGTTGCAACATAACTTATAACATTCTGTAGTACAGGCACTATCTGTGCGTCATATTTCATGCAAATAGCTTTTAATAACGTGTAAAATTGAAAAAAAAATATTTTAAAAGTAGGCGTAAAATGTGAGTGTGATTTCCAATCGAAATCTAATAAAGCATATAACTACCTCTGGCACTAGTACTATCTGTGTGTCTAATTTCTTGAAAATCAATTTGAACGTTTAGACGTGGTTGATACACAAACAAACAAGCAAACAAACTTACACCTCATTTTTATATATTATAAGGATATAGGGATTTGTAAAATCTTGATTATATTTCAACTTTATACGAAAATGCAAATTATTTAAAGTTTTTTATAAGTTATTTCACTTTCATATAACTCATCTCAATACTGGTGATTGGTATATAAGATTCGGCACAGCCAAATATAGCATTCTATTTTTTTTTCTTTTTTTTTTTTTTTTTGTTGAGTTTATTTTAAAACTAATTTTAGTCATAGTATTTCATAATTTGTTATTTTTGGTATAATGGATGTACTTTCTAGACTCTGCTTTAACGTATACATATGAAATAGAATTTTAAAATATATGGGCAAGAATTCATGAAGGGGGACTTTGTGATACTTTTTCGTTCATATAATGGTACCTTTTCAATTTCCTATTACAGAAAATTTAAAAAGTACCACATTCTCATTCATTTAGGATCATATTCTATGTTCAATATTATAGAAAATTTAAAAAATACAATTATAAGAACAAAAAATTACCACAAAGTCCCCCCTGTAAATTCTTATCCACATAGGACAAAAAATCAAAAAGTACCATTAGAAGAACGAAAAAGTACCGCAAATTCTCCTCTTGATATTTCTCACTCACTTAGGACCACATATACTTAAGTTTGTGCTTCTAGGTTTAATATAATATAAAATTCATTATTGAGTTTGAATAATAAAAAGTAATTTCCTTTTTGGTACTTTTTTGCCCAATGGATGTAACAAAAATTTTATTCCAATGAATTTTAAATTGTAGTGGGATCTCATATTAAAAGACGTATATGTATATGTCAATAAATAGAAAAAATGTTTTATGAAAATGTACCAAAAATAGGTAAAATTTTTACTCCTTAAACGTTCGAGTTAAAAAAAGTACCAAATTTGTACTTGTCATTTTTTGATAAGCTACAAGATAGATAGATAGATAGATAGAGAAGGTAGATGTGATACCAGATAGTACCCCATCTCCACCCAGAGACCGATCCCGGTCCATTGTGAGTCCCTTCAATAGAATAGCTGCGAAATAAAGAGTATAGAATACAGAAAATAGAAAATACAGAGAGTACAGAAAAAGTAGAGTAAAAGATAAAAAGGAATAGAAATGTGACGAATCATATAGGGGGACCAGCAATGTTACCAATCCCCCTAGGGTTATACCCCTGATTCTCCCTTAAGCAGCCGATTCCCATGACGAAGCCTATGACGTCAACAAGCTCTGCGTTCCGAACGTCACTCAGCCCGTCGAGGAACTGGCTACCCAGCCGCTTCATCCTACGATGCTGCAATTGTGGACAATGACACACAATGTGCTCAATAGACTCGGTCTCGTCGACGTCTCCACACATTCTACAAAAATCGGAACTGTTAGCGTCCAATCTAGACCTCATCTTCCCTATCAAACAGTGACCCATTATGGCCCCTATCATGATCCTCAAGCTCTTCCTATTCATGCCCAGGAGAGTGCTGCAGTCCTCTCTACTCTCCCAAGCCGAATTGGTTCTGACCAAGATCCAATCATTGATCTTCCCATAGAAGAAACTTAGTGGTGGTTTCACATATGTCTCCCTCTCCGAGACGTTCCCTGCCGCACCTTGCCATGCCAGTTCATCAGCCAATTCATTGCCTGAAATATTGCAGTGGCCAGGCACCCAGCAGAGTCTCACCATGTAGTCCTCTATCAGCTCTCTCAGTGTCTTCTTACAGGCAGCTACTAGCCTGGATCTCACCAAATGTGTCCCCAAGGCCTTCAGAGCCGCCTGATTGTCCACAATGCCGAGAATCTCAGCCTGAAAAACGCTGCACTTATCAGGGAGTCTAAAAGAGCCTTTCAAATCCGTGCCCATAATATAGACCTCCGCCCCGGTACCTTCCGTGATCCGTCCGTGAACACTGCACAACCTTCATATAGTCTCTCAGTGCCGGACCAGATCTCCCATCAGGTATCACCACGACAGGATTTACTCCAAAGTCTGATTCAGCGGCCATGTAATCTGATGCCCCTGTGGAGTTCAGATTAACCTCACCGTAACTGATCTCGTAAATGACCCTGGAGTGACCTGATCTTGATGAGCCTAATAGTTCCAATTCCTTAAGTCTCAGCAGACTCTTTGCTGCCATACCCCTCACAAACTCTTCAATGGGTATGAGATGAAGTATGACATCCAGAGCCGCTTGTGGTGTGCTTCTCATTGCACCTGTAATGCCAATCGAAGCACACCTTTGTGCCTTCGACAAAAGGTTCCTATTACTCTTACGTTCCAGTGCCTGCCACCAAACAGAACAACCATAAGAAAGGATTGGTCTCACCACCGAAGTGTAAATCCAATATACAACTTTTGGTTTGAGCCCCCAACTCTTACCTATGGAGTTTCTACAGGTGTAGTAGGCATTGAGGCCACGCTTGAGTCTCTCCTGAACATTCCTCTTCCAGGTCAGTTTACTATCAAGGAATACCCCCAGATATTTCGCTGAGTCTGAAAGCCTCAGTTCAGTTCCACACAGTACCGGCAGTCTGAAATTCTCTACCTTGTACCTCATAGTAAACAGAACCAACTCTGTCTTTTCCGGGTTCACTCCCAACCCCTTATCAGCGGTCCACGAGGACAGCTCACCCAGCGCGGACTGCATGATCTCACTGATTGTGGGAAGAAATTTTCCCTTTACCAGTATGACCACATCATCAGCATAAGCCACGATCTTCCGCCCTCTGCTGTCGAATTGATGCAAAATCACATCGACAGCTATTAGCCACAGCAGGGGTGAGAGTACTCCCCCTTGCGGAGTCCCCCTAGTCACTAGTTTTCTTAAGCATACTCCACCCAAGCTTGAATTTACAATCCTGTTGCTTAGCATGAGGATTATCCATTCGATCAAGAAGTCATGTACCTTAAGATCCACCAGCGCCTGCTTGATAGCGTCAATCTTAATATTGTTGAACGGTTCCTCAATATCCAAGAACGCGGCCATGGTGTATTCCTTATACCGAAGTCCTTGTTCTATATAACTCACCACATCACTCAGCGCACTCTCCACAGATTTACCCTTCAGGTAAGCATGTTGAGCACTACTCATGATGCTGTAGCTACCAGACGATCTTAAATATAGATCTATCAGTCTCTCTAAAGTCTTCAAAAGGAAAGACGATAGGCTGATAGGTCTATAATCCTTGGGTTTCGAGTGACAGGTCCTTCCACCTTTCGGTATGAATATGACCCTTACCTCTCTCCACCCCCTTGGAATATGTCTATGTATCAGACACCCCTTAAAAATCTCAACCAGTGGTAGACGAACCACCAACGGTGCATTCTGCAGCATGGCCGGAAAAATACCATCCGGGCCTGGTGACTTATAAGGCTCGAATGAATTCACCGCCCATGTGATCTTCTCCACCGTTATTAGGTCTCTTACCACTGTTGCAATTATCCCACTGGTGGACTCCGTGAAGAAGTGCTCTCCCTCACCTGATTCCTCCACCAATGGATCCCTGCTACCCTGAAAATGGGTTTCCAAAAGCACCTTAAGTGACTCAGAACTAGACTCCGTCCATGAACCATCTGATCTCTGGATACTCCCAGAAACAAAAGGGTCCTTTGACAGTATCTTTCTGAATCTAGAAAGTTCATTGACCGAGTCAATGGCCTCTCTAAACTTAATCCACGAGGCTCTTTTAGCTCTTCTAATGTCCTTTTTGTACTTATTGAAACACACTCTATAGGTGCCCCAGTCTTCGTCCCTACCAGACCTATGGGCTTTGTTGTACAGCCTGCCAACTGTGGTCCGTTGAGCCTTCAACTCCTCCGACCACCAGACCGGCTGTTTCCTTTTACCCGGATAGCTCACCGGGCAGTTAAGCTCATAGCTTCTGTTAATAGACCCCGTTACCTTCTCTACCACTTCGTCAAGATTTTCCCTCGACAAGAACTCTATCGGAGTTCCAGTCAATCTGTTAATAGACCCCGTTACCTTCTCTACCACTTCGTCAAGATTTTCCCTCGACAAGAACTCTATCGGAGTTCCAGTCAATCTTGACCCCAGATCCCGCCCGAAGGCGTCCAAATCCGTCCTCCTAGGATTCCTAAAAGGTTTCCCCTCAGAACCTAGGAAGTTCAGACTAAAGGTTATCCTACCATGGTCAGAGAAAGTGCACCCCATGGCCACCCTCCAGTCCTCAACTAGGTCCCTAGAGTTAGTCAATGTGATGTCTATTACCGTTTGTCCTTCGTCCGGAACGTAGGAGTATTACCCTTATTACAGATTAAAAGATCATTCGCAATAATAAAATCAAATGTTGACTCACCTCTCCTATTGGTATCCCTGCTACCCCATTGACTGTGGTGCGCATTAGCATCGCAACCGAGCAATAGACGTATTCCATTCCGTCTTGCGTACTCGGCTAAGGCCCATACCCTGTCATCTGGTGGTTCCAGGTCCTCATAGGGCATGTACACCGAGGCCAAGGCCAGTTTACCGCCTCTCAATGCCTCTCCTTGAACGACCGTTAGATCACCATAACTGAAAGAGTTAAGAAGAATTACCTGAAGATCATTCTTCACCAGAATGCAAGTCCTCACCTTATCCTCAGTGGACGGCTTGAACAATTTGTATCCTTTGGCCCTTAAACCACAGACCTGGTTATTATTTAGCCAAGGCTCCTGGATTAGGGCCACGTCCACATTGGTTTCACTGAGGTAGGTTATTAATTCGGTCGAGGCCGCTTCACAATGGTGCAGATTTATCTGCTCCATCCGCAACCTCTTTGGCTTTATCATTTTTCGCGTAGCGAAATTTGATGTAGCCAAGCCCGAACGTAACAACCCCCCCAATGAGTCCAATTTCTTAATAGATTCCCGATCCACTGCGAATCGGAAATCTTTTCTCTGGTTCTCTTTAAAAGTCAATGAAGAGACAAGTTTCCATTGACTTGTATTGATCCCCCTATTTTGTCCTTCCAATATTCCCAGTATGACTTCCACCGGCTTAATGGGTGGTGGAATCCATACCGTGACTATTGGTATAACCTCCAGTTGCGCATCTGGACAGAGATTGCCACATCTGTCAATCGCGGCTTTCAGGAATTCAAAAGTTCCTTTGTTACCGCAACCAACAGTCTTGACGCCCCTTGTCCAGTCTGCACCCATGAAGGCTATTTCACCCGGCCTGTGCCTTGCCTGGAAGATTTCGTCCATAAGTTTGTCCTCAATCAGCCGCCACATTTCCGTACTGATTCTCCCATCTGGATCAGCACGGTCAATGACTGCTGCTTGAAGAATGTCCGACTTGGACGAATCCTTCCCCTTTTTGGACGATGAAGGTTGTACGTCACCAGATACTACCCGCTTCACTACTCCCTTATGAGAGTTTTTAAGCGGGCCACTTGGTGCATTACCAACCTTCTTCGCAGATGGAATCTGCTGGTCATCCCCCGACCTCACTCTTTTTATGGTCCCCTTAGGAGGACCCTTAAAAGAGTCATGCGGAACATGACCTGCTTTCTTGGAGGTAGAGGGTATATCATCTCCAGGCAGAGCTCCCCTAATTGACCTCATTTGAGATCCTTTAGCGGGGCTCGCAAGAGCTTGATGTACCCTCTTTACTCTCTTCTCAATGTGTTTTTTCCCACTACCAATCCTTGCTGACCTGTCACTTCCCTTGAGAGAACCTACAGGACTGTTGGATGGCTTGTGAGCACCACAATGTGTACCAGCGTCGACTTGTGGTTCCAAAGTGTTGGTAGACACGGGCTCTTTACCCTTGCGAGCAATTTGCGGACCTTCCTCTACCTCCACTTTAAAACCATCGGGATAAGACAATCCCAGGATGTCACCGATGGAGCCATAGGTCCGTTCAAACCTGTAGATGCTCTTTCGGTATTTCCTGCGAACATGCCTATCCCGCCCGTCTAACAGCGATGGGTCCTTCCTAGCCATCTTATTTACTGCAGCTATAGAGGCCCTAACACCATTCTTCGCCTTTTCAAAACTCGTTCGACTGTCGGTTGCGGCTTGCTCATCCATTGGATATGCTACCGCTTCCTGCCGAACAATAGGTTTGGCCATAGGCCTTGGCGTGCCTGATGCCCCCGTCGAGCTCACCTGCTTCCTACCCGGTGCTGACGCAGTGACTGCAGTTCCGCTTTTCTTGCCCTGATCAAGAGCAGAGACAACTGTTGTCTCATGCTCTTCATCGGATAAAAGAGACAGGTCCTCCAGTCCCTCCGTCGCATCAGATCCTGCAGGGTCCTCCGCCGAGTCCAGCAGGCTGTCCTCCTCCGTCAGTTGGGTCATTAGTTGTCCGTGTTGTATGAGGATGTTCGTATGCAGTCTTAGCAAGTCCATGTCATCGTCCCCATCCTCATTTTTCCCCCCTTTCCCGACGTCGTCCTTGTTTTCCCCTACCTCGACCCTATCCCTAACTCATATGTCAGCGTCCGTCCCTTCTACTTCTCTGACGCAGTCTTCTTTGTCCGTTGTCCCTTTGTCCCGTTCATCTCCTAACCTACTTGTTTCCATATTTTTCTTCTATTTGGTCCCACGAGTATGCTCGTAAAAAATAGACCATCTCGCGCAGTGACGGCGTACGCGGACTAGGCTGTAATACAAGTGACCCTTGCCATCAGCATCAGAGGGGAGCTGTTCACTATTAGTTTCTTTTAGCACTAACTAATCATTCAGATCCTCGGCACTGCTACCAACCACCTTGATCTTAAAAGTGCATGATACCCATTTATTTGGTCCACGGAAAACGTATGGCACCAAGACCGTACCAAATAGAATACATCAATGCATCGCATCCAGTCCAGCAAGCCTTCCGTTTTCAGGACTGGGTGTGATACAAAGGATGCATTAATGTCGGCAAGGGGAGAGGGCTCCAGCACCGTACATTAGTGCATCCAGTGTCTCTCGCCCAATCCCCCCTATCCGCCACCTGGGGACGCGTCCGATGGAAGTAAACAGGTAAAGACTCCACACGGATGATAAGCTACAAATACGACATAAATTTTATTTGCGTGTTTACTGGTTTAGAAGATACGTATGGTGCCAAAAAAGTACCGAAATACAGTTTTTATCAGTTTTTTCATAAAAGGGGCGATTTTTAAAAATGTACCAGACACCGCTTATTTTCTGAAATGGACAACGATTGGTATTAATTTTTTTTGTATCTATATTAGTTTAGGAGATATAAGGTTTCCGATTTTACCCGTTTTTACCAACTAGACATTCGAAATTCCAATTCTTAGTCCAAATTTCATCTCTCTAGCTTCAGACGAAAACACTTACGCTTTCTTTCGACTTGTCGTTCGAGTCATTGTTCACATAGAAGTGTACTACAGAAACCGAAATGAGTTTTCGTTCACTTAGAAAGCTAAAGAAAACGTTCGTTCGACATAGAGAAACAGGCTAAATTTACAAGTTGATTGTCACAATTTTTTACAAGAACTTCAAAAACTGCCAAAGGACTGCTGGATGTAGTGTGCACATTCAAAATTGTCAAAATTGCACTTATTTTAAAAAAAGATTTAAAATTTCACTACATATTTTTTTTAATTTTATAATTTTTATTTTAAAAGTTATAGGACAAAAACGCAAAAAAGCCAAAAATGAGAAATTCATTTTTGCATCTTTTAAACAATAAGAGATAATATAGAATAGAAAGCATTTGCTTAGTGCCACTGTAGCGCCATCTGTGTTTCAGTTAACGATGTTCTGAAAACCTAACTCCTCCTCTTCTGCCGATGTTTTAAGTGACATCAAAATCGGTCTAGCAGTTTAAAAGATCCAGATTTATTACTATTTATTTTGCAAAAGGCCACTCTGTGTAATATGATATAGTTGATATTTGATCTAGATTTTCAGGAAACTATGAATGAATTGTTTCCACAAAGTTTTTGATAAAGGAAAATTTTAAGCCACAACTTCAAAATTAAATCGACGCAAGAAATTTATTTTAAGCATTTTTCTATCAAGTATTAAAAATTATGCTACAAATATTCTTTCAGTAAGTCGATTATGCTAAAAAGCATTTAGCATTATTTTTTAAAATAAATATGCAATTTGTCAAACCATTCAGCAGAAAAACTGCTTAAATGACAACAATGCACTGAGTTTTTAATCAACAAAAATCCGACGCATAAATAAAGACATGAACACTTACAGAAAAACTGTTGGCCTTTTTACTAAAAAAATTTTAAAATATTAGATCACCTTGTTTCAGAAAAATTAATATTGCAATTTATAGTAAAGATGTTAGTTTTTAATATATTAAAAGAAAATTAAAATGGAAGAGGTAAAAGTTTGTCAAAAATTCAGTGTAAAACTGTAATTGCAGTATTTTGAATTATTGCCTTTAAAGAGGTCTCAACTGGACTTCAGTATATCGTTCATTCCTGACTTTATTTATATTGGCACTCATATAACCTATGAAGCTGTTAAGTCATTCTCATCGTTACTTTTTCCAGGAACTTAAAAAAACTATTTTTTGAGCATAATTCAAAATTTTCTATGATTTCTAGTTACAAAATTAGGCATATTAACCTTTTTTATGATTTTATTTGAAAAATTACCATTTATGTCTAAAAATGATAATTTATGTGTAAATATTTTTATTTATCTTCCAAAATAAAATTGTCTCAAAATACGCAAAATTTTCGTTATGTATAATTTAATAATCTCTAGGATAAATATTATATTTTGTATGAAAAAAATTTGGGAAAACTTCTTTTGTGTTATTACATAAGCGATTTTTGTAAAAAGTTTTGGATAGATTTTGATTTATAAAATAAAAAATATTTTTCATTAACTGATAAATCTAATACTTAGACAAATTATTTTTTATCGAAAGATGCATTTTTAATCATATGTTCCGTAAAATTTAAGCTTAAATTTAACGAAATTTGGAAATTTAGAATTTCGGAAACCCAGAATAAATAAATGAAACTAAAAAATTATTTACTATTAGAAGAATTTAACATTTTACAAAAATGCATAAATATGTTATGTAGTTATTAAAAAAAATGAAATAAAAATACTTAAAAATGTGCATTTCCTATATTTTTTATTAAAAAAGTGCCAATTTTTAAAACCTATTAATGAAGATACAAATTTTTGGATAAACAATATGGAAGATAAATTCATCATTCCTTTTTCTATTTATGAAGAGCTAATTTTATCCAAAATATTTTTTCCTTTTCCTATTGTAAATTTTTCTTAGTTGAAAAGTTCATTTTGGGGGTAAAATTTGCTTTCCCCCTCCCCCCGTTGATCCGCACCTGAAATATTATAATTGACTTTTTTGCCCTTCAATTTATAAGTACTATTTTAAGAGGAGGCTGAAAAATATTTTATCAGGTTACCGTATATTGAGGGCTTATGCTCAAGAAAGCATAAAAACTGTTTCTTGCAATCATTTTTCAACATTTTACAATCCGGTTTTTCATTATTTTTAAAATAATACGTCTATTAAGCCTCACACATAGGGTTTGGGGTTTCAGGCAATATTTATTTTTCCGGGAAACAAGAAAGAAAAATCAATTCTTCGGGATTCCCGGGAATTTTAAAACTTTAGTTATGAGAAAAAAAGACTATGATTTCTTATAAAGAAAATTATTATTATTTTTTATAAAATAAAATAAAACGAAATTTATAAATCATACTGAATTAACGAAAAATGAAATAATATAAAAGTATAACGCCATTTTTAAAATTAAGAACATTATAAATATTTTATGGAAATAAAATTAGTACCTTTCGTAATATATTTTAAAAACTGTGTCTCAGATTTTTACTTTCTTATGTTATGATGCTAAAACTTTTTAAAAATATATAATAATCTATTGGATAAATTTAATTACAAATACCTTGCCGTTTATTTCGATTTTATTTCTCTAACTTACCTTATCTTTTTTTATTTAACTAATTCTTGCTAAATTAATCATAAATCTGGAAAACACTAAACATTGGTTCGCAACAATGTTTTTCGGATCAATCATAGTGTTCAGAAATCTGATGAAATCTCATATACATTTGAATACAACATGAGATTAGTTTACATCTAACATTTACAGATCCATTGCTTGGATAAAAGATGTTGTTTCAGAAGAAAATGTTGTGTTAGAATGAAATTCTCCTCCCAACCAAGTATTTTTTTTTTATAGCAGTGAGTATTTTCTCTCTTTTTTCGTATATTATCAATATGTGTTATAAAATGTTAAGATATCGAAAATAAAAAGCATAAAAGATAAAATTTTTGGTAAAAAATTTTATATTGAATTTATGATATCTTACAAATCAAGATATAAAAATGCAAAGAGTGGTGGTTGGAACATCTTCAAAGGTTACAACTGTGAAATAATATATATGGGTACTCAAAAGTACGGGAAAAAAAATTAACTGATTAAAATTGTATTAAATTTCTTATTAACAACTAAATTGTTTCTCAAATATTCAAAAACGCTATTTATGTTTAGTTTTAACTTGACAGTCCTTTAAAAATCAAATAATAACATTCGGATAACCCAATTTTTATTAAAAAAGTTCTGGCGAAAATAATAGCACTGCATAACCTGTTTTCATTAACGCAAATTATATATTTATTTGTAGATATTTTCTTTATAAAATTGTTACTTGAAGCACTGTTTCTCTTTTCTCTGAGATATGTATATTTCTCAGAAAAAAGAGAATTATTCATTGTTTTTTGAAAGAGAATCTGATATAATACAGACAAAATAATAGCACCGTCATTAAAAATTATTAAAAAAATTTAATATTTTGGTTTATTTTCTAGTAAAATCATATAAAATGGTAATCTAGATCTATTTATATCATATTTACTACAATAAATAATAACTTTCATATTTAATGGTTAAAATAGGTCAGGAAAAACGTTGGATGCATGACTTGAACTTTATAGTTATATAAAAATATTTCTGAGTAAAATGTTTAGGAATTTATTGGATATTGAGTTCCCACAAAAGATTGGATCTCGTTGCTGCTGATTAGGGTTTGGGGTTTCCCGTGAAGGAACAATTTTTAATATTTAAAAGCTTAAATTATAAGAAAAAAAACACTGATTTCTTATAAAGAATGTTAAACAACTTTATAAATAATAATTATTTAATAAACAATAAAATAATATTAAAGTATGATGTATCTTTTAAGATTTAAACAATTTTAAATATTTCATAAAAATAAAATAAAATAAAAATAAGTTATCCTAATCTATGGTACTCTATTTATTTTTCAATACAAATAATTTTTCTTATCGTTTTATTTCAATTTTATCTTCATCTTACATTAATAATTCTTTCCAATTTAAAATCAACAGTTAAGTTTTGAAACTTTAACATTTATTTCATCACAGTTTCATTTCTTGTATAAGACAAGTGTCTCTAGTATAAGACAGGTGTCGACAAGACAAGTGTCGAAGCGCAACTTATTTAATACTTATTTCCACAAACCAGTACAATTAAGAAATCAAAGATTTAACTTGCCAAAAGTAAAATTGTTTTGAAATCTCATTAAATTCCTAAGACATTCTATGACGAGAAATATTAATACTTTTCAAAAATAAAATATTTCGTATTTTATCAGTATGTCATAAGATTTGATAGAGAATACTTCAGACGGTAATATAATGATTTTATATTTAATTTAGTTTTTATTTTTCTTTCAATATTTTTCCTTTTTAATTATTTTTTAGAAAACTTTTGTATAATCTTATTTTTGATAATGTAGAAAACATATCTTATTGATACATATGAAAATCAAATGTTTTTGAATAATTTAAAGTACCACTTTTTTTTTATCGAATTTTTGAAAAATCTTAATATTCTGTATTACCATCTAAAAATTCCTTTAGTAAGTAATGTGTGTACAATAATGTAAATTTTTCATTGAGGCGTTAAAAACAGTAATATTTTTGCTATAGGATTTTAAAACTATACATTAAATTAATATTAAATTTAAATTCAGGAATTCACGACGATATTTTGCCGGGAAATCCCGGGAATTCCAGAACCATAAACCCTAGTGCTGACCCATCTTTTCAACTTTTATGGTTACAAGCACAGTATGGCATTCCATTATCGTATTATGTCACTTCAGTAACACAAATAACATGTAAAAGTGACAATCGGTGTTGTATTTACTAATTTAATTTACAATTCCTAGAATGAAACATTTATGATCGAAGTCCAAAAAAGTCACCACCTTTAAAATACGACATGCTTCTACAAAGGCAGTATCTAAAAAGTATCTCTTAAATTTTCTAGTACTGAGGTGTATTGCCACCTCAGTAATTTGTTAAAACAGTCTTAAAATTTTTAATTTGAGGACAGGAGATCACACTGATGTGTAAGAAGGTCAATTGAATCAAATAAATACAAAAATATTGAAAAAATAAAGCGAGGTCACTTGTTCTCGAATATCATGATTCTGTTGGGGCTCATTAGTGAAAAATAACTTTGATGTATTCCTCGGTATAACTATAAACACATGATAGAATCATAATTTCATAAGATTAAAATGAAATATAGTTAATATAGGTCTCATTAACCTGAAAAACAGAAGTTGATTAGAATAAATGCTGTTTTGAGGCACTAAGGTTCATGTAATGTCATGAACATCACAGCCCCTAGATGATAAACTAATTAAAATTATAAAAGGTTATCGGAACACAAAATATGACTACAAAAGTAATTTAGCTTAGGATGTTATTTCGCATACGATTTTAAGATAGCATAAACAAGTATTAATGCTAATAAGAGAGCAGACTAACTAACATAATTTTCTTCAACACTGAGATATAAAATTTGTTATGAATCATAATGGCATAAAACAATTAAATGTTTTTCTTGGTAATTTAAGAATTATTCAAATCAATTTAAAATTTATATTATTTTTTGACTGCTAATTTTCATAGAATTCCAAATATTTTATATCATTTACACAAAAGTTATGTGAAAATTTCATTTATTATTTTGCATAACGTTAACTTAGTGTACCAAGTATATTTTCATAAAAAAGATCGCAAAAAAATAAAATATTTGATTTTGTGCTATTTTATTGACCGCAACTATATATGTTTTGTAGATAGCCCAAAAACAGGAATGTGAAAAAAATTTTAGAACTAATTTTTGTTTCGTAAATTGATACCACTGATTTTATTACACAAAACAAAGCGTTTGACGTCAAAAAAGCTACAGATAGCCCTTATTTTACTTCTCTTAAAAATCAAGATTATATATGGTTCCATTTTTATTTATTCTTGTTAGAGTGACAAACAATTTTCACTCTTACTACCATAATGCGAACAATTATGCTTATTGTTTTATAAATTAAAATCACAAATCAAATTAGTTCAGTTTGCGAAACAGAGAAACCAATGCACTTCTGTGCATTTGACATAATTTTGCTCATTTCTCCGAATATATAGCATCTGCCAACATGCTATTAACGCTTGAGTGCAACTTTGCAATATTGTTTCATCATTTTTACAGAATATGGAACATAATCTATGCTTTAGATGATTATGATTCAAATAAAACTTTTAGTGATGTGAATATTTATTACGTAATATATGATTTGATCTAGGAGGGAAGACATAGTTTTAATTCGTGGATATATTATAGAGCATTTTAATGTCAATGCTTTCATAAGCAAATACATACACGGAAAAAATATTCCAAATAATTTTTTAATAAAATTATTAATTAACTTTATATAGAAATTTAATTATATTATTAATTAATTTAATTAATTTTCTTATTGGTTTACATTTTTTTTAGACAAAAATCGAAAGCTCTTAAAAAATATAAAGAAAAAAGAAAAATTTGTCAACAAAAAATACAGAAATAAAATAATTTTAAGGAAATTTTCAACTGTTTGCGCTCATTATACCTATAAAAAAAAAGTAATATGAAATATGTGCATTATTTCTCAGTATTATTTGGTATGCAAGAATTTTAAGTATTTTGTAAGATTAATAATCGTTTCAATATATTGGTAGATATTCACATCACTGGTAAAGGGGATTAGTTTAATTATTAAAAATCTATTCTTATTTCAAAGCTGTTCTATGTAAGATCATTTATATATAAAAGATCAATTCATATTCTTTAATGTTTTCATCCTAGGTTATAAAAGCACTCAGATAGGATAATATGAAAATCTATTGAAACGTCCCGCTTTTTGATAAGTTTTCGGGAATTAAATATAAGAATACTATATATTAAAGTTTGGCAACTTTGAAAGATAGTTACATGTGAGCTATATGAGACATTCGAGGTCAACGGCTACAAAAAATGGATTTATACGTATTTATTGCTGATTTTAACAGTGTGTATATGACGATAAGACGAAACTATATACCAACTTTCGTTTCTCACAATTAAATTTGGAGTTTTCATATTTTTCTTCTAATTTTGACTTGTATGATATTATTTAAATACTTTTTATAAGTTAATAAATAATTATACTAAGATCAGAGCGTTTTTACAGAAGGAAGAATTTAATTATTATAGTATTGAATTAATACAGATCTTAGTTAATTTTTTTCAAACGTTCAATCATAGTTTTGATTAATTTGATATAAAAATTAATTGAAATTTAAGCCGAAATCAATTATTCTAGTTAGTTAATAATACCATTTTGGTGACTGGAGCAAAATCAAACAAAAATTTAATTAATATAAGCAATTTCGTAATTGGAGTTCATTTTTATTTTTTTCTGTGTATATTATCTTATTTTAAAATAAGAAAAACTATAGTCAGTTCATTGACACCTTAATGCACGTTAGTAAGAGGATTGCAGTAATTCCCAGCTAAACCTCTATATCAATTTCCTCAAATCCAAAAGATTTCTTGGAAAACAACACTTGTTCAACTTCCCAAAAAAAAAAAAAAATATGTGTAACATTTTAAAAACTTTGTCCTTTTTGACTTATCTTCATATTAAATCACAAAATGTTCGATAAAAAAATGTGCAAAATATGAATGAATGTGTATGAAAAAATGAATTACAGCATGCATGACTAAGTACATATAACTCGTCTGAACTCTATATGCAACAACAATGAATAAATACGAGTATTATTAATATAATAATAACTGACAGTTTAACAACGTTTACGTAAGAAGAGATAAGAAAAATTTTAATCCAATTCTATTGTTTTGCTCAGTGGATGAATTGAAATCATAAAGGATACTTAAATATTGCAACAGCAACAAAAAAATTGATAAATATATAAGACCTAATTGAGAAAAAACACATTTAAAACGTCTAAACAAGCATAATCGTTATCACCTCCACGTACCATAATGTGAAAAGAGTATTCTGTTTTTATTTTTCAATGTTCGTTCACAGACAATAGAAATGCATGAATACTTTGGATAGATGAATGTATGAATGATGATGATGATGATGATGAGGAATCAACACACCCTTAAAAGTAGATCAGAATCAACACATTATGAGCGTGATGTTTGTACTTTTTAAACATTTTTATAACATAAGTAGTGGAGCATGCGTTAATTTTATAAATACTTTTACTTTGTATAGCAAAATAATCTCTTCCGGATATTTTGTAAAAAATAAAATAAGAGACCTCAATATTGAAAGATGATTATATAAGTGCAAGAAATGCTAGCATTTAGATTAATGTGAGGAATGTGGTGAATAAAAAAAGGGACTAACTAACAGTTATTTGAGAAGAAATATCTTAACAATTTGGGTTTTGCAACCTTATTCTAGAATTGGCTAAAAGAGCATAATATTAATGATTGTAACAAATATATTTTATGTTTACTATAAAAATAATTTGGTTACGGAAACGAATATTTGATTACTGCAACCATTATATCGATTATATAAATTATTCAAGATACCATGAAAATGCTCATTTATCTGAAAACTTTTTTCAGAAATAATTTAAGGCGATCAGCTCTTTTTTTCAATTTTGAAATAAACAAAAAAAAATCTAACTGTTAAGATATTTATCACTTAAATGTTTTAATAACCAGCACAAAAAACTTTTCAATCTTAAACATAATTAAATGTGCTATAATATTGTTTCTTTTGTTGGTGTACTTAATAAATAAAAATCTATTCATAATTTTCAACAATTTTCTTTAACCTAAAAAGCAAGAACAATCCTTTTACTAATATTTTATTATTTTTAAATTAAGTATCTTTGGCTTCTTAAGCCTAAACTTATACTTCTCGTAAGTCATTATAGCAAAAATACTTAATATTAAAGAAAACATGCATGACGATAATTGTAATAATGTTGTTGGTGTATTGTTGTTGTAGGGTTTCTTCCAAAAGATTAATATCGAGAGATACTGATGATGTTTATAAATGAATGATAGCGAAAAGGTTGTGACCTATCTTTAAATCTTGACATCATTTCTCTGTTCTTAATAAAAAAAAAAACAGATTTCTTTTTTCTCTACTTTTTTATACTTGTTTTTATTGTTTTCCGTTTTATTTACTCTGCTTGATTTTTTTTTTTTTTTTTGCTGTACTTTGCAATTATTTTGCAATCATGTATCATCCGTACATCATACTTACAACACAATAATAGCAACAAGAATAACAAACAACACAAAAAAAATCCATTTGGTTAAATGCATGTGTTGCATGTTTTATGCTTACAACACTCTTTTAGCTTCTTTCTTTTGTACATAAACGTATGTATGGATATGTTTTTGTTGTAAATATCTTTTGTATTGTTTGGATCCTTAACAATGGTATCCTAAAATGATTTTTTCTTTTTGTTGTTGTAATTGTTCATTGTATTATCCTTTTAATGGGGGCGCGTACTTAGTCAGCATGTTGCATTTGTTTGTCATTAATTGTGTTTTCTTTTTATTATTAAAATATTATTTGTATTTTGTGTTGTTTGCTTTCCTTTCTTTTACTAGCAGCTTTTGTTACCGATTTTTTGTGAACGAAATATGTTTTGAAGGATTTTTATTTTCAAACAAAAAACGAATCTTTACCAGCAGCCTCCCGTGACTTTTATATACTTTTATACGTATGTATTTGGTTCCTCCTTTTCTATTGTCTATAGGTATTTCTCCCGTTGCTTTTTGTAAAATTTTTTTGAATTAAAATTATTTTTAATAACTTTTGATTTTGATAAGAGTTTTTAAATAAAATTTAATATAAATTAATTAAATTTTATAATATAAAATTTCCTTAATTATCAAATATAGATTTAGTTCATACTTTCCCGATACGCAAAAAAGCGATTTTTTTAAAAGCTAAAAAACAGCTAGACATGTCTATCATTAAACTTTATTATAAAAAAAATCGGAAATCCCAGCCTCATGAAGTTAATGATTTATTACACTTTGTATACATATATATTTACTCATTTATTCATAACAAAATTTTTAAATTTATCAATACTTTATAGACAAAATTTTCCATGCAAAGTTGATTAATAAAACATTAGTAAATTTAAAATTTTTATTATGAATAAAGCCTTTAAGATACAATTTTTAGCGTTTATTTTAATTATACATATCTATATACAAAATTTTCTCAGCCCGTTTTCTCTTTCCAGAGCTTTTTGAATCTCCCAGATGACTTAGAAAATTAAAATTCGGCTTACTTATATAATTATTCGTCCTACAAATTCCAACGGATCCAGATGTTTATCAGAGAGCGGAGATACCCGAATTTTTATATAATTTTCTAAGTATTTTTCCGAGATTTTGAAATTTCTATCAGGGAGCGAAGATACACAGATTTGTATATAATTTCCTAAGCACATTTTCTTCTTTCAGAGCTTTCTGAAGCTCCCAAATGACGTAGAAAATTTAAATTCGGCTTACTTCTATAACTATTCGTCTACAAATCCTAACAGAGCCAGATTTTAAAATTTTTATCAGGGTGCGGAGATACCCGAATTTATTTTTTATTTTCTGTAATATTTTTCAATTTTGGTTTTAAAAAGTTTAAATTTGATAACTCATTGTTTTCTCTCCAAATCTTACCGGAAACTGATTTTGTATTTCGATCAGGGAGCGAATTTATGGCGATTATTTTTTTTTTAATTTTACCTTTTAATACTTTAAGTAATATTCACCATTAAATTCTAACGGATTCATATCTTTCAATTTCAATTAGGGAGATGAAAAATGTTAAAAAGTTGTTCATGAATTTTTTTAAAGATTTTTGGATTTTTCTTTTTTTTTTGCAATTTTTTATTATATTGCAATTTTTCCTGGCACTGGCAGGTACGCTAGTATATGATAACCCACTATTAAATTATTTACATTTAAAGCTCATTTTCAGCTGAAGGGACTTCAGATAAGGGCGGCATGGTGTCACCCATATAAGAGGTCGAATTTTCAATGACCATGTCGTATCTATACCATTAAATTTGAGCCATCGCATGGGTAGTTAACTTTAAATATTCCCACAAATTGTTTAGGCAAAATATCTTTCGTAGTGTCTGCTGTGTGACATATTTAAAACACAGAAAAAAAATATTCGAAAAATATGTTTGATCATTTTTTGATTTTGTATTGAAATTTAATTATATCAATAATTAAATAAGTTAACTTTTTAATTGATTATCATTTTTATTTTATATTTTGAAAATATTCGATAAAAATAAGGAAAATAAATAACAATAATAAAAATGAAATAAAATTTTTAAATAAATTGAAAATTTGTGGCAAATGCTTACAATTTTTATAGAGCATGGAATCTGTACGGGATATGAGATTCTAAAGATGCAAAGTTTTGTAAGTTGTTGGTAAATAAAACTATTTAATGTTTGTTAAATTAGAAATTGTTGAAAATTTTAGTTTTCTTGCAGAAATTCCCTTCATCAAAACAGGAATTTAGTATTATTAGTGATCTATTTTGTATCCGGATGCTTTTTTAAGAATAAAGGTAAATATTCTTTATTTATTTTAGACTTTTTGTGAAATCAAAATTTAAGATGTTAATTGCTATTCTTCTTGTTGTGCAGATTTTGAAGATTGTACCAAAACGATTGAAACTTATCCGTAGTGTTGCCAGGCTAAATATAGCTTTTTTACTTTTCTTTTAGCCTCAAAGTTTTCGTCTTAGCTTCTGGCTTTTTTTCAACTCATTTATGTTTCTCAAAACTGCCTTAAAAAGGCTAATTATTTCAACAAAGAAGAAAATAATTTCTTATTTGCTATTACCAACTTTATTTTTACAAGATCATCTATTTGTGCATTTTTGTGTATTTATTCGTTCAAAAAAATCGAACTTATTTTCTTTCTTCGAATTAATGGCCTGATTCAGTACGACAATCAAATTGTTTGAAATTAAAATTTGTATGAAAATTACTCATTTCTTGAAATATTTTTTGAGTATTTTTCATACAAATTTTAATTCTAAAAAATTTTCTTGTTGTACTGAATCAGACCCTAAAAGTTCTTTAACAAATTTTTTTTAGTGAATAAGACGATTATTGTAAGGAATTATAGTTCAAAAAGAACGTAAATTGACATTGGGTAATTTTTCATACGAACTATAACCAAAATTTGTTTGGAAATTTTTGGGTATAATTTATAAATTTATTACAATTTCTTTAAGAAAATATTAAAAAGTAATGAGAACGAGAAAAAATAAGTTTCTAAATTTAAAAAAAGTTTAACTTTTTTCTGGCCTCATTTTTTTTTTTTTGGCATTTAGCCTTTTTTGACCTTTTTTAAAGTTCAATGTGAACTCTTGGCAACACTGCTTATCCAACTACCCCTTTTTGCAATATTCTTAAGAGATAATAGCTTCTGAATTATGAAGAGCATTGTCAAAAC
The DNA here is from genome assembly GCA_932274085.1 of Protocalliphora azurea. NCBI lineage: Eukaryota > Metazoa > Arthropoda > Insecta > Diptera > Calliphoridae > Protocalliphora > Protocalliphora azurea. The sequence goes on from OW026520.1 coordinate 91,901,055, forward strand.
CTAAGTATGAATTTTGTATATTTAATATATTATATATTATAAATATATATTTTTTACAACAAATATTTTATTTGAAAGTGCTAAAATTTGATTGTATCTTTTTTTTTTCTATGATAGAGTTTAAGTTAATAGTTCAATCGATTCAACTAATACCTTGATTAATATTAATAAAAATTCCAATCATAAATGTTAATAATTTCATTAAAAAATTAATTGAAATTTGTATAAAAAATCAATTAATTTCACTTAATATTAATTATTTTATTCACTTAATATTTTATTAATTTAAAATTTTGATGATTGGAGTAAAATCAAATAAAATTTTAATTTTGTAATTGAAATCGATTTTGATTTTTTTCTGTGCTCATCAGAAATATCGAATATAATTAATTACAATTTGAAACTATCTTGCTTTTTTTTGTCACCCATATTGTTGTTCAACAAACAATATGGAGTATGAAATAAATAAACAAAGTTTTATGGCACGTCTCTTTTTAGTCCACTTTAAAAAAAAAAAAAAATATAATTCCTATCAAGCAAAAGGGTTGCAGATCTGAACTTACAAGATTTGAAACTAATAGAGTGCAAAATTTCAGTACTGTAGGTTTTATTTTATAATCACGATTGTTGTTCAAAGTTCAAAAACTTAGAGAAACGGATAAAAATTACTTAGAGTTTTCCCATTCTTTTACACTTTTTCTTCTCGCGTATAAACTTTTTGATCTCATGCGATGTTATGTAAACTAATCTGAATTTGTGGATAAATTTTACCCCTACTTTTTTGCTGTGCAGACTTTCAACAGATACATACAGAGTAGTCAAACTTTGATAACAAAATTTTTTATTTTTTAAAATTTTTGGGTTTTTTGGGCGGTGTTTGTGCGCCTCTCTGGGAAATAAAAATTTTGAAATAGGGATTGACACCTATTGTAATTATGCGTATTCTGCGCTATATCTATCTATATATATCAGCAGATAGTCTCAAAGTTTTTAAAACAAGGCGAAAAACGTTAAAAAAGTCAGTCTTTTGCAAACCACATTCTAAGTTTCTAATGGAATAGAAACTTAAATAAACTTACACAATAAAATCGAAGGAGTATTAGAAATAAATTTAATAAAAAATTGTCTGGACTTTTTGAAAATTACACAAGAATTGCAGTTTTTTCTGTATTTTTATATAGCAAATAGCAAACTGTACATATCTTGCATATGTAGATATTGGAATAGCGATAAATATAATTGATCGGGGCCATAAATTTAACTCAAATGTCTTTGATAGTTAAAAACGGGGCACTTTTGTAAAGACACATTTTCCTAAAGCATATCGCATAGGCAGCACGAAATTGGTATTATTAGGTGTTGCATTTAATTCTTAACGAAAATGTAGAGGCGCATCAAAAAATTTTTAAAGATACAAATTTTATGGACCAAAAAAAAAATAATAATAAATAAAAAATAAAAAATATAATAAAAAAATTCACTTGATTAAAAAAGGATTGCAATATTAAATAGCGTTTCTTTGTAATAAACTCTAATAAAATATATTTTCCTATAATATATAGGAAAATAAGAAAGATTCGACCCGCATTTTTCGAAAAATTCCCGCATTTCGAAAAATCACACAGAGAAAAAACATGGTTACGTTATTGTCACTACAGTAATATTATGTTCTCATTGTTAATATTCATTAATTTTAATAATACTTTCTTCATAATAACAATGTTTTTGTTTCAGTTTTATCAATAAATGTTTACATTCAATCAAAACTTTAATATAGTTGACTACAAAAATTGTATGTTTTTGAATATTTTTACCAAAAACAAAATATTATTAATATAAAAAATATCATTATTTCTACAACAATTAAATTTTATCAATCTTTTTACTTGTTCTTAAACCATATTTCGTTTTCAAACCATATTAATATTGTTATTATTCTTATAGAAATAAAATGTTTATTTGAAAATATATTTTTACAAATATGGTTGAAAAATTCATAAATTGTTTGTTTTTAGATATATTTGTTTTTTAAAGTTTGTTTACAAGTTTTATTATAATTCTCATAATATAAGTAGACAAGGTTTTGTAATATTTGGTGTGATTCAAGCAATTTATTAACTAAACCACTTACTAATAGTTGGTAGGTAGTTTAGTTAATAAAAGATTTATTGTATTATCTTGCACAATATATGATGGTATAATATGATATAGATTATAGAAATAATAATTTTTAATTAATGTGTTTTATTTTAATATATGATAAGATGGTATAATAATATGAAAAACGGACACAATATGATAAAATGGAATCATAACAATTTTTATTTGTATTCATATAAATTTTTAGCTGTAATCATATATTCCAATCATAATATGCTACTCTCAGGTTATGGTCACCACAGCTATATTTTTTCTCTGCGTGCTAAGGGCTATTATTATAACCTTCCTAAAGGGTATCAGATAGTTAAAGGCAAGATAAACTAAAGTGGGCAATAAAGTAAGCTTTATCTATTTTTGGTTATTACAACTTAGTTTTAAAGTAAATTTTATAATTTTGATAGTATGGCAATGCTAAAGCAATAACCGATTACTTTTAGTCAGTTAATGTAGTGGCAACATAAATAATTTGAACGTAACGGCTAGTAACGGCAATATAAACAAATAATAAATAAGGAAATTTTTAAAATAAATGATTTAAAACAAACTATAAGTCAACGTCGGAACAAATATAAAAAAATTACTAAAAACTACACGAAATATTTATGTTTTTATTTAGTTCTTTTATAATGCAGAAAATATGGCAGCTATAAATGCATAAACCGTGCGATAAAAATTAATTATCAGATGATTTGTCCTTTAGTTTATAGATCACTTTTGTCAAAACTTGTACTTATAATAACCAAAAAGAGTTAATGTATCCGATAATATCCTAACAGGGTGCCCCGATGGCCTAGTTGGTAGTGAGCTAGTCTGTCAGTCTGGGGGTTGTGGGTTCGATTCCCACCAGAGACTCTGGTCTGTTTCACTACAACAAGCTAAGGTCTTCGTTACTCCGCTCGGTTAGAATTAGAATATAATTTGTAATTGTATTGTAATTATTAAATAAATAAATAAATAAATCCTAACTTTTGGTATTGGATAGTTATACTACCAAATATCGAAAATATTATAAATTTTATTTGAATAACTCAGTAGGTATTGAGTTATTCAAATAAATTTTTGTAAGAAATGTTTTACTTAATTTTTCTAATTTTTTACTTCAAGCCCCATTGAATCGGAGCGCATAAAATTTAACACACATATAATTCGAAAGTATCTAATGTTTATACCACCTTTTCATTGAATACCACGCCCCTTTCCTTCGCGCACTCTTTCGCGTAAAATTTTGTGATTTTTTAATGTGTTTTTTAATGTCTACTAAATTAAAAGTATACTTTTTGTAAAAAATAGTAATTTCTCCGAGTAGATCAATGTGGTGTCAGTCTTCTTCATCACTTACTTTTACGCCCACTTCTTTTACAAACTGAATTTATCTTTTCGTTTTATTAAATTTGCTCGACAAACATAGTTTAAATTATTGAATTTGTCATTTTGCATAAAAACTAAAATGCGTAATTTTCATGGAAATAATTAACATAAAAGGTACGATTTTATAAAGTTTGTTAATAAATTTCAATAAAATTTCAGGATAGACAGAAAACAATAATAAAGTGTATGGATATACATATACCCTAAGGCGACTCATTCAAAAAAATTATATTGAAACCCACTAAAAATTAACCTTGGTATGTTTATTAAAATTTGAAATTTCATTAAAAATATCAAGCAATATTTTCAAAAAAAAAAAAAAAATTGAAAATTGGATATTTTGCGGAATATAGAAATATTGGGGTCACTTTTGAATATATTTTATATATTAATACCTTTTCAATGATACCACATTTTGTATGCGTTGCTTTGGAAGAAAATACAAAAATGGTCAAAAATCAAAAAAAAAGATCTTTCTTAAAAACGATTCAGTACACTTACGGTCATCAGAAGAACCGTAATTCTTTAGGAAACATAAAACATACCAAGGTTTATCTTCAGTTGGGTAACAAAAACACCTATTTCCTTCCACAGAATTTGTTTGGAAGGCAAATCCCAAATACTTTTCGGAAATGGTTAAAAGTGTCTCATACCTCTTACATACAAATTTTTAAAACGTTTGCTATTTTTCTGTTACTCATTCGGTCTCAAAGATTTTTGTGAGCAATCCCTCATAGAGATCTTTAAATTTGCTTACGTGTACTATTTATCTTTTATAGTTATTGCAAATTTTAAATTTTACGTAAAACTTTAAAGCTGGGATTAACAAATAGAATAAACTATTATGTATTTAAAATCGCTTATAGGCAAAATTCTAAAAAAGAAACAAAAATACCATTTTTTGGTTTTCCTACACATATACATTGCATTTCATTATTCCAAGTAATAAAGTCAAACATTCTCAAGTTAAAGTTAACTGATAAAATTTTGAGAACCATAAGGTTATGGAGGGCAAAGTAATAAGTTTTACTATAGGGTAATTTCAAAAAAATTTCTAATATTCCATTGATGTATGGTTGTGGAAATCAAATTAAATTATATTCACTAAATACTTATTTTTCGCAATATTGTAATGAGTCTGTTGTATTTTCTACAGAAAATTGTTATTTACTTAAATTCAGTGCAAATGTGGCTTTATATAAATAAGACTATTAAAATTTTTTATGGCTGCCCTATAATTAAGTCCTATTTGACCTATACTATAAATCAGAATGTTTTGGGCTGCTGAGTTTTCCAATGAGCTAATATCGAAATTGATTGGTAAGATCATAATATATAATTAGCTAAATAAACTGATAAATAAAATGACGTCATTTTCTGGTCGATGTCCCGCTAAACAATTTATAAAGTCTAAATCCGTGGGATTAAGTATCTGTTTTTTTTTTTTTTTTTTTTGTAACTTCTAATGGTTTAGTTATAGATTTGAAAGTTTTTCAAGGAGATGGAACTTTTCCAAGTAGAGTTTTTGGTCATGGACTATCGACATATATCAGCAGGCAGTCATATAACTTTTAACAAATTCTTTACAACTTTATCCATCTAAAAATATTAAACGCTTTTTATTTTAAATTGGAGAGGTAATAACTAAGTATATACCAGCTCCTGATGTAGAGCGAGAACCCTTGCAATTCAACCAAAGAACAGATCATTCATACTTCTAGAAACAAGAGAGCACGCTTATTGAAACTCCTAAAAATATTCGATAGGATAGATATGACTACTGTTCGAAAGTTGTTGTCAATATGTCGAAATCCAAGCCGTAAAGGCCGAAGTAGAACCATATATTTGAAACGTAAATATCATTTGCGGTTTTCAAAAGAAAAAAAAACTTCATTGAGTTTCACATAAGTAAATCTTAAAAGTCCTTAACATATTCAAGTAGATAATACAATATTTTTTTAAATATTTCGTAAGTTTGTTAGAAATGCGATATTTTTGTTCACTATTTCTCTATTTAAGAAAATTAAAATCGTTATTCATTAGTGAAATAAAATGCTTCATAAAAACGCATAGTTGTGACAGGTCCTTTTTTACAGAAATTTTGTTATAAAACCTTAAAAATTCAATTTTTTAAATTTACACCACTCACCAAAATCAATTATCAATTGCTGAAAACTGTAAAAAATGAAAAACAGAAAAGTTATTCCAATAAAAAATTTATCAAATCAACCAAGTAGATTGTGACGTTCAAAAGTCAGTAACATTTGTAACATTAGGTAACATGGTAAAATAATTTTTATTTTATTGCTTATTTTATATATAATAACTTTAATTTAAAAACAGCGCCATCTATTATTCAGAAATAATTAAATTAGTTACTTTAAAATACCACACTGTGTCATAATACTAAGAATAGCAACGATATGTAAACAGCTGTAAGTTTTGATCATGTTTGTTAGTATATATGTGTATGTTTACATGAGTGATCGACCCTATAAAAGGAGTGTAACAGAAGGCAGTTATAGAGTTATTCTTCCGTCAGAAGAATAAAGTTTATTTTGTGGTTCTGCTCAATCTCAAAGTCCTAAGCAAATATAGTTTATTACGCTGGGAGGAAGTTACCCCAGGTCTACAACTGAGATTAACGCTGATATAATATGTGAGATAACGCCGGCAGAGGAGTGTAACCATTTTGTTTATATTATGTTAAATCTTAAATAATATCATTATTTTCAATCAGTCACAGAGTAAGCATGTCCTTTTTATTTAAGCAATTCGCACCTTTTAGCACAATTTTTATAAAAATGTTTTTTAACATGTAAAACAAACACTAAAAAGAAACAATTTTACAAAAAAAAAAAAACTTTTTTGTTAGTACTTTTCAAAAAATACACATGCACACACACACACAAACAAACTTTCGTATGTGTGTATTTTTTTGACAGTTCATTTTATAAGATGGTTGTGTAGAGAAATCTCATCACAACAGTCTCATAATACATCTTATAATACTAATATTTGAATCTACACGTGAAATAATTCTCTCAGAGAACGAATTTGACACTCTCTGACACAAAAATCTTACATATTATGTTACGTCTAGACGGGCTGTTATGTTTCCGTCAGATTAATAAAATTATATTTGTCTATTTGTTGAATAGTGAAGATTTGAGTGGTTCTGCCCTGGATCAAAGTATTCAACGAACTGTGATTGTGCGACAGACGGTTAGTAGAGATCTGTGCGAGACCGGTACATTTTTTTTTTTTTTTTTTTTTTTGTTCGTCGTTGTATTTGTTAGAATAGAGTTTAAATAAAATAATAAATACGGTTTATACTGTGTTTTTCTTTAAATTGTGTAACGAACCCTGAAAGCCGAAGCTCTACCTTAGCATAAGGTGGGAACACATCGCTACAAGATGATTGAATGAATTAAAAATTTAAGTGAGAAATAAAATTTCACTTAAATTTTATTTTAATTTTATATTTACTTGAATAGATTTAATAAATTTAGATGCAAAATAAAACTACTTTGTTAATTAAAAAATATACGGTAATTTTTATTTTTTATTTATGTTTTTGTGAAATAACTTTATTTCAAAATAAACAGTTTTAAATTATAACGTTTTTACAGCTTAGTCCTCAAAGGGTTAGACTAGATATACTATAGATGATGTAAATGAAACATTTCATCACGTCACACTTTTAACCCATTGACGACCAAAGAAAATATGTCTCTCATAGGAATTTTTTAGTTATATAATTTTATAGCTAAGAGTAGAACATTCGCGTTTTATAGACAAGAAATGGTGGTATAATATTATAGTAAAAGTATTCAACTTAATCTTAGATGTCTTTAAAGTTATTAAAATCAAGGAATTCTTAACTAAACCTAATTAAATCATGGAAAAATGAAGGATAAGGAGTGGAAGTGGAGGGAAAATTTATATTTGATCTAACACATAACATGGTAAAATTATTAAAATCGCTTTGACAGAAAATGTGTGGACATCAAAAGTTTAAAAAAAAAATAAATTAAAAAAATAATAAATTAAAAATACAAATACAAATTTAAATAACAAAATGTTAGAAAAAAATTATATTCCTTACACTAGATATAGGGTTGAAAGTTAAATGAAGAATTTCCATCATGTAGTATTTTTAATCCATTGAAGACCAAATGAAATATCTATCTCTAAGGAGTTTTTAGATTATATAATTTTCTGGATAACAGAGCAAATTAGTCAATCATGTTTTATAGAGAAGGAATATCTGTCTATTATCTAGAAAATTATATAGCAAAAAATATCCTTCGAGAAGCATATTTTCTTTGGTCGTCAATGGGTTAAAAATGTGACATGATGGGGAGAAACCGAAACGCTTCTGGTGATTGGAATGGCTATAACTACAATATTTGCAACATATTTTTCACGATATTTTTTAGTGTCGACCTATGTTATTAATCAGAAATTCAGAATGCTTTTAATTATTTTATAATTGAATAATTTGCTCAAACACGAAGTTTTGTGATATAAAATAATAAATTGAAATTCTACACAGAAAATTCTAAAATCATATTTCAATTACGATTCATATTCAATTATTTTATTAATTGGAATTCAACCTACTTATTAAAAAAATAATATTAAATTATTCTAATTTTTTATTTATATTTGAATAATTTATTAATTAACATAATAAAAAACTAATTGAAAGACGATAAATTGTTTTATTTTTATAAAAATATTTGAACATTTGAGTTTTGAGCACTTGAATAACATTGTGTGACAAAATGGAAAAGTTGGATATACTTTTGAAATGATCTAGAATGGGCTGTAGGTAGGGTTTGGGGTCCGGGTTTTCCCGCCAAAATATTCTCGGTATTTTTTTTTTAATTTCTATTTCTATATTCTCGTACTTTTAAAATTCCAGAGGAAACATTTTGCTATTTTTCACATCTTATATCAATGAAAATTTGAAGTTACTCTAAATATGATACTTGCAAATGTTTAAAGCGTATAATACAACTAGAACGTTATTTGAGAGTAACGTAAATGTTGCATGAATTAGGTTTTTGACTATTGAATTATATTTTTTTCTCTCAGATATCTATGTATTTGTTTTTCTATGGATTAACGGATTTACTTACAAGTTATTTCACATGAAATTTTAAATCAACTTTATTTTTCTCATGTTAAAATTGTACATAATTTAGTTTTATTATAGATTTAATAGCCGTTCTTTGTGAATATTTTAATTCAAAATATTTGTTAAAATAAATTATTTTTATATTTTTAGAAATAATATAGTTTCATTTTGTACTCTTTATAATACAATCTTCAGTATTTGAAATTAATTTAGAATAAAATTATTTAAATATTATTCTATTTGTTAACAAGTCAAATTAGAAAATATATTCAACAGAAGTAATCGAATATATTTTATAAAATTTAAATCAAATTTCAAACTCTTCAACTAATTTGAAAATAAATTTTATTTCTTTGGTTTAAATACAATTATTCTTTATTTTATTTCCTATTTTAAAAATGAAATATAATCTGATTCACAGAGAAAAAAATCATATAATTGTAATTTTTTTCATAAATATTATTAATCGAACATGACTTTTTTTCCTAAACTTTTTTCATAAAAAATAAAATTTTGTGCATAGATATTATTAAATTGTACTTAATAAAAATTTCATGCATTTGGCAAAAATTTTGCTAAAATTTTAATTTAGTTTATTAGATTTGATTCAAATGCTAAATAAAATTAGTTGTACATGAAATATTAACAATTAATCCCTTTAAATGCATTTACAAATTGAAAATATAAATGAAAATTTAATGGCCTGATTCAGTATGACAATCAAATTGTTTGAAAATAAAATTTGTATGAAAACTACTCAAAAAACATTTGAAAAAATGAGTAATTTTCATACAAATTTTATTTTCAAACAATTTGATTGTCGTACTGAATCAGGCAATAAATAATTTATTTAAGTCTTCTTGACTTTTGATTCATTTTAAAAAATTAAAAAAAGTGTTAGAATTTAAGACATTATTCTGAAATATTATGAACTAAAATCAATGAAAGTAAATTTTTATATTTATACACAAACTTTTTTCTGTGTTTGAAATATTTAGTTTTTTTATTTAATGAAAATTTTTGAATAATTTTATTCAACATAAATTTGTTTGAATAATTTTAAATTTGTTTGGAAAAATAAAAATAAGTAATATTATTTTTTATACTGCAATTATTTTACTAATTTTATTATGATGACTATTGATCACGTTATTTACTCGACTCTAATCATTAGATTCACCTGTACAGATTTTGTTTTTAATAGTCAGAGAAACCACAAGAAACATTATTTGCTGAAAAAACTTCTGAAACAATCGCTACGTCATTCTTTTTAACTTAAATAATTGAAAAATTATATGACTTTTTTCATTCAAAACTCTTGTGACTGAATAATTTTATTTTTTTTATTTTTTTAATAAAAATATCAAAATATTTATTTATCCAATCAAGTTGGACATTTAAATTATAATTAAATTATAATTTTGATATTAATTATAATAAATTAATACAAGATAATTTTTCGCAGTGTATGCTACTAAGAACTAAAAATTCTGGTAATGCCATAAGTGGAATTTTTGTTTAACAAAAAAGAAGTTATGCCATCGGTTTTCGTTAAAAAGCAGATGGCTTGATGAAAACCCAAAAAGAAGGCTTTTAAAAACGATTGGCCTTTATTTTTTAAAGTTACTTACCATCTTACCATCCTACCATCGAACTATCACTAGCGTCATAAATAATACTTACTCTACAATAATTATTCCTAATACTTACCTTAACCTAAGTTAACTAAATCTAAGAAAGAAATCTTTTGTAATAAAAAAAAAAAACTAAAATTAAACCGAAAACAAAAGGATTCCTACCTCATTCCTGGATGAAAGAAAAGGTGAGAAATTGTTACAATAAGAACCAGTTCTACCACTAATTGAATGCCCCCGTTTTTCTTTTTGTTTTCCCAAATCCCTCAATTATAGTTACTCTTTTGATAAGAGTAACTACAATTCATTCTCAATTACAGATTGATAACCCCTTTTTATTTTTAACGTTGATCATCATCTATAAGGATAATTTACTGTATGTAAACTTACTATATTCATTGTTTCAATTTTTTTATATTTAAATAAATTGTTTTCAAATAAAAGAACTTGTTGAACTGAAAAAATACATATAAATATTATTCAAGGATGAAATATTCAAATATAAAAATTTTGTTATCTTTTTGTAAAAAAATATATATTTCACTTTTGATTAAATTTGATTAATTTGATTAAATCAGATACAAATTGAGATAAAAATTTAGAAATAGTATAAATAGAAATCCTTAATGTTTTTAATTACAAATTAATAAATCTTTTAACAAATATTTTAAATTAGAAATAAAAAGTCTAAATAAAATTAAAAGTATTTTATTTTTTATTTTATTCACTAGTAACACCCACCTATGATAGATTTGTGGAAATGAATACTAAAAAAGTTGAACTTCTAAAATACTCACTATTATAAAAAAATTACTTAGTTGGGAGATTTTTCATTCTAACACAACATTTTCTTTTGAAATAGCACCTCCTATTAAAGCAATGGATCTGTATATATTAGATGTAAATGTTATACCTTCAAAATACTTATAAAAATAAAATACGTATGTTGTATTCATACGTACATATATGAAATTACTTCTGAATACTATGATTGATCCAAAAAAGAAAAGTTGTTGCGAACCTATTTTTAGTATTTTCCAGATTTAGTAAGAATTGCAATGCAATAACCTAAATTAGTGAAATAAAGTGAAAGTAAACGGAAAGCTATTTATGATGAAATTTATCCAATAGATTTGGCTACATTTTTAAAAACTCAATAACATAAAAATCTGAGACATAGTTTTTTTTTTACATAAATTACGAAAGGTACTAATTTTATTTGTACGAAATATTAAAATTTTTATTTTTTCAATCTTAGAAATACTTTTTTAATTTTAGAAATATAATATTATTTCATTTTTCGTTAATTAAGTACGATAGATAATGTGTCGTTTTGTTTTATTTAAAAAAATAATAATTTTTTTTATAAGAAATCATGACCTTTTTTTTCTTATAACTACCCAGCAAAAACTTTTTGGTTATCGGTAATGGCAACTACTTATTAAAGTAGTTTCTTGGTAATGAGGCGTCATTATTATTTGCCTACTCTGTATTACATTAATAAGTACTCAATAGTATAATAGCACAGTAATACTGCAATCACGTGGATGAGTTGGCTAGAGCGCCGGATTAACTACCAGAAGGTTGTTGATTCAACCCCATTCTGAGGCTGTTAGGTTTTTTTAACAAAATGTCTAAAAAGATATTTTAAACTAAATAAAGTTTTTGTCGCTACGTGCAAGATGGTGTACTAAGTAAGACGTTAATCAGTAAAAACGAATGGTTAGTGTGTGTCCAAGTTCGAGTCTCACCGACGGCAAAATTTTTTTGTTTTTTTTTTATTTTTGTTTTCGTTTAGGTACATATTTTTGAGTACCCCTAGAGTCAAAAAATAACTACATGAATTTGTGGACAAGTCGAACAAAAATAACTAGTTATTCGGGCAAAAAATAAGTAGTTTATTTTTGTTTCCAATTGTACCTGCTAGCTCACCAGGAAAGCAAAGTTTTTGCTGGGTAATGTTTTAAAAAATTCCCGGGAATTCTAGGGAAATTGATTTTTTTTGTTCCCGTTTCCCAGAAAAAGAAATATTGCTGGAAATCCCAAACCTTAGCTGTAGGTCTCCTTGAGTATATAATTTTGTAATCTTTAGATTTTTTGATACACCCTCAAAATCTGATGTTATAGTTATATAACGATTTTTTACTACGCAACAGATTAAACATTTTTTAAATTCATTTTGATGACTAATTTTGAAGTTATTAACGATTTTAGATCATCAAGTTTTCCAAATATATATCGACAATTCCATGAAATGACGCCTAAAAATATTTCGAGTATCTTTCGATTTTCATAAATTTTTGCTTGCAAATAATCCAAGGACTTCCATATCGATTTCAGCTTTCGTTTTTACTTTTCAAATATTTATTAAAAAATAGTAAATTTATATGTTGTAAACTAATTACCATTTTAGTTTATAGAAAACAAAACAATTTAAAATACACCTAAAGAAAAATTAAAATTTAATGAATTTGCAATTATCAAAAATGCATCCATAAATTACATTTATATTTTGCAAATATTTTTGAAGGAAAATTATATTTTTGAGATGCTGACCACATTATTCAAAAAGAAGACAATAGCCTCACAAATGCTTTTTAAATTACATAAATCCGTCAATAAGGATATTTAAAATTGCATGCTTTCTATATATTTTCTTTTTAATTTATATAAATATAAATAATTTTTACAAAAAATAAAAAAATATGTGCTTTTTATACGAAAAATTAGGAACGTTTTTTTTTATTGTATTATGATTATTAGATTTGCGCTTACAAAAAAATTTAAATTTTTATTTTAATGTAAAGGTTCCATAATTTCCAAATATGTTAAGAAATTAAAAATTTTAAATAGCATATTCGACTAAAAATGCATTTAAAAATGCAATTGCATTAAAATGTATTTCTAATAAATTGTTTTTATTTTTAAAAAGATCGTATTCAATCCGACATAAGTAAAATTCAAAAGCCGTTTAAATTATTAATATAAACAAAGCCTTCCCATAGATATTGCTTTTAAAGTTACATACTTTTGAAATATTTTATTTTTTGTGAAAGTGAAAAAGCGAAATAAAATCGCGACTTTTTGCAATTTCGCAAAACTGAAAACTGAGATCGATAAGTGGTTTAATGTATGTTTGTGTATTCAAAATTTTATGGAAATTGAAAGACATCATGCAAAGCAAATTTCAGTTTTCGTACGTTCTTTCATGGAATTGTCGATATAAATTTTTTATATGTATTTCACGAACTTTTGCTGATATACTGTTAAAACTTTATGCTATGTTCATTTATATTTTTATTCAACTTTCGCAGCATTTTTTCTATTATTTTATATGAAACAATTAAAAATGTAATTGGAATAATTTCTATCTTTGATAAATCATTTAATTGACCATATTTTTTTAGTGTAGAAAATGAATAAAGTTATTTATTATTTGATTGTTAACTATTTTCTACTAATATTATTTGAAGAATAATTGGCAAAACATATTAAGTCCAGCTAAAACTGTTTTCAGATTATTCAATCATTAAATTAACGTATTTAAAACATTGTTTACACTTATCGGTACTTTTCTAGAACTATTAATTTGAATAGAAATTTTTGATTTTCTAAACAGTTTTTTTTAGCTCTCGTGAAAAAATTTAAAAATTTAAGTTAAGTTATTATGTCAAAAGTCTACAGATATTATTTCTTGTATTTTCATTTCAAAATAGAGTGGTCATAATTTTAAAACGTACTGTATAATAATTCATCATAACAATTTATGAGTTGTTTAGATAACATAAACAATTTGTTTATTTCTAAATTATTATAAATAATTGGTATCTCACATGCAATCTTCACAAATTGTATTTTATTAATAAGAAAACTAAATTTAGTTATGAGTAGGTGGGACTATTATTGCTTGAACCAAGGTCTCTAAGGAAAAATAAATTAAATTTCCAGGATAAGTTGCCATTTTTAATGCAAATTATTATTACTGCAGGTTAATACTTAAATATTTTCAGATTTTTTAATTAATAAATTATTGAAAACAAAACAATAACAAATTTTAATGGATCAAACATATAACACTTAATATCCAGTGTTGCCAGGAATTGTGAAATTTAAATGAAATTTAAAAAAGGCCAAAAACGGCTAAATATTAAAAAAAAGGCCAAAAAAAAGTTAGCATTAGTTTTTCATATTTTTTTTAAAAAGATATTGTAACACATTTATAAATAAACCATAAAACGGTTGTCAGCAAAATAACCCAATAAAAAAACACTAAAAAAATTCAATACAAACTTGATTTATATTTCCTATGAAAAATTATTCAATATTTTGAATTGTTTTTCGTCATTTTTGGAATATAATTCCATTTTGATTAAACATTTCCAAATTTTTGTATGATCTTTCACATTTATAAGAATTTTTTTTAAATTATATTCGTAAATAGTTTCTATAGTTAATGAAGTATATTAGAAAATATTTATAATAATCAATACAGTAAATCCATAAATTTTTGATTTGGAGATGAAGCGCCGCACGCGAAATTTTTTGTCAAATGTAAATAATTTAGAGTTTTTGTGTGAATAAATATTCAAAAATTATTAAATGTATGATTCTGTAAAAATAAAATTAGTATAACAGATAGGAAATTATTTTCGTCATTGCTAAAATACTAAAATTTTAGTCTTTTTAAGAATCAAAAAAAGCTAGAAAGAAAGCCAGAAGCTAAAACTAAAATTTTGAGGCTAAGAGCAAAATCAAAAGGCTAGACTTAGCACTATAAATTCTAAACTGGCAACAAGGCTAAAAAGGTGAAAATATATAGGTTTTCATTCAACCAGTCACCAGCTTTGTTCAATTTGGATCCTCAATAAATGTTTGTACTTTATATAATTTATAATTTATATTATTTAGAGTTCTTATCCACAAAGAATAAATATAAAAAAAAACATGAAAACCGGAAGGAAGAAAAAAAAAATAGATATAATATTTTTCAATTTGCAAATAAGATACACAATGCTTTAACTTAATAAATTTTGTTTTTGTCAAAAAAAGAAACAAACAAAAAGTTGGAATCATAACACTTAACTGGTCATCAAAGTGGAAACATTAAATAAACATCAAAGTTCTCTCTCAATCAGACAATACAATAGCACATCCTTACACAAATACACACATACACAGATAAACAATAAAAAGCCAAGGACTTTATATAATTCACATTTAACAAGTGGTAAACGCATAATTTTATTTCGAAAAAGATGAAGTCGACAAGGAAGAAGAGTGAAAAAAAAAAGAAAACAAAATAAACTCGCACACACCAACAACATTTGTTCACTTGATATACCAAATACAATAATGAGATGATAATGCTCCAGAAGTGCTTGAAAAGGATGAGGACGGCAGGAATAAACGAATAGACAAATAAACAAAATAAGGAAGTTGGTTTTTATTCATTATTTTAATGCAATAAGGATGACTAACGAATTGATAAGTTTAAATTGTAAAGGGACACTGTTTCCCAAAAGACGTAAGCAGATGTCTTTTGGTTTTTAAACAAAACTCTGTAGCTGGGTGAAAATTTTCTGATAAGGATATTATATTCTAATTAAAAATCGATCCATATAAATATTATACTGATCGCACTCAATAAAATGCTTTTGGAAGGGTTTATATTTACAAGATGGATTGAAAAAGTTCCTGAACCATTTGTATTTTTATTTTTGCATTTTTTAGAGGACTTTCGATTGCGATAAAATTTAAATTGGAAAATACTTATGAGTATCTTCGAAAAAAAAAAAAAATATGTAGAGTACAAAAGACGTCTTCGATTATTTTTGGTAGCTTACATCATCTCCGCAGAATGTTTTTGGAATTTGAAGTATCCCGGTCGATTCTTCTTTGTTAAGCTTAAGAGATGAGAATTCAAAGCATTCAACATAAAATATATTATTGTACACAGTGTTACAATAGTCTCTAAACTGATAGCGATGTATATTCAATTTGAATAATGAGGAATAATAAACGAAAAAAAAACCTTCTTAAAACCATAACATTTTTCCGCATAAAAAAGACAAATAATAAAAGAGATCAAAGTACAAAAACCGACCACGGGTATAGTGTCATAAGTCAATTTTAAAGAAAAAGCATTTTGATGATTAAAACTGTATGACAGATAAAACTGTCACGTTTAACAAACGCAAATTTGTTTAATAACTAAGGGGTGTTTCCAAGATACTGACGATAAAAGAAACATGTGCTTTGCAGCGGGTGGTAAAGCTTTTTCAAACATATGTTTTACATCATTCTCATCATCTACTTATGTCGATGAAGAATAATGAAGACAGTTAATACACAAATTGACCCAGTATTGAAAGAGGAACAAAAAGTTATGTAGATATGAGTGTAAGTACTTGCTCTGACAATTCATTTGACATTTGATTAAAATTCATAACGGTATGACAGTACTCTATCAATACTTTAATGACATTAACAACTTTACATGATTTCATTAAAGTGTTTTTCGTTCGAGAGAAAACTTCAAAGGATTATAAAGAAGGATATTTTTTAAATTTCTTTTAACTATATATTTTTGGAAATATTTTTTTTTTTTTTTTAGATTTCAGTTTAATAAAATAAAAAATGCAGAAATACAAAAAACAAATTAAAAAAAGAGAAAATAAAACTTCACTTGACAAATGTCTGACATTTTGTAGTACTTGAAAATCTACTTGAATTTTGTTTTCATTTGTTTTCATTGTCTGTATTGTGGTATAAAAGGTATGTTTAGTTTGGTAGTTGATTAGTAATTTTGGGGACTGTTATTCAAATATTTAAAAGACTGCACAGAGAAAACAATTTCGTTATGACAACGGATCTTTTTCCAATCGAATTTGGTCGGTTACATTTACCAAACATATGAAACAGTACTTGCAACTGTTTAGAAAATTTTAATTCGGTTAGCCTAACTTCTCACCTTATGTAAACATATGATCAATAAAATCATATATGAGGTGTGCATTGAAGTTTCAATCATATTGAAAACCCCATCAGGTACTGATATTATTATCAGCATAAGTTAGCTTTTTATATTATTTTATTTATACGATAATTTAAGATTACAAAGATAAAGTTGCAAGAGAAGGAACAAAACAGGATATACTATTTAAAAGACACGTTAGATGATTAATATTTAACAAAAGTATTTACAAAAAAAGAGTTCAGCAGCATGGTGCATATGGTATAAATTAGTAGTACAACTCCTGTGATAGACATAGGTTTCATAATAGCTATTAATGTTAAAAACTCAGGAGAAAAATTTAAAATAATCTTCTTTGAACGTTAAATTATCTCAGTGGGTTTTTAGAAAAATCATACCCAAAATCATTGAATGATTAATTCAAAAGTAATCAAATTGCGTTTTTTCGTTGGCTAATTTTTTTCGGGAAGATCTAAAAAAACATTTATAAAAAAGGAGTCTTTAATAATGTGATCCCGGATGCGATTAAAATTTCTCTGGAAGGACTGAACATACATCAGTCGATTTCTGGTATCATATGGAGACTTCTAAACAAGAGAGTTATAATCTCTACTATGGAAGTAGAGCGGTAACTATATATAGAGTAGCAACTAGAGGCACTCCTCTAGTTGCTACTCTATGTCTCCACTCTACTCGACTGAGGTCTATACTGAGGTCTATGAAAGGGTGGGAGGAGGTGCCTTCATTCCCGCATATAGGAAAAACATTTCTTTCAAATTGCCGGATCACTGTAGTGCTATTCAAGCGGATATCTCAGCCATCAGGAGAGCGTTAAATTGGATAATGTACTATAGGGTACTATAGGGTAGCGATTATCTCTTTCGGGTGTATATTCAACATCCAAGCTGGCACGCGAATGCCGGACATCTCTATATGAGATGGCGAGACGTTCAAACTTAGAGTTGATCTAAGTAAGGGGTCAATCAAGTACCCCAGGAAATATTATTGCGGATGAACTAGCCAGAACTGGTTCTCTTCTTCAAAGGGAAGAAATAGACCAACTGGTTGGTGTACCACTCTTATCTTGTAGATCTATGATACTGCAGTACTTGTCGATAATAGCTCAACAAACGAATCCACATGTTCTATCTCGAGACACATTGGGATCAAATTGAACCCAAGTGAGCTATCTCTTATTGATTAGACAACTGCCCTCAGAATCTAACCTAACCTATTTTTTTCCACAAAGTTTTGTGGGTTCCAATTTCAGTTCCTGTTACTATCTAGCCTTAGTTACCAGATCCAACCAAACGATGTAAGTTGCACTTAACGCGAGTTGATTATCCGTGAAGATATTGACATTCGATTAGCATTGGCCCAGTATACACATTATCTAATTGCATGAAATTACGACCATATAATGGTCTGGGATACGGAAGTATAGTTCTATTCTACAATTCTATTCTACTATTTTAGAGCTATCCATAAAGCGTAAATTTGACACCGGCTAGGATTGCGATCTGGCATCATTCCGGTATATTATTTTTGTTATTTCAATTATAATCTTTTAGTATGATTTATTGTCGCGATGACAGTACGTCATAAGGGCTGTTTCATACAGTATCTGCATTTCTATAGATAGTGCATACGCTTATTGTTAGACAGCAGAATCGTTAAAGCTTTTGTGAAGTTTTTATATTACATTTTATATGCACTGGTCTCCGCTATGCTACTGAAGTCTAAAACAATAAGGCCTGATAACACTCCTGCAGAGACAGTGTCATATTTGTACAGAGTCCCCATTAGAGGTTATGATGTACAGAGACCCCAATTGATCAATTATATTATTGCAAGTTAATCAATTCTTCCACATTTTTGTATTTTATTATTATTATGTATTTAAAAAGTTTAAAAAGATATATTCGGACAAGACCGATCATATGATACCCCACACCATTGTGTATATAGTGTAAAATAAAATATACGAATACAGAATATTACGTTAATACTAACATTTATATAGTGTGACACCCGAAAGTGGGCTTATATTGGAGCTATGGTAAATTATGGGGTGAACCTCATAAAATTTATTACTGTGATTTCTACTTATATAAAATCTATTTGTGTCGAATATAAACTTGATACTATGAGATTTATGCACGTTAAAGTGAATTTCGGAAGAGGGTTTTAAATGAGAGCTATGGTCAATTATGGACCGATCTTCATAAAATTTGGCACAAAGATTAACATGGACAGCCAGCCAGCCGTCGGACGAACGGACTTTATTAGATCGATTCAAAAAGTGATTCCGAGTCGATTGGTATATTTTAAGGTGGGGTTTGGATGATTTTTTTGGTGTGTTACAAACATCAGAACAAAAGCACCTATGGTGGTGTGGGGTACAAACATGCCAAAAAGAAAAACACAATAAAATGATACGTGAACAGTGATGTTTATACTTATTGTGTTTTTTAAAAAACAAGTAAAAAACTAATGTGTGTGAACATAATATTACAATTCTTGTAATTAACAATTCAAATAATACATATATTTAACAGGATTTAACCTTATTGGTCCTAAAGTAAGACCTTATTGGAATCCTAACCGATATCTCTGCAAAAAACTGTCCAGCTCAGAACCATTACGAGCTAGCTCATCGGCTGTTTCATTGCCGAGAATGTCGCAATGACCAGGAACCCAACAGAGTCTTATATTATAGGTATCCATTAGCCTTTTCACTATCCGACAGTCTATAAGACCATCTGATATCCGTTCCCATAAAGTGGACCTCCCACCTCTGAGCCTACATACATCTTCGAGCCGTCCGCAAAAACCGCCCAATCTCCATAAAACTTATCTGCTCTACTCAGAAGTCCCTACTAGGGATTTCAGCAACGGGAGTAACCTCGAAGTCAATAACAGTCCCGACATAATCCGTTGAGCGCCCATAGAGGATGATGTCCGACCCTAAAAATTAACCTCTTCAAGGATAAACCAAAAACTTCTTTAACATAAAATGATGAAAAATTTAAAAACGCTATTGTAATTCTTTTAATAATTGCAAGGTAAATAAGAATATAAAATACAGAATTTTCAAGGGGCATCTTATCTTAATTCTATTAACATCCCAAATTTCTCCAACTCTTGAATTTTGAGAAGAGTTGCACCTATTTCTTCTTACGATCTGACTATAATTGCAATAGAATGCTGGGAATCTTCTACAGAAACACTTGTGAACACTTTTTGTAAAATATTTAATAATAATAATTCTACTTGTGAGAAGGTCTGACAACTTTTTTTTTATTTCTTCTTCATATTTTCTGCTTTTGGAAACTTTCTACAAAAATCTACATGCATCGACATATGAAAAGAGTATAATTTAAGATATTTTAAAATAAAATGTTTTGAAAAACTAAATTAATTTATATAATAACCAATTGATAAATGTGAAGACAACATAAATTTACTGGCGGAATCTAGCATAGTTTGCAAATGAGTATGGTATAAACATATCTCTCTGCCAAGATGCATTTCATCCATTTCAACATCTATATTTGAGGGATAAGCATATGTATCTTGCAAATTATGATTGATCCCACAATTTCCTTGTTACATGGTTTGAGAAGAAACTAATATTGTTTCTTTAAAATTATTAAACACGAATTTTATAAACGAAGTTTTTAAAGAAAACTTTTGATAACACTCATTAAAATTACAGACAAAAATTTTACTTCAACGGCAAACGAGCAATCTTTTAGATGAAGACACAAATCATTTGGACACAAAAAGTTTAATAATTTTCTATATAGAATACAACCAGAAGTTTATGTGAGTGGCACTTCGAACTCAATTTTTAAAAAATTTACTCATTTTTTTTTTCAAAACACAAAAACAAAATATATGTGACTACATGTATTTTGTTGTTACATGAATTAGGCTTTTTACAATTGAATCAGGTTTTTTTCTTTCATATCAATATCTAATTATTAATCTATGATTTGCTATTTTTTTAGTTTTGTATAGATTTATTTATTTCTTGAAGCAAACAAAATTAATTTTATTAAATATCACAACTAACTTATTAAAAAATTCTGCTTGGAAATTAAATTTTCAAAAATAACATATACTTTTTCAGTTAATATTTTAACAACGGAAATGGTTGGGAATTAACTAGTAAAATTGTAATTATGGCTAATTTCTATCATATTAATAAAAAAAATTGTTAAAATTCTAAGTTATATACTAACAAATATTTTTAAATTCTATGTAGAGCCTCCTCAGCTTTTCAGCATAGTTGTTTCATATTATTTCCCCTTAGAAGCCTTTCGCGTACCCATAAAAGATGTGAAAGGATCCCCCAAAGGCGTTCTATCTTGCAATTTGACTCTAAGATTTATCTCATGTGATCTACAATTAATAAGGACTTCAAAATTATTCAAAACCTCAGCGCAATATTTGGTGATTAAAAATTCGACCTTTACCGTGCATTTCATTTGTTTTATATTTCAACAGGAATCTCTATATGAAGTCATCCTCCTTTTTTTGCGGACTTTTTGTTGAAAGCAAAAAGATACAGAGATCAAAGGAAAAAAGCCAACAAAAATGTTATTAAAAAAGAAATAAAAACAAAAAATGCAAATAAATGTGTTAAACATTGAGTGGTTCTTTATGCATGTCAGTTAAAATTCAACAACAAAAATACTAAAAAGAAAAAACAAACGCAACTTTTGTGTAAATATGCAACCTCTTTTGTGCTCCTTAAATCTACATACAACAATAAATAACACATACCCAGATAACTATAATAAATGTATATGTATCATATGAATTCCTCCTTGATCTTATAATTAAGTTTTTTTTTTTTTTATAAATATAAAGAAAGATGTTCATATTTATATTTTGTATTTCAAACATAACAAACAGAATCTCCATTTTGAAGGCACTTTTCTTCATGATCTTTGTTGTCATATTTTTTGATTTCTTTTTTATTTTTCTCATGACTTTTCATTGTTGCATTTTTATGTTTACACACACACACACACACACATACACGTGTATGTATGTACATGTCTCTGTAACTCAACCACCAAAATGCAAAAGAATCCTTTAAGCAATTTGGAACAAACAATAGAAAAAATGCAAAACTAATTGTTTTCATTTGTGAATTTTTTTTTTTTTTAATTCTTTTCTTCAACTTAAAGAGAAGAAAATTTACATTTTGTCTTCAATTTTCTATCCTGAAAATGCATTTGAAAAATTTGCATAAACGCTGCTCGTATGTTTAATTTAGTGTTCATGTTCAGGCCACTTGAATGTTGGTTCATTTGCACCATTGTGTTCTGTATAATTTTGTTAACATTTTCGCTATTTGAAATACGAGGATAAATTGAAAAGTTTTTTCACAATTATTAATAAACAACTCACAATGTGTATAAAACTTTAGCTCGAGTGAGCCTTTAATCTTTAAACGAATTAATTCAGCATATAGAAATCTCTTTTTAATAAATTTAAGTTCATTAAAAATATTTTGATTTCTTATTGTATTCAAATGCATTTTCAGAATGCCCTCGTACATATGTACAATATATGTATTCACATAAGTAATTAAAATATATTTTATTCATCATTTATCCATTCATCCTGCATCATGCACATGCACATGTACTAAATATGCTTTTACGTATAAGTATTTATGTAAATTGAATGGGATATTTATTATCTTTTAGGACATCTTATCCTTTTCGTTTGTTTTCATTTTTGTCGTCTTTCAAATGTAAACAAATTTATTCAAAATGGCGTGTGGTAAAGATGAAATTCTAAAAGAATATTTTAAATACATAAGTACTTTTAAAATTTAAAAACAATTTATAAGAAAAAATGTCTGCCTTAAAATTATATTTTCAGTTTTTTCAGTTAAAACAATTATTTATCGCTTATAATAAGACTGAAACAACTGCTGTAATTGTAATGTATTTATAAATGTCATTGTCAAATATTTGCCACCCTTTAAGTTTAAAAATTGCTTAAATTAATCATTATATGTCTTCGCGAAATCTCTATGTATGATGTATCTCCTTCTTACGCAGTATAAATACATAGGTAGTGTAGAAAGGGGACAATGCGAATTAATGGTAAACGATATTTCTAAACAATATCTTGTTCAAAAGACTGAGATATGGGATATTATCAAAACTTTTTGATTTTAGATCTTATAATAAAAATATTTTTTTTAATGGCACATTTGTTCAAATATATAGTGACTCGAATGTATGCAGAATCTATTCGCGTTAATCATTTCATGCGAGAGTCCCGAAATTTATAGCGATTTTAAGTTGAACATATAAAATTTTTTACAAACTATAAGTTTATGTATAATTCTGTTGAAAATATATCAGAACTAAATTATCCAAATAAAATTTATAATATTTTCAACATTTGATTGAATTTTATTGTAATCCATTTTTAACACAAGAAAAAACATTTTTTGGTCAATAAAATTTGTGTCTTTAAAATTTTTTTTGATACGCCTCTACATTTCCCTAAAGCATTACAAACACCACCTAATTATGCCAATTACGGTCAATTTCGTGCTGTCCAGCGTCCCGTTTTCAATTATTAACTTAAATTTATGGTCCCGATCAATTATATTTATCGTCGTTATTATATTTATATATGCAAGATTTGTACATATTGCAATTTGCTATATAAAAATACAAAAACAAAATGTGCAATTTTTGCGTAATTTTAAAAAAGTCCATAAAATTTTTTATTAAATTTATCTTTAATGCTCCTTGGATTTTATTGTGTAAAATAACAAATAACTATGTTCACGCAGTAGTCCATTAGAAACTGTGAATGTGCCTAGCAAATAACTGACTTTTTAAAAAATTTTCGCTTTAGTTTTCCAAGCTTTGAGACTATCTACTGCATTGACTATTTTGGGCACATTAATGAGATATAACGCAAAATACACCTAATTTCAACAAGTATCAATCCCTATTTCTAAAATTTGTATTCTGTGGAGGGGCGCATAGACACCGTCCAAAAAAATCAAAAAATTTAAAAAATTAAAAATTTCACCATTAAAATTTTACTACCCTGTGTGCAACTGTTGAAAGTCCGCAAAACAACAATGCAGGAGTAGAATTTACCACAAAGACCGATTCATTTATATAAGATCGAATGAGATCAAAAGATATAAAGTTAAGTAATTTTTAGTCCTTTTTCTAAGTTTTTGAACATTGAACTACAATCGTGATCATAAAATGAAATCTATAAATTTTGCACTCTATTAGTTTTAAGTCTCGTGAGTTTAGATCTGTAGCCTATTTGTTTAAGATAGTATTATCACAAAACTTATTAAATATTGAGGTAATTTCTAGACAGATTAAACATTTTTGATAATGGCCTATATATGTGCGCTTTTAATTTATTTAATCTTGACTATCTCTTCTTATTGTTAATTTTTTGAATTTCTCAAGTGATAAAAAAGGCAGTTCTACTCCACCCATGTGGTTAATGCGCCAAATAAGTGGATTTTAAATCGTTTACATAAATATGCAATTTTTTTAATTTATTACAATTGAAAAAACAAATAAAAATCATATAATTCTTTGAAGTTAATTTAAAGTAAATAAATATTCAATAGAATAATACAGATCCAAAATTGGTGCAAAGTGAAAGTCAATAAATGTGATTTTTTAATTTTATTTACACTATATAACTTTTATTTACAGTTATAAATCTACAATTAAATATCTTGTAGCTTATTGAGATGTTACTAGGGTTTGGTGTCCAAGAATCCCGGGATTTCACGTCAAAATACTCTCGGGAGTTATCGGGAATTTTTTTAAGTTTTTCCGGCAAAAACGGGAAATTAAGTGTTCTAGTAGTTTTAAAATTTTAAAATTCTATTACAAACATTTTGCTATTTTTAATACCTTATATCAATGAAAGACTGACGTTACTCTAAACATGGTACTTGCAATACAACTAGAATGTTATCTGAGAGGAACGTTAATGTCAAAAACTTAAAACTCAAAAACTTAATTCATGCAGGTTTTTTCTATCAGATATCTATGTATTTTTTTTAATCTATGGTTTAGCGAATTTACTTACAAGTTGTTTCACATGAAATTTTAAATCAACTTTATTTTTGTCATGTTTTGTCATTAGATACTTTAATTTTATTAATTTTATATAGATTAAATAAGTTGAACTTCAAAAATACTTACTATTATAAAAAACATATTTTAATGGTTTTCTTTTGAAATAGCAACTTATATCCAAGCAATTGATATGTAAATGTTATAACTTCAAAATACTTCATCCGTATATGAAATTCTTTTCATCAAATTTCTGAACACATAATTGATCCGAAAAACATTGTTGTGAATCAATTTTTAATATTTTCCAGATTTATGTTTAATTTAGTAAGAATTAGTAAGAAAAAAATAATAATGTAAGAAAAATAAAGTGGAAATAAACGGCATTCTGTTTATAATGAAATTTATCCAATATATTACTGTATATTTTTAAAAAGTTTTAGCATAAAAAACACAATAAAGTAAAAATCTGAGACACAGTTTTTAATATAAATTACGAAAGATATTAATTTTATTTGTATAAAATATTTAAAATATTTTAATCTTAGAAATGGTGTTATAATTTTATATTATTTCGTTTCTCGTTAGATCGGTATGATTTATAATATTTCCTTTCATTTTATTTAATAAAAAATAATTTTCTTTATAAGAAATCATGACCTTTTTTCTTATAACTAAAGTCCCGGGAGAAGAAATATTGCGAGAAACTCCAAACCCTAAATGTTACTGAAGAATAAGTTGGGTTCTGCACCCCAAATGTCAGGCGAATAATTTATAGGTTGAGTCTAACGATATTTTTTTTATACTTTATATGATTTTATTAAACAGCTATTTTCAAATCCTACTATCAAGTTAATAACACACAAAAAATCTCTTTTAATCCGAAAAACTAAGAAAATTTTCACTGAAAATACTAATATAGCCATATTTTTTCGCGGGCTCAAAAAAAAAATAATAATAATTATTAATTATTAATTATTAATTAATTATAATTAATCACGTCTGCCTACGATCATAAGTAAATTAAAAATGTCAACGTTTGATGGATGAGAGATCACGATAAAAGAAAATCTATTTATTAGTGCTACAAAAATTGCACAGGTATACAGTGTTTTGGAGTTGAGCAACCAAAAAAGGTTTCTGAGATTGTTTAGGGTGCTGAATTCAAATCTTCGCTGTTTTTTCAAAATTGATTTAAGTTTTCGAGATATCGACAAAACCATTTTTTTCTATATCATATCATATCATATATCCATGAGACATCACATATGAAAAATACCTTAATTCTCGCATTTAGTTCATATATGGCACTTGGATGCTTTATAACACCACATTGACGTATCTATTTTAATTTTTTGAAATTTAAAAAAAAAAAAAAAATTGAAATTTTTCACGTTTTTAAATTCGTAAAAATTAAAATAAATATTTTACTTTTTATGTAATTTTATTTATACATGTCTTTTGAAGTTTAAGTCGGATTTCATTGATTTAAATGACATTGGAGTTACAATTAATTCCTCTCTTAAAATCATAATTAAAAGACAAATCGCTTTTTCAAAAAAATAATATATGCATTTTTTGATGCATTTTTGAAAACATTCTCCCCTTCGATTTTTTTACTTTCTTAAATAAACGTAAAAACAATAATAATAATAAAGTAAAAAATATCTATAATTTCTTAATTTTTTCTTTTTAAATATTTTGTCGTAAAAAATAATAATTAAAGTAGCATTTTATTGGGGATATATTTAAAAAAGCATTCTCAATATAAATTTATATATACCGTCCATTCTAAGAAAGATTCGTAAAAATGTGTTATTTTTTGACCAAAAATGATCAGGTTATCTTTACATTAGATCTACTATGTATTATAATGACATTTAGTCTTTTTTATTCAAAATATTAATTTTATTCAAGATTTTCATTTTTAAAAAAATCAACAAAATATGTAAGAGCCTATTTACATTGGGAATTATTGCAGCGTTTTTTTTTTTTTTTTTTTTTTTGTTTTGTTTTGCAAATGCTTCAAAAATCATTCTACGTTAACACATTTAAATTTGTATTGTGAAACTTTTAAAAAATTTTTGACAAAACCAAAAAATTAAAAAAATAAATTTAAAATCCCTCGAAACTTTTATCTTGATGACGAAGAACAACTTTTCTTAAACATAAAAGCAGCAGCAATTTTTTGCAGGGAAAATCTAATTCTCCTGGGAAATTTTAAAATTCAAATTTAAATTTAAATTGATTTTAGCTCAAAAAAAAAAATGTTTAAAAAATCAACAAATACGATAAAATAGTTAATTTTCTTTGAACTAAATATATCTCAAACGCAAGCAATTTTAGAATGGCATAGATTGATATAAGCAATCCATCTTCAAAGGTCATATTTATGATTAAAAGAGAGAAAAAAACATGTTACCTGTGAAAAGTCCTCAGAAATTAACTTAAAAATTAATAAATAATTATTTAAAATAACTAGATTTAAGTCGATTTTGTTCTTGTTTTGATAAAATTTAATTTTGAAAAAGGTAAAATTTTCCTTGGCGAAATTGCCAAAAGTGCATTTATTTAAATTTAGTAATAAGAAATATTTTGAGAATTTTTTTTATGAATAATCAAATAAAATAACTTCAATTGCAAGAAATGTAATTATTCGTTTTATTCGATATAAAAATATTCGAAAAAGACCATTTTTAAATTCTGCGAATAATTATTCGTAATAATTGTTCGAATAATTCGAAAGAGCATTATTCGAATGAATACCATAATAACGATGTAGCAGTTATTTGAATGGATATTCTAGGTTTTCTTTATTATATTTTTTTCAAAACGGACAGAAAATAGCCATTTCGAATTTGAAATCATAGATTTTAATCAAATTCATTGCACACATTAGCTATTGGAAGTATTTCTTAAATCATAAACTTTTAGATTATCGGGTCCAAAAATTTTATGTTTTAAAAAATGAAGAAATGCTTAAAACTTCTTATAGCTTTTATAGTTTTAGTTTTATATTAAAGACAAAAGTATTACCTTTATATCCATATGTATAAAGTTCAAAGGTTAAATATAAACGGCATTTTTAAAATTCTTAAAAAATTATATAATGTTGACATAACTCTTCTCCCTACTCGTGTAAAATATCAAGCTGGACAAAGAATTACAGTTAAAAAATCACTTCAAAACATTGTGCAGTTTTTTATACGAAATGTAACCCAAATTTTTATGGGAAAATTTTGGGCGATTTTTCAAGGGTTCATATATGTTTTATTTGTATTTATTTTTTTTAAATATCTTGAAAAGTATCAAAATCTTATAAGAACGAGAATAACTAAGTTTTTAAATTAAAAAAATTTAACTTTAAAATTTAACTGGGCTTATTTTGTGGGAAATTTAGCCTTTTTGGCATTTTTTCAAGTTCGATTTAGTCTCTTCTTTTTTTCTTTTTTTGCCATGAGTCTAAAAGTTTATCATTTAAGAAATACTTTAAACAGCCAATGTATGTAGTGAAATCGGAGATGTCAAATCCGGAAATGGCATTTTTCTGTCCATTTTGATATGGAATCATTCTTTTAAGAATTTTAAAAATATAATTTTTTTTAGATATAGATTTATATCTTTAAGCTATCGAAATAAATAAACTTTATACACATAAATAATTACAAAGGCAATATCATTGTATTTAATTAATATGAAACTAAAACTAAAGTTTTACCATACGAGTATAAAGCTTAGAAGTTGTTAGAAATTAAACAAGTACACCATTGTGATTTTTTATAATTTTTTTAAATTTTGACAACGTTATATTCTTCAACCAGAAAGGTCCTGAGTCTAAAAGTTCATAATTGGAGAAACACTTCCAATAGCCAATGCTCATACTGAATTTCATTAAAATCGAAGTTGTCAATCGATTGACTGTTCATTTTGACATGGAATCACTCTATAACGAAAATGTTGATAATGCTGTTGAAAGAAATCCATATTTTTAGAGGAGTTTTATGGTTCAGCTGACGCAAATGTAACATTTTCTAAATCATATAGGAACATAGTAATTTTCATTTCTAGAGAGGTGCATTTGCAACTTTTTTCGTGAGGCACTTTAATGTACATAAAGGGCATAACTTTTTTTAGACAAAAAATATACAGGGTAGTACGTTATGAACAATAATGCAGTGGTATAATTTTTTAAGTCATTGCGGGCCAAAAACCTTCCGCAAAGTAATTTTAGGAATTTTTTTGTTTGGAATTTTTTATTTTAAAAATGTTGAAACTAAATGTTTGTGTATTAATTAACTATGATTGTTTAAATTTTATTTTTAGAACTTTATTTTTAGCCCTATCCAGAAAAAATTTGTTGCTTCTCGATAATGGCAACTACTTATTAAAGTAGTTTCTTGGTAATTACATAAATAAGTATTCAATAGTATAATAGCAAAGTAATATTGCAGTCACATGAATCAGTTTTCTAGAGCGCTGGATTAACAACTAAAAGATTTTTGGTTCAACCCCATACAGATGCTGTTAGTTTTTTTTTAACAAAATGTCTAAAAATATATTTTATACTTAAAAAGTTTTTGTCACTTAGAAAATGAAGTGCGAGTTGGTGTACTGAGTAAGACGTTATTTATTAAAAGCGAATGGTTAAACTGTGGCCAAGTTCAAATCTCATTATCCGCATTTTTTTTTTATTTTTTTTTTAGGTACATATTTTTGAGCACCCCTAGAGTCTAAAAATAACTACATGAATTTGTGGACAACTCGAACAAAAATAACTAGTTATTCAGAAAAAAATATGTAATTTATTTTTGTTTCCAATTATAGTTGCTACCTTACCAGGAAAGCAAATCTTTTGCTGGGTATGAATTTAAAATTTTGATTAAAAGTTCAACTTTTTTTAACTAATTATTGACGAAGATTATAGATCTGAATAAAATAGAAAAGTCAAGGAATTAGAACATTATTTCATACTTATTTTTCCAATGAATCACTCTATAATGAAATGTTGATAAATGACGAATTGAGATAATAAATAAACAAATGTGAAAGAAATAGTCGGTCAAGAACGACGATATGATACCCTACTTTATTGTGTATGTGCATCAAAATTCGGGTAGAGGTCTTATAAGTGACCTGTATATATCTATGAAACATACATACTTATGCATTATATTATGTTTAAAATAATATTCATATGAGAATATGCACTTAAGGGTGATCCTTATAAAATTTGGCATTGTGGTTTCTACTTATGTAGAACTTATTTGTGACAAATATTAACTTGATAGTAAAATTTGTATGGGATTTATGCTATGATCAATTATGGACCATATTATGAAAATAGTCATTTATTAGCGGTAAAACCCTATACCGTGAGGGTATTTGTATGAGGGCAACGTGAAATAATGAACCTATCATAACCAATTTTAATAGGGTTCATCCTTGATCCAGTTTAAGTGGACAGACAGAAGGACGGACGGACTTCGATAAATCGATTCAGAAAGTGATTCTGAGTCGAACGTTATTCTTCAACATCAACACAAAGGCATAATATCCCAACCACCCATGATGGTGTAGGGTATAATTAACATATTCTTTTAGGATGTATTGAGAAATAGGACATTCTCAAAACATTCTCCCACAATACGAAAAATAAAATGCAATCAATGCAAAAAGTCAAAAATTCAAGCGTAAATATGCTTTCACACTTAACAGAACAATAGTAGAATACGGTATACGTTAAAACAAAATCCTACCCGTAAAAAGTTTTTTGAACAAAACTTAAAATTTAGTGTATACATTTGTAAAATGTTTATGTTTTCATTGAGGCCTATTGTAAAAAAAATAATTTTGAATTGAGCTTTGTTCTTTTAAAATGAGTCTTAAGTAAAATAAATGATAAGAAATTTTTTTCATAGCTTGTATAAAAAAGACCGTCGAAGCCCGTTTAAAGGTCCTGCTCAATTTTTAAATGTATACTTAAAAAACCTCATCACACCAACTTTTCTATTTATAGGCATTTTTATTGAACGATATTTTATGGAAATAATTTCTTTATTATACCTTACCCACTATTAACTTTTTCCCAGCAAAAAAGAATATCCAAAGAAGTCAATGCGATTCTGAAATAGTAATTCGGAAATAGTGCAAATTCGGATTATTTCCCTTGAATTTAACATAGGATTGGCATTCACTAGAATATTTTCTCTTTTTTGATACCTATTCACTGAGTGGAGTTATGTTTACGATGTCATTCAAAATTTATTTTAAAACAATATATTTTTTAATAAAAAAATTAGGCGTAACATTATTTTTCATATGTTCAAAACATTTATTTTTTTTGGTAACAAGATATATATATGGAATGCTTTATATTAACACTTTTGGCTGCTATTTATTTATATAATTTAAGAAGAATACACTGTTTGATACTTTGCCAGTAATGAAAAAGTACTTCCTTAAAAAAATTACTTCTATTTATTTTTGTTGGGTTATTTTATGTTTAACAATGTTTGTAATTTATTATATAAAATGAAAAGATAGTTTTTCATGTACCTACACATTAAGATACTACATAAGTTAATAAAGAGGTCTTTTAACACGATTTTTGAATTCAGCGACCCAAAATCTATATAAAGGGTTCAAAAAATCATTTTGTTTGTCTAGATTTCAATTTTGAACCACCGTGACACTATTCCACTGATTTTTCAAGTGTTTTTTTTTTTTTTTTTTTTGCAACAAATTAGTTTTAGAAGAATAACTTTAAATTTTACCAAAAAAACAAAAGATATTATTTTATTATTTAATTATAGTAATGGCACCTTATAGAACTACATCCAACTTCTACTAGGAAATTTTCAAAAATATCGAGAAATTTAGATTAATTTTTCAAAAAATATTTTGATTTTAGTTTGGTTGATCGGAAAAATTAGAAATATTATAAATATTTTTTAATAAAAAGACAATAAAATTTATATTTTCTTTAAATATTTTTATTTAAATATGATAAACATTTTGTTTTATTTTCTTTTCTTTCGCATAATTTCAATCTTAAAAACTAAATATTCTTTTCATATTCCTGGAGCAGAGTGTTATGTAAAAGTTTCTAATTAAATAGTTTCTAAAAAAAAAATGACTCGATTATATTTATATGAAATTTTGCTTTAGCCATTCTTACTCAATATAATTTTAATTATAATAAAAATAACTAACTAAAAATAAAAACACTTATATATCATTATCTTTATGCAACATTTAATTAAATTTAATTGATTTATTTATTATTTTTTTTTTTTTTTTTTTTTATATACAAATTCATTTTTATTACAATTTAAATATACACAGGAAATATACATATGAATTTATATAAAATTGTATGTGATAATAGAAATTCATTATAATTCAAGGAGAGGTTTTTACGTAAATTAATTATAATTAAAAATAATTTTAATAAATATTTATTTAGAATAAACAATTTAACTTAATAAATATTTAAACTTAAATACTAATAAATTCGTCATTAATTAAAAGAAGAGGAATATTTTAACCAATAGATTGTGATTGAGACCAGGTGAAATGTTTTATATTTTTAAAAAGAGAACAAAACTAAAGCTCAACTTTAGTTTATCTTTAGAATTTATAATTTAATTTTACAATTAAGTATTTTTTTATATTTTTATTTTTTTTTTTTGCAGAGGAGTTGACTGAAACCTTTAGTTAATATAAATGTATTTTTTGTGTAGCGATTATTTTATTTTGCTCTTTGAATGCAAGCTTACTCTCAAAAGAGACCATTTAAAGCTTGTACCGCTGTTCCCAGAGTTGTGCTAGCCATTAATGCTTTTTCACGTTGTAATTCTTCTACTTCTTCGGGATCATGTTCTTCAGAATTAAAGAATAGTTCCGCTGGATTTGCTGTAGTCGTTGTACTTGTTGTCGTTGTTGTGGCGGACGCTGTTTGATATTCGGTGTGAGTTTCAACTGTCAGCAATTGTTGTGGGATAGAAGCTGCCGCTGCAGCCGCTACAAATTGCAGTCAGTCAATTAAAATACTCTTCGAAGTATTGTGATGATGAGCTGAGCCGTTGGTCGTATTCGCAAATGTAGGTGAGAGACGACTGTGGACCGTGGTAGCCAAGGAATCTGCATAGTATCTATGTCAAAATACTTTAGCTATAAAGGGAACATTATCCATGGCATTAACGGCTGCTGCAGCGGCTGACAAACGTTGGTGATTCGCTTGTGACAGGTGCTGAGTATGGTTAGAATGCAGATGAGCGGCTGCTTGTGCCGTCGTCGATGATTGAGCAAAGTTGATAAATGCTGAACTGCCGCCATAATCCGTAGCTGTTCTAAAGTTTGTTACCGAAGGTTGATTTAAATTCGTCGCTGCGGGTGGATAGTTAAGCGTATTCGTTGTGTATTGAGAGGAAGTATGCCAAGCTGAACTACTGCCCTCATTACTGGACAAAGGTGGAGTTGTTACATTGATGGGTGGTGACATGGAGCCATCCGACGAATTTGAATTCAATTGACTATTATGGAATTCAATGGAGGCCTCTCTTCTGGTGTATTCTCTACGTCTCTCCAAACGATCGTTGGTGCTTTCATCATCCAATTGCAGATTGCTGCCTCCTATGTCATGCAGTTTACGCATATGTTTCTTTAAGTCGAAGTTTCGGCAGAAACCCTTATGACATACTCTGCATGTATAGGGTTTCTTGTCATTGTGGGTATGCATGTGGAAGGTTAAATTGTAGACTTGATGAAAGGCCTTATTGCAAATGTTGCACTTGTAGGCTTTTTCACCAGAATGGGTAAGTTTATGATTCTTGTAGTTGCCCTTTTGATGAAAACCTTTGCCACAAAACTCGCAAACAAAAGGCTTGTAACCAGCGTGGATACGGGTATGTGTGTTAAGAGTGGAGGAGCGATTGAAGGCTTTGCCACAGGTCTGACATTTGTGGGGTTTTTCGGAAGTGTGTATGATTTTATGACGGCATAAAGTGGATGCTTGTCTGAAACCTTTACCACAAACTTTGCACACGAAAGGACGGGCTCCTGTATGCACTGGCATATGTCTAGTTAAATTGTAATGAGCATTAAACACTTTGCCACACTCCAGGCAGGAAAATGTTTTTTGTTTACCACCATTTGCGGAATTGGGACTATCATCCAACGAACTTGGAGAATCAGCGCGAGCATGTTGAGGCTCTGGTGGTGAACAGGGATCACTTATCGAGGAGGAAGTGTTATTGTGACTAGAGGCTGGAGAATGTTTACGTTTGTTGGAGTGAAAGGGTGTTGAAGGAGTCTGAGATGATTCCCTTGACTTGTGGCTTACGGGAGACTTTTCCAAAGACTGGGGTACTTGAGGATGGGCTGCAGCCAAAGCCTGATGATGGGCAGCTTGAGCTGCAGCTGCTGCGGCGGCAGCAGCCGCCAAGTGATGACTAGTGGTGGGTTGTGTAAGCTGTCTTCTCAATGTTTGACTATGCAAAGAACTGAGAGAAGCGGTAAATGTACTCAAATGAGCGGCTGTAGCAGAGTTACTGGCCAAAAGTGATTGCTGTTGAGCAGCTGTTAAGGCAGCATATTGGGCAGCGGCGGCAGCACACATTAATTGATTGGGAGCTGCATAATACAACAAGGGATATTGGGTCAACAATTCCTGATGGCGTGTAGAAACAAATTGTTGTACTGCTGCTGTTGACGAAGCATTAACAGCCATACTGGAGGATGGTACATATTTCTTAAAAGCTGAATCATAATTATCAGCTGTAGTGGTAATGGTGACATCACAATCATCACTGGTTACCTCAATAGGACTGCAAGAACGTTCCGAATCTTGATTTATAGCTTGCGATGAATGAGAACGTTGATCTGGTTCCATAATTTTCGCTATGGAAAATTTCAAAGGACAATTTCGTGTACTCAACGGTGTTGTTGAAGTTGATGAGGTGGACGTATTGGGATCTGGTGATTTTTGACCAGCAGCACATTCCATGGTGGGACTTTTTGAAGGAGGCATAGTTAAAGCTAAAACGCCCGATGGACTGCAGGGTTGCATGCCACGAGGACTCTAAAATTAGAAGAATAGAAAAAAATAAAAATTAGAATATATATTTCAAACTGAGTAATAAAATATGTTTAAACGAAAAATCACTCAAGCATCAATAATACACAGTTAAATAAATCGTTCAAAAACCAAAACAATTAAATTCAACTCTTTGACACACCTCTCTCTGCTATGTTCTAGCACTCAAGAAAACTTTCCCGACGGCAGGAGATCGTTCGATATACAATAATCATAAAGTTTAACAAAAAGGGTTGCCATAATTAAAATTGATTTTGCATTACAACAAATGATTTATTATTATTCTCCAACAAAACTTGCTAACTGCTGTTTTATTTAATGCAAACAAAGCGCGTGTTTTGCTTTAAAAACAAAACAAAAAAACGCTTTTATATGGCGTTCAAACAAAAAAAAAATTGATTTGAGTGATTTTCGATAAAAGAAATCATAGAGAATTGTATTAAGAAATTTAACCCGTGCGGTTTTAAATTAAAAATGATTGCTTTTCCATACACTTGAGTGCACTTTTGAAAAAAAAAAAAAAATTTGCATACAAAACACACACCTCAAACTTATGGTTTTGAAATGCAAATTCATTTGTTTTATGTTTATGAGTGAAAATAACTAAGAAATTTGATAAAAAAAAATATTTATATGAATATTGTTTTCTTTGACAAACAAATAAATACTTAATATTTTGGCGCAATTACAAATTCCTTATGCGGTTTTGAACTGTGCGGAGTTTGATTGAATTTATTTACACTTGACTGCAAGTGTGTATGAAGGTCTTCTTTTTTATTTAAATATAAATAATTTGTAGTTGATTTGTTTAAATCCCAAGACTTCCTACTGGTGAAGTGTCATATATAATATGCCACATCCGTTTTATATTTAAACGAAAGAACGTACGTTTGTTTTTCCAGTTGAAGTGAGCTATTTACAATTATTATTATGGCGACATATTGCGATCGTTTTTTTTTCGAAATCTTTAGGGAAGTTGGATTTTTGTGTATAATTTTAATTAACTCGATTTAGCACTTGAATAATTTAATGCCAAGATTTTTTTAAGGAATTTTTAAGGTTTAGCATAATTTTTCTTATGAACAAAATAATTATGACAGATATTTGATTAAGATTTTGGTATTTTATGTAATACTTTTGGTGAGAAAAGTATTTAAGGTTTTCAATGAAAATTAATTGCAAATTTATACAAATTTTGTATCTATGAAATTTTGATCTTTTTTTTTTAGAAATTTTAGATTTTCTTAGTTCATAGATTAAGATAAATGTGAAGCTCCGTTGTCAAAAACCTAAGTATGTTGTCAAAAAAAAAACATAAGTCTAAGAATGTGTTAGTAAAAATTTTCGTTGAAAACGTGTGATTTTTGAGTAATTTTTCAATTGTTTTTTTTTTTTTTCTTTTGAGCTTCATACATATGTTAATCTAGTAAAAGTAATTTATATAAGACTTGACGGAATAAATATTTAAATCAAATATGAAAAATAATATTGTTTATTCTAATAAATGTTGAAACATTTCACTATTTCTTCGCTTTCTTTAATTTTATTGCAGCATAATTTTGGGGATTTTTTTATAAAAATAATAACTTGTGTTGTAATCAAAGTTAAATAAAATTTTCTAAAATATTTTGAGCATAATCGAAACTATTACATACAAAAATATTTTGATTGAAAGAAATATATTTAATAGAATGTAATAATAAATTTAAAAATATATATATATAAAATTATTATCAGTTTTTACTATATTTGTAGCAAATTTAAATAAAAACGAAAAAGAATATGTGAAATTTTGAAATACATTTTATTGCAAAAAAAAATTCAATTAAAATATTAATAGAAATTGGTTTCAATTATTTTTTTAATTGCCTAAATTTATAATATATTAATTTCAAATGCTACACACAAAAATCTTAAATCATATTTCAATTAAGAAAAATATTAAGTTAGTTTATTAATTGAACTTCTAGGTATTAAAAAATTTTAAAATTTTTTACTAAAATTATTACTTAAAAACATTCGAAAGTTTTGTTTTTAAGTGCTCAATTATTTAATACAATTAAAAAAATAATAATTCAATATATAATAAATTGCTTAATTTTAGAAAAATTTTAAAAATTTAAGTTTTAAGTAATCATATAATTGATACAATTAAAAAAGTAATTGAAGCAATTTTCAATTTTGAATGACAACATTTTTCTGTATATAAAAAATTTAAATATAAATAAAATTTTCTTATCGCATTTTTTTCATTTAGAAAAACTCAGATATTTTGATATTAAAATTAAATTAATTTTAATATCAAATTAATTAATTACTAAATTAATTACAAATAAAATTATTTCATTTAAAAATCTAAAAAAAAAAATATTGAGCAAAATTCCCATTATTCTACCACGATTGATTTAGTTAGCATAAAAGCACTTAGAACTCCTTTATTATTAAATAAAATTATTAGAAAAGAAAAATAACATACTTGAAGAGTTTTGAATTATTATCTTTTTAGTATAAATTAATAAACTTTCATTTTCAGTTTAAATAAATAATGCTGCAGTTTATGTAAAAAAAAAATAAAAATATTTTGTTAATAAAACTTTTCAGAATTATCCACTTTTAAACTTTTTCAAAATGAAAAATCTAAACAAGTTGAATAAATAAATATAAAAAAAATCTATTTTTACTTTTATTTTGCTTAAAATCACTTAGTAACTCTTTTATTATTAATAAAAGTATTGAAACAATTGAGTAGTTTAAACTGTTTTTTTTTTTTATAAATAAATCAAATTTAATTTCTAAAACATATTTCATTAATTAATGTTTTTTTTATTATTTTGCGATTTATCTAAACAAAATTAATGTACACTATTTTGTTAATAAATAGTTTTGAAATTAGTACCTTTTAAAAGTTTTAAAATTAAGTTTAATTAAATTTTAAGATCTACTTAGAAGTTGGAAGAAAAAAAATAAAAGTAAAATATTGAGAAAAATTCTATTTTTCTCCCACGATTTCTGTTTGCGTAAAAGCTTCTATAAAATTGTTTTTAATTAAAAAAAAATAATAAAAAATCATATTTTTAAGGGTTTCAATTATTATTGTATTTAGTATAACTTTAATAATAGATTTAAAAACCTCAACTTTCAGAAAACTTTTAATCAGATTATGTTTCCAATAAAAAAAAATATATATATATTTATATCTATATATATACATTAAAATGAGCACCCTTGAATACCTGTTTGAAATGTAAATTCTAAAAAAAAGCTTCTTTAATTTTATTACTATTTTAAAAAGTTAAAAAAATAAAATTGTGCTTAATTTTCCTATCGGAAAGCCGACGGGAGTTTAATGAATTTAATGAATTTTTTTTTAGATATTCTCGATTAAAATATATATATATATTTTTAATAAATAAGTTTAAATAAAATTAATATAAAAAATACATACAAAGTAGACCATATTTAGGAAAACACTCCAAGTTTATATCCAATTTTTTGACGACGATTTTTGTAAAAAAAAAACAATTAAATAAACACAAATTTAGTAACACTTAACAAAGTTTTATTTTATCGTTTAAATAAATTTTATAAAAAATTTTAATTTTTAATAAAAAAAAAAAAAACAAACACTGGCTTTCTTATTTCCTTATATTTTTAAAACAAATCCTTTTCTTTAAATATAAATAAATATTTATCACTTTTTTCTTAAAAAAAAACTACGTAATTTTTCTTTCTTTAAAATGTTAACAGTTTGTGTATGTGTGTGTATTTTTTTTTGTTAAAATATTTTTATAACGCGTATTTGTTTTAAACGTTTGTACGGTTGAAATACGAATGATGAGCAGTATTTGCCAAGGTATGATTAAAATTTATGAAAATTCTTGTCATATAAACCCCTATTTAACAAAATCTTAAGGGATGATTTTGTTAAGGGCAAAAGAGCAAAATTGAGAAAAAGAAAAACTAACAAAAAGTACAAATAAAAATCAAATAAAAAACAAAAAAGAGAAACACCCTTAAATATAGAGAAAAAATAACTTCATAATTAATGAAAGAAAGAGAAAGTAGCATCTAAAACAAAAAATCCTGCTAAATGTTTAAGTATTAGTGAATGGAGAAGGGTGAGAAAAAACAAGTACAGAGAGAAAGAAATATTAAAGGAGAAATTATTTTTTAAGCTCTGTGAGTTTTTGTTGTTGTAAAAGTGTAGGTAGTTGGCCAGGTAGAGAACAAAATTTAACTCTAATATTTACAATTATGAATGAAAATTGTACACACAAACAATTTATAATAATGATGATTATGATAATGATGTTTAAAAGTACAAATGATGATTATGTTAATAATGATGTTTATAGACACAAACACGCCCTCTTTAAATATTTATGAATCTCTTTCATAACAATAAAAAGCTAGAAAGAGAGGGAAGATTGTTATATGTTTTTTTAATAATAAAAAATGAACATCATTTTGTTTTTAAGTAAATACACACACACACACATTCACTTTTACATATGTATACAAAATTTATTAAATATTAAAACTTATATACACACACTCCTATTCTCTCCCCCAGCCAGACTCCCACAAAAGACACAAAACATCTTTAGGAGCATATACTTCAACACTTGCTCTTCCCCATGTTTATTATACAAATTGCTAACAGAGATGTGTGTGTCTATATTGTAATCCTAAGCATCTGCTTTTTTGGCTGCTTTTTTGCTTAAGTTTTCTTTTTATTTTCACTCTATTGTGTTTTGATAGCTTGAGGTATTCTTTAGCTCGTGGCATGCAACCACCATCCTACATACATTTGTAATAATGTACGTTGTATGATTCATTTCTAAAGTGGTTTTCCTTAAGCTTTTACGTGTTTTCTTGGGTTTATTGTTGAGTGCGACACTTTTTTTCTCTTTATGTACACAAATACATAAAAAGTATAATTTTTTTTCCTTATACATATTATCATTATGTATTATATTTAATCGCAGGCCGTTTGTGCTGTAGGTGTCCTTTTTTGCTTTGAGTTTTAGTGGTTGTATTTGATTGCATTCAGTTAACAATAACAATAACTTGGGTACTTGTTTTGTGTGTGTTTGTTTGTTC
Organism: Protocalliphora azurea; assembly: GCA_932274085.1. Lineage (NCBI taxonomy): Eukaryota > Metazoa > Arthropoda > Insecta > Diptera > Calliphoridae > Protocalliphora > Protocalliphora azurea. The sequence goes on from OW026520.1 coordinate 91,941,640, forward strand.
GTTTGTTCGCCGTTTTGTTAACTGCAACTTAAAAGTGGCATCAACTTACTAAAAGCGCTCTGATCTCAAATTGAGCACTGGTTAAACATTATTTTATATTCATGATGATAATGTCAACATATTTTTTGGAAGGCAAAATAAATAAACAAAAATAGCAATCCTTTTTAGTTAAAATAAATGAAAAATTTTTCAAGTCGTTTTTAATATACAGTAGTGCCGTCGGTAAAAAATTAAAAAAATAATAACAAGTTAGACTGTTATATTCAGCTGTGACGAATCTTATATACCCTTCAACTTCTTTATTATTTAAGGGGAAGGCACAGAAATCCAGCCCAAGAAAAAATATTTGCAGAATTTATGCAGTGCCACCAGGACATAGCCAGGGGCTATGTGAAAGAAGACCGAGTTGTTGTGAACGCAAATTGGGCAGAATTAACCGAACCAAAGGGATTCATCTTCAGATAGCTTATTTAGGTGCCATCAATGCAATGCATAACGCCTGGAACTACATATTTTTGGAAAAAGTGAGCCTTAAAATTTCACTTTCCTTTACTGTCATATGAAGTTTTATCCATTGTGGACAAATTATATTTTTTTCACTGCATGTAGAACTCTTCACATCAATGTTGAAGCAGTACTTCTTCCTGGGCTAATGTCTACATCCTTAGCTATATTGTATAAAAAGGAAATGTGAAATAAAATGCTTTAAAGTATAGATACATTCATATATACCTACTATGCCTTGAAAAGCGCCAGTTGGTAAAAACCGTAGTATGGTGCACAATTGTAATAAAGGTGGAATTGATGAACTTGGAAGATGTGGGCTAAGTTTTTCTAATATCATTATGAAGGCTTCCTTGTCTAGTCGATAATAACTTATAAATCTAGAAAAAAAAATTAATTTTATAAAATATTTATACTGTATGAATGTACTTACACTGCATTTGGGTATGATAATGGATCTGAAGCATCTCTTAAAGTTCGACGACGCAATTTTTCAATACAGTGCTGATGACTCTGTGACTCTATTACACTAACTATAGATATTACCTGCATATTTTCACTTTTTTTTCAATTTTAAAACAAAACAAATAATAAATTTGTTTGTTTTTATAATTTTGTTATTTATTTTGTTTATATTAAAACATTTAAAATTACATAAGGATTTTGTTTTGATTTATGCAATGTTGCCATATGAATGTAGAAAAAATTAACTTTTGCAAATTTCAAATTCCATTCCGATGGGAATGTGTAACAGGCCTGATAATAGTGAATATTTTCGAAGCACAACTTATTTAATATTCATTTCTACAAACCAATAATGTAATTAAAAAATCAAAAATGTAACTTGAAAAAAGGTAAAATTGTTTTGAAATTCCATTAAACACAGAAAAATAAGAAATAAAATGAAAATGGATTTCAATTACAAAATTATTTATATCAATTGAAATTTTAATTGATTTTGCTTCAATCATCAAAATGATAATATTAATTAAACAAATGAATAGATTTTTTAAATTTAAAGCAAAGTTTAAATTAAAGAAATAATATTTATAATTCAAACTCTTCCAGAAATCTACTAAAGGTTTGATTGAAACAGTTCAAATATAGTACCATTGTATATGTTTTCTTCAAATACAAGGATACAATTTGCAATTATTTCAATAATACAAGTAAAAATGTATACAATACATAAATATGTAAAAATATAATACATTTTTACAATTTTGGTCATCTTCTCAAGCACCCATTTTGGAGAGACGTTCCAACGAAATTTGTCTAGATCTTTTAAAATAATTGAAATACTATCAATGCTTGCTTACCTCTACGATAATGCAAATACTGTCGAAAAGGTACCATCTGAGGCATCATCAGTTACAACTGTCACAATTTATCGACCCCTTTTAACAAATAAGGATGAGCGGTAAGAACGTTTTATATCAAAATAATAATTAAAATGCTTTATTACTTGCTTGCTCATATAGAAATGTTTTTGCAAATACAACAACACAAAAATAGTTATTAATAAATATTTCCACACAATAAATACATTTGTATTTATTTATACTTACTACATTATAAACAGAGTTTTCACGAAATATATGCCACAAAATTTGCGGAAAATAAAAAATAGATTTGTAACATTCTTGTTTCGAAAACCTTACAAAAGAAGGAAAGAAATATTTTTCATATTATTATTGTTTCCATATTTTTTTTTTCTTTTCTTTTAAAATATCACATTATTTTTTCTTTCTATATTTATTTTAAAATTTTCTAAAAAATGAAAACTTTTTATTAAATTCAAATAAAAAATTAAAAACATGTTTATTGAAAAATGTTATCCTATAATTTTTTTTTTTGAGAATTTTTGAGACATTCTATGACGATAAGAATTAATAGCTTTGAAAAATAAAATATTTCGTATTTTATCATATTCTATATCACTTCAGACGGTAATACAATGATTTTATATTTATACTTAATTTAGTTTTTATTTTTCTAATAATATTTTTTATTTTTATTATTTTCTTTTTTTTTTTTTAGAAAACTTTTGTATAATCTTATTGTGGATAATCTGAAAAAAAAGTACTTTATTAATACAAATGAAAGTAAAATATTTCTGAGTAATTTTAACCCTGTAAACATTTGGATATCTTCTTGGAAGAAATTTACCCAATATCTTCTTTTTATTATTAGGACGAAAATCATCAAAGTAATATTTTTCTAATATTGCATTTTTATCAGTTTAAATAAAATTAGGCAATAAACAATTTATTTTTATTATTTCCATCTTCAAAATATCGCTCTATTTTTCAGTAAGGTGATTATCACCTTCGCAATAAATTGATGATATCCCATTGAGATCATTTGAAAGAAGTTAATGCAATACTTTTACACAGAGAAAAAAATTCATATACGAGTATTTGAAAATTTTTTAATACACATGACTTTTTTCCCAAACTTTTTTCATAAAAAATAAAATTTTGTTCATAGATATTATTAAATTGTATTTAATGATAATTTCATATTAGATTTCATTCAAATTCTAAATAAAAATAATTATGCATGAAAATATTAATAATAAATCCTTTTAAATGGCAATTTTCCAATAAAAAGCTGTTAAAAATTATGGATTAGAAATTTGCTTAAATTTGATGCCATTCATTGTAACAAAAAAAGCATCTGCTGTGTTCTTCTGCCCCCAAAATGTGCATAAAAATCATTAAAACCCAAAAATTCTGTAAAGAAAATTTCAAACATAAATTTAAAAATTGAAAATATAAAATGAAAATTTAAATAATTTGTTTAAGTCTTCTTGACTTTTGATTCGTTTTAAAAAATGTAAAAAAGTGTTAGAATTTAAGACATTATTCTTAAATATTATGAACTAAAACTTCCCTCGTAGTTATATGAAATGCAACACTATTCCCATCAAGTACCACCTGTTAATAGACTACTGTCAAATTTTGAGCAAGTGTTGTCATTTACTTTTCATTTAACAGCTGTTCAAAACATACAACCTCGTGTATTTTCTAAATGTGGAAAAAAGTGAATTTCGAGTGCTCATTAAACGTTATTTTTTGCGAAAAAAAACCATCAATCAAACCAAGAAAAAGCTCAATAAATACTATGGGGACTCTGCACCATCGATTTCAATGGTAAAAAATTGGTTTATTGACTTTCGTTGTGGTCCCACAAGTACAAATGATGCTGAACGTTCTGGACGGCCAATTGAGGTCAGTACACCCGAAAATGGGTTTAAGAAAGTTGTCTGCAAAATGGGTGCCGCTTGGGTAACAACTTCAAAGGAATGTTTGGAGTTGTTTAACCACAAACCGAATGAGTTTTTACGGCGTTTTATAACTGTGGATGAAACATGGATCCATTACTGTACTCCGGAGACCAAGCAGCAGTTTAAATAATGGGTTTCTTCGGGTGAACCTGCTCCGATGAAGGGCAAGGTAAGTTTGTCGGCCAATAAGGTGATTGCAGCAGTTTTTTGGGATGCACGCGGGATAATCCACATCGATTACCTTCAAAAGGGAAAAATAATAAACGGCGAATATTATGTCAACTTATAATACCGATTTAATGAGGATTTAAAAAGAAAACGTCCCCGTATGGCCAAGAAAAAAGTTATTTTTCATCAAGATAATGCACAGGTACACAATTGTGCAGTCTCAATGGCAAAACTCTATGAATTGGGCTACGAATTGGTACCTCACCCGCCATATTCTTCGGATTTAGCCCCTAGTGTCTACTTCCTATTTCCAAACCTAAAGAAATGGCTATTTTAAGGACCTCGAAAAATCCTATTTTTTTTTTTTTTTTTTTTTTTTGGAAGGGATACAAAAACTGGAAAAAAAGAAGTTCATTTTCATCAAGATAATGCGCGGGTGCACACGTGTGCAGTCTCAATGGCTAAACCCTATGAATTGGTACCTCATCCGTCATATTCTTCGGATTTAGCCCCTAATGACTACTTCCTATTTCCAGACCTGAAGAAATGGATCGGTGGAAAGAGATTCAGCTAAAACGATGAAATTATTGACCAAACAAATGCCTATTTTAAGGACCTCGAAAAATCCTATTTTTTACGCAAACTTAATGGCGGCATTTGCTCAAAATTGGACAGTAGTCTATTAACAGGTGGTACTTGATAGGAATAGTGTTGCATTTCATGTAACTACGAGGGAAGTTCGAAAAGTCACGGACTTATTGATCCGCCCACGTATTTATTTTCAAACTTTTTTCTGTTTATTTTTCAGTCACATTTTTTCAGTTGTCGAAAAATTGTTCAAAAATTAAAAACTATTGAAAAATTTTTTTGTATTTTAGCAAAAAATTAATATTTTATGTGAGCGTTTCAGTTTTTGTGCTTTACGATGTTAAGATTTATATGCATGCATGCTTTATAAGATGTAAAATATTTCCTTATTATATTATTTCAAGATTTATTTAGTGATAATTTTTCTGTATATTTATTACATCTACCAGAAGATTATCTGGCCTGAAATTTGGAAGATTATTGCCTATTTTTCTTCCAGGCATATTGATTTCTTATTGCTTAGATGTATCGCCTGTGACGCACAATGTTTCCCTATGGGGGAAACTTGCGCAATACAAATATAATTATTGCGGCAATAAAATTTTTCTTAATACGAATTCGAACCATATTTGTATGGTAGGGAAACATCTCTTTTGTATTGAATTTTTGATAAATCTTAATATTCAGTATTACCAGCTAAAAATGTCTTTATTAAATAGTGTGTGTAAAATAATGTAAATTTTTTGCTATAGGATTTTAAAATTATGTATCAAATTATAACAAAATTTCCCATTTTCCTGGAAACTCACGCGATTCCCGCCCGAGAATTCCCGAACCACAAACCCTAGTTGTAAGCCACTTTAGAAATAATGGAGATGATCCCAAAGTATACAGATTATATATAAAAAGGTCATGATACACCTAATCGAAAGTCTTACTAAAGTCAGTATAAATGGTATCAAAATAGTATTATACTCATATCTATAGTACGTATAATACTCATGTATGTATATAAATGAAGTTAATTCCACTAACATTGAGCAAATAAATTCATACTTAAAGTGCATATTTTTTCAATATTTTTTTAAATTACCTTTTTATCTAATTTAAATCCATCTTGTTTATTTTGGATTTTTTTTTTCATTAAGTGAGTGCCTCTTACTGTTCATGTGGAATTGGAATAGTAAGTACATATATAGGAGTAGTATAATATTTGTATTTATATTTGTTGATGTTGTAATTTTTTTTGTTTAAATAAATAAATAAATAAATTTCATTGTTTATATGGCTGGTTACCATGTATACAAAAATCAACACTCATAATAATAAGTACATACAACAGCAACTGATTGAAATGAAAATTTAAATGAATTCAGTTTTATGAACTTGCAAATAGGGGGGATGGTGTAATGGTAGAATAAAAAAAAAAAAATTTGCACTGATACTTTTATACATAGTTAAAATTTACACATATAGAACACATTCAATTATGAAAGGTAGGACTAAAAGTCTTTTGAAAAAAATTTATTATTTTTAATATAAATATTTTCTTTAATCTTATTAAATTAAAAATTTCACAAATATACTCCAAGTTATTTCCAGTTGTAAAAATAACATTTACAAATAGTTTTTAATTTTTATAATCCTTTTCACATTGCCCTCCTATTAATCACATAAAGTAATGTATGCTCGTTTGTAGGTATTGTTCTAGTAATTGTCAGTTTAAATATAGTGTAATTTTTACAATACGACTAATTTAAACGAGTTGGGCTGTAATGTTTTGTTGTGCAGTTTGTTGTTGAAATAAAACAATAAAAATAGCAACAAAATGCAAATTTTCAAACTAAAAAAAAGGAAAAAAAAATTTTTTTGATTTGTTCTTTTATTTATTCTGGTGTTATATTTAATAGAGACAACAACAAATAAATAATTGCATAAACATGAAAATTTACAAATGACATGCAGAATTTGTCAGAATTTTAAAGATAAGAAAATTATATAAAAAAAAATATTATTTGATTTGCTTTTATAAAATTTATAGTAAAAATAAAATAAAAAAGATTATTTGAGAAATTATATTAATAACTATATGAACTGAAATAAAACAAATAGAGATAACCTATTGAAATTTTAATATGGTATAGATCAACGTTTCTTAAACGGGGGTCCGCCACCCACAAGGGGTCTGTACAAACATTTTAGGGGAGTTCTCGAAAACTATTTACTTAACGACACTATTTAAAGCCTTTTTTGTATTAAAATTTTTTCCTTATTAATAAATAAATTATTTAATAAATAAAATATTTTGAAATTTAGTAAAAATTTCAATGAATTGACCACTGAGTTGAGCTTTACAACATTTTGAACGATAATAGTAAACAAAGTAATTTGAGCACAATTCCAAATACATAAAGTTTAACAATCTTAATTTGAATAAAAATTTTATTATTAAATCGATTTTCCAATATAAACCTTTAACAGGTGTTATTAGACGATCACCACTATATTTTCTATTTACACAAGACTTACTTATGCCAAGGGAAACTTATTGGACTCAAGTGGGTTTTTCTATGCCAGTATTTAGAAGAAATTAATTTTAGATTTGTATATGAATGAATCATCTAATAAGTAACCTTTAGTACAGCTAGTCCGACAGTAATTTAATCGCAATTTTTCTATTTTATACCTTTTTGAATACGAAAACTTGATTTCAAATTGAGGTTGATATTAAATTAAACTTTTCAAGTATTAATGTTTTGAGAAAAAATAAGGAATTTATTCAAAAATTAAGATATTAATTTTTCAAATAATTATTTATATTTATTTTTAAAAATGATTTGAGATTAACATTTGATATCCAAATAATAAATTATGATTCATTTAACCCTTTTTGTAAAATAAACCACAAACTTAAATTTAAACTTTTGGTCTATGATTGAACATTAATTTGATATTAATTAACTTTTGGTATTTTGGTATTTACTTACTTATTACACAAAAATTGTGGTTGGTCGTTCTCAAGCATTAATGTCTCAAGGGGGTCGTGAGGTTGTTGCTTGTGTGAACCCCTAGTGAAGATAAACTTGCTTTAAAATCAGAGAATAAAAAAACTCGCACTTTTTTATATCAAAATACCCAAAGTCCCCATCCAGAAAAAACGTATCACAAAAATTTGCATTTTTCATTACAGATCCCAGCTTTTTGTGTACTTAACCATCATATATGGATATTTCATTTTTTGATCCCATCTTAGTCTTTTGAAAATTTTACAAATAAATACTAACAAAAACCGCGGGCATACATATACCAACAAACTGGTTATGTTAAAGTCAATATACCTCATGGCATCGCTCAAATTTACACTGATTTATTCACATGTATCATCGAAAATTGAACAACTTGAATTTACGCTTCGGCACTGAGATACTTATGTGGACCTGGAGCCTAATTTTCGCAATAAAAGGACGGACAATTTACACGTAATGAAACTTGATTATAAATATTTTGGCATTACAATTCTCAGCAATCAAACAAAGAAAATGAAAAATAATCATAATAAGATAAACTTGAAGCAAGCTATGGGAAATTTTTATCATTTTATGATAATTTTTTATAATAAAACCAATAATAATGTGATAAAACCGGATCATGACATGATACAAATTTTTAATACAATATGAAAAAAATTGTATAATACTATGATAAAGTTGGATCAATTTATGATTAAAATGATCATATTTACTATTATTTATGATCGTAACTATTTTTACAGCAACCATATAATTCAAAAAACATATTTTTCTCTGCGTGTACATTTATGAATTCGTTAGAATGCAAAGCTTGTATTCGATATAACCATGAGAAGGAAACCGAATGCAAGTTATTTATAAATACTCGTATTTACCTATTGATGCCGTTGTGCAGTGTTGCCAGATGAGGGAATTTGTCCCCAAATTGGAGATTTAAACTTTCATTTGGGGACAGATTTTCGTGGGAGGGGATTTCCGTATAATATGGTGATTCTTTATTAAATAATACATTTAATCCATTTTCTATAAATTTTAATTTTTAAGGAAAAACTTCATTAAGTTTTAAATTTTATAGTCAATTCCGATGAATTTAATATATATATATAGATTTTTCATTAAATGTTCTATTTATACAAATTTGTTGCTGATTTTCTTTTTAAAGGAAATTTTCAACGAATTTTCTATCTACATATATATAATGTCGAATTATTTATATTAAATTATTATTTGCTGTTTATATGCTGTTTACACCAAACGAAAACTAGTAGTTTTTGACTTTATTCGCTTAATTAATGCATTAATTTCGTTGGTTTTTCTTTACAAAAAACAATTTTCAATTAATTTTTTCGAAAACCAAATAAAAACTACCAAAATAATTATTTATAGAACAGTCTATTTAATTTTCAATTTTTTTTAGTTGGTAGTGAGCTAGTCTGTCAGTCTGGGGGTTGTGGGTTCGGTTCCCACCAGAGACTCTGGTCTGTTTCACTACAACGAGCTATGGTCTTCGTTACTCCGCTCGGTTAGAATTAGAATATAATTTATAATTGTATTGTAATTATAAAATAAATAAATAAAAAATAAACAAATTTTCAATTTATAGAATAATTGAATACATTTTCTTTTTATATTAAATTTTTTATAAATTTTCTTTTATGGAATAATGTTTTTAACATTTTGTTTTTATAGACTTTTTGAGAAATTAGCTTTTTTATGGAAAATTTCGATAAATGTTTTTATTATAGAAAATGTTCATTAAATTTCCTTTTTTGTGAATTTTTGACAAATTGCCAAATTATTGATAAATTTTATTTTATTGAGAACAGTGATAAAATTTCTTTTTATAGGAAATATTAGATATTTTTTTAAGGAAATTTTTGAAAAATCTTCTTTTTATAGGAAATTTTTTTTAAAATTAATGTTCCTTGAATTTCTCTTAATAAATTACTTTTAATTATTATTAGCTATTTATAGAAAATATTCAATATATTTTCAATTTAAAAACATAATTTTATATTATAACATTTCGGGGACAAAATTGGGGATTTACATTTAAAAATGGAGTTTTTTTGGGGATTTATAGCTTCGGGTTTGGGGACATGAGGCATAATTTTTCTGGCAACACTGCAGTAGTGTGCCATATTTGAAAAGTGGCTTCATGAAACATCTCCCTACGAAATAATTCCCCAAAATAACAATGAAATAATTTCCAAAATTTGGGGATCTATTTAATGTAAAACAATTCCCCATGAAATAAATCCCCAAACGAAATTAAATAAAACCCTAAATCAAAATTAAATAACACCCTATTTTTGGGTAATAATTTCGTAAAGAAATAACTACCCAATTTAAAAATGAAATAAGTCCCCTATTGAAAATTTTACATCTTTGAATATTAAATAACAATTAATTTAAGATATTAAAAACTCATTTTAACTGGTATGAAGTTTTCAAATGTGTAAAATGCGAAAAAGAGCAAACATTATTCATTAATTTTGAACTTTTTTTTTATTTTAAAAGCATTAACAGTAGCTCCCTTATGTTGTGTCTAGGTACATTTTTAAATCACCTTATTTGCTGAAAGAGCGACTTTAACATACGTATTTTTTCCTAATTGGAATTACATTAATAAACTCTAATTAGAAAGAAACGTGCAAAAACTTTGAAACTAGTTTTAATATTGTACTATTAGGAAGAGTTTTGGTGTCGAAAATTTAATTAATAATATACGTAGTCATAATAATTATTTGGTTTTGAGAATTACAAATAGTACTTAATTCAGAAAAATTACTTAGTTTGTTCAGTTATTTTGTAACTTGAGAATTAAACGTCGCAGGTAAAAATTTTCGTGCGATTTTTTAACATTTAACAAAAATTTTATTTTTTTGTTATCAGTTTTACGCTCTCCACTTCTACGATTCTGTGACAGTCTGTGGGAAATATTTTTCAAATTTGTAGATATATGTTCATATTTTCCAAATTCAGACAAGTAGACCCATACTGTTAATGAATAAATATGTGTGCGGAAAATATAATGCAATAAAATAAGCCCCAAAATAAAATTTGGAGACTTAATTCATTTTGAGAATTTAGAGATTTATTTCAAATAAAATAACTCCCGAATGTTGTTGCCCTCTGTATAAAATTTTCGGAACTTATTTCATTGTTATTTTGGGGAGCTATTTCATGGATCCATGCAAAGCAGAGCGTTTATTAATATAATCAATTTAAACATATAGTAGAACGTAAACGGTTAAGTTCTGCCTGAGATGAAAGATCATACCAATTAAAAATAAAAAAGAACGTGAAGATTTTCCAAGGCCCCTAAATTTCAGTGTTGTCGAATTGTAGAAAATTTGTTGGAATCTCTTTTTATTTTTGCCTTGGAATACATTTCGTGACACGAAATTTTAACGATTCACTTAGAGTGTGCTAATATCAAATGTCATCGTATCATCAAATGGATCGTATTTTTTTGCGAGTCACAAAATCACCATACAGTCAATTTTGAAGAATTGGGTACATATTATGGTATCATATTCGAATACTGCGACTAACACAGATTAGGAAATCTTTTAAAAAGAAAATTTAAAGTTTAGTTTCTCTCAGTCTTCTATTCTATCTTGTGAATTAAAAAAATTTTCTATTTCCATTTATAAGCATTATGATATTAGCATCATTTAAGATAATTTATATGATAGTTATGATTAATTTTGAAGAGAGAAATGATAGACATCATTTAATTGACTCCGAAATGGACTTTAAATTATTTTAAACTGTGAGAATTTTGTATGTTAACAGGAATAAATCGAAATTAACCAGTATATTTTTGACGCAATTCAAAATACTTATGCAAATATTTTAACAGAAAATATTTAATAGAAGAAGCATTTATGTCTAAACAATATCCTTATATCATTAACATACATATATAAATCCAAAAACCTTATTTAAGAAAATTACTTCCGTTTTCAACTTTATACACAATTACAATTCAGAACGTAAATCTTCTAATCACGTGTGAATGTAAATAGGCATACGATGCAATCTTTTTAAATCCAAACGATTACATAAATCTCAAGGATTTTAATCATGGAAATCCCAAAAACCTCAACTTGAACTACTAAACCAATAAAATGATTTACACCTATCATCGTACAACCATCACCTCCTCCCATATTAACGTATAAATTAAAAATTTACACCTACCCTGATCTACCAAGATCAACATATTTACTCAATATGTCGTACGCACATTCATAAGTACTCCGAAGAGCAAAAATTTTGCAACTTTTTAGTATTAAATTCATAATCATGATGTAAATCACCCGAGATGGATCACTACAGACAGCTACTCAGAATATTATTATTGTAACTTACATAATCTGTGGTAAGTAGATGTGATTACAACAGTCTGTTACAGAAGAATAAAATTCATATATAAAGAAACAGAAACACTCACACAATCTCTCACACACAAAAGAATAATTTTTATATAAATTCATGTGTATGGAAACGTAAGGACATTGGTCAATATTGTATACGAACAATACAAAATATCGAGAGAATACAATTTTTACACAAGATGACCAGATATTTTTTTTTTTTTTCTACAAATAAAGGATACGAGTACCTTAAATATAATATAAATGTAAAACAGCTGTCAAAGGTCCTTTCAACTACTATGTTTATTTTGGATGCGTGTGTGGGAGTTTATTTGTGTGCACACTCATACACACACAATTTCACATGCCACTGACCAATATTTATAAGTGTAGAGTATAATTGTAAAATACACGATGAGTATTAAATAAAATATTTATTTTTAATCCGATTTTGTTTGTAATACAATTGCGCGTTATTTGACCAATCTAACAATTGTTGTAATCCTGTAATTCAGGACATTAGTCTCGAAATGTAGGTAGGCATATTATATTTGTTATTGTTTAAAATACTTGTCTGTATGAATGGAAATAATTTTGTTTTTTGTGTCTGAATATAGATTTTCACAATTTGTTTATTTGATCTAAGGTTGATAGATATTTTCACAATAACACTTTGATTCGATACAAAAATCATACATATATATTTGAAATATTCAGTCAAGAGGAAAACAAGAAAATAATGGAGTAGTTTCATTATGAAGTGGGTGTTTTTTGAAATTATGGACTATTTATATAACTGGTAACAAATATTTATATAATTATAATTTTATAAATGGGTATTAAAAAGTTTTTAAATAATTACAATAATCATAATTAGGAACAATTATCCAGACGAATAAGGAAATATATTGATGCGCTACAGAATCATACTTAGTGAGCTAAATAACGAATATTGTAAATTATCCTAAATTTTAGGTAGCTGGCAACACTTTAAAAACATGGGCATTCTAAAATGTACACAAAAGTCTTATTAATGCAGGGAGGGAAAACTTGATGCGGTCGTACTTTTTTTTTTTTTTTTTTTTTTTTTTGATACCAATTAATATTCAAAATTACTCTCACAAAACTATTCAGTGCGGAAAGAAAAAACATTTTCAAATGATTATGTATTTTGAAGACAATTTGAAATATTAATTTTTTCGAATAGAATTACGGAAGTAAAATTTTTTTCCATTAAGACTTTTGATTCTGATATACTTGCATATTAACGGGATATTTGAACGTTTAGGTAATTTTGATGAACGGCATCCTTAGAATGCATTATTTTTTTAAGTTTTTTACAAACTACAAGTAAATGAGATCACAGGACAAATAAATTTCATTTAGCAAAATCTGTCTATACACAGAAAAAATAAAAATGGATTTCAATTACGAAATTGCTGATATTAATTAAATTTTTGTTTGATTTTTCTCCAATCACCAAAATAGTAGCATTAATTAACTCGAATAATTTATTTTGCCTTAAATTTCAATATTTTTTTCCATTTTTATAAAATTAATTCGATTTATGATTGAATGTTTGCCTAAAATTAACTAAGATCTGATTAATTCAATTCTACAATTAACTAAATCCTTCGCTCAATAAAAACTCTAACACAATTATTTATTAAATTATAAAAAAAATAGTTATATAATCTAATACAAGTAAAATTAGATGAACTACAAATTTAATCTTGAGAAACGAAAGTTGATTTATAGTTTCGTCTTATCGTCATATACACGCTGTTAAAATCAGAAATAATCACATATAAATCTAATTATTGTAACCTTTGATCACGTATGTTTCATGTAGCTCACATGTAATTATCTATGACTTTTAATAGGACGTATAAGATGCCAAATTTTAATATATAGTATTCTTATATTTAATTCATGAAAACTTATCATAAAAGCCTTCATTACTGCAGAGCGTGTCTATAGATTTTCATATTATCCTTTATGATCTAGGATGAGAACATTAAAGAATATGAGAGATGTTTGAAAAAATTATCAAAAACAATCCTTTTATATATAAATGATCTTACATAGAACAGCTTTGAAACAAAAATGGATTTTGAAATTTAAGCTAACAGCCGGTACCAATGACGAGAACATTTATCAAAATATTGAAACGATTAATAATCTTACCAAATATTTTTGAAATTCTTCTATTTAGTATTACTGTTTTTTTTTTAATAAATTTAATATAATTACGATTATGACTAAAAATAATAAGATTTTATGAAAAAAAATTAAATAAAAATCGGCTATATTTTTAATAAATTAGAACTTAAGGGTTTACTTTTAAGTTATTGATTTAAGAAAATTTCTTTCAATTCCAAACCAAAATTAAAACTACAAGAGATTTGAATTTAAGAACAGAGACAGATGAGATCTTCACATTATCTTGAATGAAATAAACATCGAGTAGTACAATTTTTATTAATATTCAATGTGGTGGTAATGTAACGCGTGGTCCATTTCGAGGTTCCCTACTCTTTTAAAGAAAAAAAACACTGAAAATTCAAATTTAATTTGGAATATTTATTATCATTTGAAAGAACATTCTTTGGCATTTATTTTTTGAAGATTATGTCTATCAACTGTTGGCCGTTGCTATGTCGCAGATGGTCCTTCCGTTGAGTCAAATTTTCGATGACTCGTTCGAGCATTTCGACTGGTAACTGCAGAATGACACACGTGATGTTTTCCTCCAAGGCCTGAATCGAAGCGGGTTTGTCCGCATAAACTTTAGACTTTACATATCCCCACAGGAAAACTCTAACGGTGTAGTATCACACGATCTTGGAGGCCAACCGACCGGCCCAAAATGCGAAATTATGTGCTCACCGAAGTGTTCTCTCAGTAAATCCATTCATTGATGCGATGTGTGGGAAGTGGCGTCATCTTGCTGAAACCAAATGTCGCCGAGATTACGAGCTTCAATTTCAGGCATCAAATAGTCGGTTATCATGGCACGGTCGCCATTGACGGATACGTTCATACCGGCACCATTTTTAAAGAAATATGGACCGATGATTCCACCGGCCCACAAACCACACCAAACCGTTATTTTTTCTGGATAAAGTGACAGTCCTTGAATCTCTTCGTCAAATGTGCGGCAATTTTGTTTGTTTACATACCCATTGAGCCAGAAATGGGCCTTATCGCTGAATAAAATTTGCCTCGAAGACGTCGGATCTTCTTGGAACTTTTCAAGAGCCCATAGAGCGAAGCGATGTCGCTTGAGAAGGTAATGCGGCTTCAGTTGTTGCACAAGCTGTATTTTGTATGCTTTCAATTTAAGATCTCGACGTAAAATGCGCCAAGTCGTTCCATACGTCAGTCCGAGTTGCTGCGAACGGCTCCGAATCAACTCTCCACGGCCTTCGTGTACACTCTCAGCTACGGCCGCTATATTTTCTTCACAGCGTGCTGGACGTGGTCTATTCGGTCGAATATTATCCAATAATGAATGCGATGGTGTTGCGAATAGTACGCTCAGTAGGCCGATTATGTTAGCCATAAATTGAGCGAAGTGCACGAAACACATTCCTCACAGAACGTGAATTTTCGTAATAAAGTTGAACGATTTGTAAACGTTGTTCAGGCGTAAGTCTTTCCATTATGAAAAGCCAAACAATACTAAACAAAAATAACATGACAGCATGACACGACTCACACGTGATCTGTCAAAAAAAGGCTAAAAAGTATCTCTACTTGAATTTATGATATTTCATTTTTGAACGTTAAATAATAAAAAAAACATAATTTTAGTACTCTGAGGCTGAAAAAAGTACTATTTGAATATACTTTTTATACTGAAAAACAGAATTGAAAGAAAAACAGAATTTAAAATATTCATCTTCGATAAGGTTTGTTTGGTATTAAAAATGGGCAAAATGTTTCATAAACAAAATAATTTTAGACAAAATGCTAGAAAAAAATTAGTGTTCATCGTAATTGCGATTCACATTTTCTCTTAAAGAAAAGCATCTTTAAGAGAAAAGAAGACATTTTGGCAACGAAATTTTATACAAATAGTTCAAGGATCAACATAAACTCTGAAACCAAAGATGAGCATGATCTGCCCACCTCACACTGGTCAAAAATCCACTTTTTCGGGCAAAAATTCAAAAAGCATTTTAGTGTCTTTTTAGGGTTACGTCGAAGTAATTTTTATCTAAAATTAACACTAATATTTATTAATACCGACTTTAAGTATTTTTGCTTAAACATCTATAATACATAATTTTACTAACGGAAATATATTTTTTAAATATGATATTTAATTGTTTGTTTTTGGTTTTATTTTAATTATTTTGCAAGTTTTTAGATTTATATTGATTAAATAAACTACACAATAGGTTAGAACGTAATGTTACCTACTACTTGTTTGTGTAAACCAAGAAATTTCTACATGGGTTTACCAAAATTTAACTGAAAGAAACTTGACAATTCCAAGAGTTTGCCGAAAAGTTCTGGCACTATCTAAATTTTAGATATTTTGGCAAACACTTTCACATTTCTAAATTCGTGCAAGTCCATGCCCAAACATATAGGTTATTTTGATAAGCAACCCATGTGACCACAAAACACAATAACGACGAATACGAATTGTTATATATTTTTCTAGTAATGTGATACAGCTTGTATAACTCAAACTCCATTTAAATAAAAATCTTAACAATAATATTAAACTACCAACTTTAATGCCTTGTCAGACTGTCAATGACTGTCAAAAAAAAAATGGATTTTTGACCAGTGTGCATCTTCCATAAAAAATAAAGAAATACAAGTTACAGAACGATATTGTCTATCAATTCCGACCGTGTGATACCCTACACCATTTTGTATGTGCATCAAAATTCGGAAAGAAGTCTTATATGGAATCTTTGGCAAATTGTGGAGCGATACTTGTAGTAAATATAATGCACATTTCCGTAAAACATACATATGCATCACATTATGTTGATACTAATATATGGAAATTATGTACTTAAAGGTGATCCCTGAAAGTGGGCCTTATATGGAATTTACGATCGATTGTAATAAAATTTGGCCCTGATTTCTTCATATATAAAGCATATTTGTGTAAAAGATTAATATGCTATAAACAATTGTATATGTTCAAGTGTTTTTCGAAGGACCGAAATTTGACTTATGAAACTTATGTAAACTTATATAAATTATTATTTACATAATGCTGAATTTCATTAAAATATTGCTATATTTAAGAAATAATGAACCGATCATAACCATCCTGCGGAAAATTGATGACAATTGCGGTAATGGACCGGTCCCTTAGAACCGGTTGAGTACCAAATGACACCACCACACTCATTAAATATCAATTGAAAAAGAATTTCTAACATGCTTGTCAAGTGCGCAATTAGCAACTCCAAGTGCGCAATTAGCAACTCGCGCGCAATAACAATCTGTGGCTGAGGGGTTAGTGTCGAAGACTGTAAAATGTAAGATACGCCAGAAGTACGTGGGTTCGATACGGGTTAATAAAAAATTATAAAATAAAAATAATTTTATTTAGTATATAAAAACAAAATTTGAAAAGTAAACAATTTTTAACAAATTTTTATTATATTAATCGACTCCGAACATGTCCTCTTGGACCAGTCCTGTGATGTGTCCCAAGGCGCTAATAAGCCACCTCCAACGACAACCCCATGCAAAAGTGACATGTACCTCTCATATAAAGTTCCGGAACTGGAACCGGTCACTATCCCTGAGAACCTGTCACGTGATCAGTTTTAAACCGGTTCTCTTTCCTCTAGGAAAGTTTCATATCACCATAAATCAGTGTGCTGAAATAAACTAAGAGCAGTTTATTCGGAATTGTGATTCTTGAAAATGAGCCTTATATGGGAGTTAGGACCGATTGTAATAAAATTTAGCACTGTAGTTTCTACATATATGAAACTTATTTGTGTAAAATATTAATATGATATAAATATTTGTATATGTTAAATTGATTTTTAAAAGAGAGGGTTAGACCGATCTTCGTGATATTTGATATACAGATTGAAACTTATATAAATTATTATTTGTGCTAAATTTTTTTTAAAAATTTGCTATATTTAAGACATTTATGATCGTCAAACCCCAATTCCGGGAGGACATTTATATGGGGAATAAGTGAAATAATGAACCAATCATAAGCAATTTCAATTATCTTGGTTTTTGCGTCAAATCAAATCATATGTACCAAATTTCATCAAATTATCTTCGAAATTGTGAGCTGTACTTTACGCATAGGGTTTACATGGACCGCCAGCTAGCCGACCAGCTGAACGGACGGACATTGTTAAATCAACTCAGAAAGTGATTCTGAGTCGAACTGCTGAAATTATTTATGTGCCTTAAAAACAACTGCTCAAATATGTAATACCCCAACCATCTATGGTGGTGTAGGGTATAATTTTTTATAAGGATCACTCTAAAAAAAAATTCATCAGTATAGATCCACAATTGGCCTTAATAACAATATAAGGAACTGTTCCGAAAATCTCTTGAAAACCATCCATAAGACAGAAAAAAATAAAAATTGATTTCAATTACGAAATTTTTTATATCAATTTGCTCCAATAAACAAAATTGTAATATTAATTAATTACAAATAATAGATTTTTGTTTTAAATTTCAAATAATTTTTTTAATTCAGTCAAGTAGAATTATAATTGGAATTTTATATTAAACCAATTAAAATGTTTATTAAATTGATTTTAAAATTAACTAAACCTATACCATTCCAAAAAAGCTCATCTTAATTAAAAAACTAAAAATTTAAGCTAAATTATTTGTTGCAAAATAAAATGCGTATAATTCGGTGCAATGTATGGACTTTGAAGAAAGTTCACGCATTAAAATTTTGAGTACAGGAAAAGTATTAAAACAATTGTTTAAATTCGTCTTCACCTCCTTACAAGCGATTGAAAATCTAGAGTGAAGCATATCTTTGCAAAAAAAAAAAATAAGTAAAAAAATTCTTGAAATAGGTCTCAAAATTATGACTTAAAATATATAACTTTATTTTTGCAGAAACTTCGGTAGTAAAAGAAGACTTTTTAATACATATTTGCAGAAATATTTAGATATTTTTGCAAAATGTATAAAAATTCATACCTTAGTTTTGGAAAACAATTCTCCATAATGCAGTTAAAGATCCTCTCTTGTTCCAAAATATCTGGGAGTAAAATTTTAAATATTTCTCTAATATCAAGCTCTAATTCTAAAATTTCCTCTAACGTTTTTTAGCTAATCGCTGGTAGAGAACTGAAGACAATTTAAATTTCTTAAGATATTTTTCCAGTAGTCAGCGGATCAATACGTATCCCTTCGGTGGTCTTCTTTTGTCATAATCGTAAAAATCTGATTCTCGGGCACTCTAAAGGACAGTATTATGTATGGTTAATAATGAGAATGTATGCGATGTATTAAATGTATGTTTATACAGTGTTTTAATAAACATAGTACATATATTTTCGTTACTCGTAATTTTCGTAATTCTCAGGAAGTACAATCGGTCAATTGGGACATTCCAACAGAGATTCTTAGGTACTCTCACAATCTAGCAATAGACACAAAAATAAGTACATTTAATATATGTGTCTTATTTGCGGAACAAATCTCCAAAAGAAATCTTTATCTTTAGTTCAATTCAGTACAAACTCGGAACTTGATACGAACTGCCGTTAATTGACGTAAATAGCTACGAAATTATATCGAAATGCTTATTAATCTCAAAAGACAATTTTGACAATTGCACTTACCAAATATTAATTCTTTCCTCAAAATCTCGTTTGAAAGCTGAGGAAATCTTTATCATTAAAAATTAAATCCTATTCAAGTCAACATTTGATATAAATTCTTTTTTAAATGTTTAAATATATTTTTTTTCACAGGGTTGCCGATTTCTTTTTTTTTAATAATTTAATTTAAAAAAATAATATGTTAAAGGTTTCTTCATGGACTGGCTTTGCAATTCTTTGCTTTCTATTTGAACATTTTTTTTTATAAATAATTGCTATTCAATGAAGAAGACTGGTACAAAATGAAAGCAAAAATTATTATAATTAAACTTTGGCTTAGAACCTAATATACGCTACTGGCTGTTATATGTATATGATATTTGTATACATAAAATGTCTTACATGAGTATTGTCCCTAATTGTGTAGTTTTATGAAAATATTGAAATAAACAATTGTTGTTATCTATTTAATTGTTATCGCATGTAAGTTGCCTGAATGCAAGTAAATAGTTGTTGGTTTGCAAAAAATAATTTTAAAAGTAGTTTAAAGTATTTAACGATTATCGAAACAGTTTAAGGGATGTTGTTTAAAGATGTAATCTTTACATCTACATTTAATACCTTGAATATTATTACTTATTCTTTTACTATTAGAGGCGAAAATATTTCAATGAATACGAGTACATTTTCATCTTCATATATATTTTTTACTCATGTAAGTAGTTAATAACTCAATCGGATTTTTATTTTACATTACAATTTATTCTCTTTTTCTTTCACATTACATATTTTGTATTTCTTTGACGTTATTTTTTGTACGTCCATGTACGTATAGGTTTGTAATTAGTTCAGTGATCCTTTTTATCCTTAAATCTTTTATGTTTCCTTTCGTTTTTTAACTGCATTGTCTTGTCCGTCATGTCTTTTCTTTATGTATGTGAGAGTGAATTTATTTTTTATTGTTTAGTTGCTTTATAAAACGTTTAAATAGATTAACCGCCTTATATATATTTTTTTTGGTCTCCTTTGGGAAATATCCGCTTTTGCTAATCCTTGCAATTATTAACATTGAGATTCTTTCTTGCTATTATTTGCTGAGTTTATTGTTTTTTTTTTTCTTTCTTGTCGTTTGTTGTTAATGCTTTAATCTTTGGCAAATTAGTTCATTAAGATGTTAATTCTTTTAAACACCCACAAATTATAATAAAAAAAAATAAAATTGCTATATATGTACAGTGGTCGGCATATTTATTTTGGCACCTGAGAAATTTTACCATTTTAAACTTTTTCAGATTTCCAAAAATTAAAAATTCCAATTTTTTTTAATGAAAGTAATAACTAAAAAACATAAAATCATAACTAATTTAAAAATTTAGGGGGTGGCATAAGTATTTTGACTTATAGTATTTTAACTCTTTAAACGAAAATATGTTATTCCAACTTTTATAATACTTTTAGATATTTTTAATATTAATAAAACGTGTCAAGAACTGAATCAATCAAGTTTTTAATGTATTTTGTTGGTATGTCCTCCCACAAAGATTTAACCTCTGAAATGGTTCCTTTCCTGGTTCTTGTCAAATCTGCAGTTCTTTGGCGCTTTATATATGACCAAACAGTCTCAATCACATTCAAATCCGGACTTTGGGGTGGCCAATCCATAGTTTCGATGCAATTTTCTGTCAAAAATGTCTTAATCATTTTACTCTTGTGGCAAGGCACATTGTACTGCTGGAAAATAAATGACGGTCCAATCAACCTATCGTCAGAAGGAAATGCGTGTTCATTTAAAATTTTCAAATATTGGTTTTGGTTAATCGAACCGTCGATGGGAACCGAGTCTCCCAAGCCTTTATATGCTATACAGCCCCAGAACATGACTGTGCCACCTCCATAACTAACTTTTTCGACAACAGGTGCGATTTTTTTTCCAGTTTTTTGGTCTAGTCTAACAAAAACTTTTTTCTTTGACGAGTGATACTCGAAAGAACTTTCGTCGGTCCATAAGACGCTTTGCCACAATGACAGGGGTTTGCCCACGTATATGTTTGCGAATTCTAACCTTTTAATTTGGTTCCTTGGGGCTATACATGGAATTGATCTTGCTACATATGTATTAATGTTGGCTTCTTTTAGACGTCGTTGAACTGTTCTTTCGCTTAAATGACTATCAGAGTGCGAATTCCATTCCAACGCAGTGGTTTTGGGTGTCAAACCTGGATTAGATTTAAATTTTATGATAATTTGTCGATCTTCCACTGGCGTTGTTTTACGTTTTCTTCCTGTTCGACGCAAATTAATGACAGATTCTGTTTCTTTACATTTATTTATTTGATAATAAACGGTTTGTACTCCTTGGCAATATTTGTTACAGATATTCCAAGATTATACTTGGTTATAATTTTACTCCTGACGGTGTTAGTTAATTCCGATATTTTTCCCATATTTACACAATAGTAATAGAATTTTTTTATTTATCTTTCATCGAATGTTAATACTTAATACTCAACAACGACCGCTTTGTATTAAAGCTTAACACAAAAAACAAAATGAGATGAAATTATAGAACGTCCAAATAATTATGCCGTTACAAATTCTTGCACCAAATTGCATTTTTCCCTTCAGAATGATAACTGTGCCGTTATAGGAATTTCAATATTAAAAAACAATAAAACAATTCTTCACTATACTTTGTCAAAATAAATATGCCGACCACTGTATATAGAAAAGTTTTCTACATAGTATTTTAAACGTAGGAATATGTTTCATTTTTATACTCCCACAAACTTTTGAATTTGATTTGAATTTTCTAATTTTCAAAATAATTCAAATAATTTAAATGGCTCCCAAAAGAAGAGACGGTTTTTACTTCTTAAGTGACTAATCCTGCTTAATGAAATAAGACATTAACAGCTTACAGCTCTGGACAAAACTCCTGAACAAAATTGAACTTTATCTGGTAACTTAGGGCAACCAACACTAATTATGCGGCATTTTTCACTAAATTTAGTTATACGAAATCATGGAGTTTTATTGCAAATTGCAACATACATAACTCGAAAACGAATTATCTGATTTGGTTTAATCAAATTCCAAAAAAACCTAATTTAAATTATATACAAGATAAATTTACTTGCATAATTGTTTAATCTATTCAATAGTTCAGTGGTTAGAAATATTTAAATAAAATTTAATTTAAACTGAAATTTTTGTTTTTCAAAAACTCCTTAAAGATTTAAATCTCTCAAAATGCTCCATTCTCTCGCTTATCATAAAGTTTGCTATGTTACAAACAAATGAAACTATATTTGATTAAAATCGTTAGATAAATATCGTCTTTATTCACAATTTAGTGAAAGTATCTCATTAAAAAAAAGTTGTGTTCGTTGGGCTTAACCAATCATATGATCCCTACCCCATTAATATATGCCTCGAAGTGATTTTCGGTGCGGGTCTTATATGGGACCTATGGTGAATAGTGAACTTCTTCTCAATTTTGAAAGTACGATTTATACTTCTATAAAACTTACGTATACATAATAATATCTAAAATGTATATATATATATATATAACTTATTCCTACCAAATTTCATTAAAATATTGATAAGTGTCAAAAACCCATATTCCGGGAGACTGCAATATACGAGACGTATCAATAAGTCCGTGACTTTTCGAACTTCCCTCGTAGTTATATGAAATGCAACAATATTCCCATCAAGTACCACCTGTTAATAGACTACTATCAATTTTTGAGCAAATGTCGTCATTTACTTTGCGTTTAACAACAGTTCAAAACATACAACCTCGTGTATTTTTCTAAAACTGGAAAAAAGTGAATTTCGAGTGCTTATTATTTTTTGCGAAAAAAAACCGTCAGTCAAAATAAGGAAAAGCTCAATAAATACTATGGGGACCATCTGCACCATCGATTTCAATGGTAAAAAATTGGTTTACTAACTTTCGTTGTGGTCGCACAACCCGAAAATGTCTACATGTCTACATGGTGTTGGCCGACCGAGGAGTAAAAGTGCGTGAGAGTGTTGATGCCATAAGCATTTCATATGGCAGTGTGAAGTTGTAAACGTGTTTTACAACTTTAAAGGATTGTTTGGAGTTGTTTAACCGCAATCCGAATGAGTTTTTGCGGCGTTTTGTCACTGCGGATGAAACATGGATTCATTACTGTACTCCGGAGACCAAGCAGAAGTCTAAACAATGGGTTTCTCCGGGTGAACCTGCTCCGAAGAAGGCCAAGGTAAGTTTGTCAGACCAATAAGGTGATGGCAACAGTTTTTTTGGATGCACGCGGGATAATCCACATAGATTACCTTCAAAAGGGGGAAAAAAATAAACGGCAACTTATTAAACCAATTTAAAAAAACGACCCCATATGGCCAAGAAAAATGTTCTTTTTCATGAAGATATTGCACGGGTGCACACGAGTGCAGTCTCAATGGCAAAAGTCTATGAATTGGGCTACGAATTGGTACCTCATCCGCCATATTCTCCGGATTTAGCCTCTAGTGACTACTTCTTATTTCCAAACCTAAAGAAGTGGCCCGGTGGAAAGAGATTCAGCTCCAACGATGAAATTATTGATCAAATAAACGCCTATTTTAAGGACCTCTACAAATACTATTTTTTACGCAAAGTAAATGACGACACTTGCTCAAAATTTGACAGTGGTCTATTAACAGATGGTACTTGATGGGAATAGTGTTGCATTTCATATAACTACGAGGGAAGTTCGAAAAGTCAGAGACTTATTGATCCGCCCTCGTATATTATAGCCAATTTTAACAGGCTTGGTTCTTGTATCAGCAAAAAAAAAATAAAATTATTCAATTATAAAAATTGTGACCAGCACTTTGCGCGCAATGTTTATATGGATAACCAGTAACGCGGACGGTCACCGTTAAATCGACGTGAAGTTAAATTAAATTCCGTTTTTTGTACATAAAAAAATCCGAAAGCATATATATTATATTGCTCCAAAAAATCCGACTTTCAAATTTCGACCGTAACCCCCTAGGATTGCTCTTTTTGATGTAAAAACATAGTGTGCAAAATATTAGAGTCGGATGTCGCTAACACCTTGAAGTTTGTAGGGTGTATTTATATGGGGAAATTTTTATTTTTTCACAGTCTTTTGAAAAATTTAGGTATTTCGCGATTTTTGGGTTGTAGTAGAATTTTTTTTTTTTTTGTAATCTGTATGCTATACATATTAATGAAAATTATAACATAACAAGATTGTAGATTGTAGAAAATATATTCTGAATTTTAACCCTTAAAATAGGAATGTCAAAGGTCAAATTTTGTAATATTTGAATTTTTCAACTTAAATATAAGTCAAAATTATTTACTTTTATCTGCATTTCAAAGCAATGATATTATAATAACTTTTGTTTTGTTAGAATAACTTTCCCCGAAAAACGAGTTAAGTATCTTCTTGTTCGTCATGATATCAGTTAATAAAATTTACTTTGCACATAATTGAAGAAGGAGTGTGTTGCAAAAAATGTTGACCCCAAGTTCAGTTCAGAGTTGAATTTATGTTTTTGGCTTCAGATATAATCTATTATCTTTTAGTTATATTTTTGTAAAAGTACATTAAAAACTAGTTAAAATAAATAGTTTTAAATTATGTTTTCATTAAAAATCTGAAGTATTGCAAAATTTGCCATTTGACCTTCCTGCTTTAAGGATTAATATTGTTTTAATTCGTTAAAATCATCGGAATATATTTTCTAGAGCAAACTAGAGCAAAAAAAATTTACTCTAAAACACAAAAATCGCCAAAAAAAATTTTTTCCTGAAATTCGTAAAATTCAAATCTGTGGTGCGGTGAATTATAAGAGATATCGACCTAGTTTTTTCTTATTTTTACTTCCTGTGCTGTTTTTTTTTATAAAACAGCATAGTTTTATCCTAATTTTTTTTAAATTTGTTTAACAAAATTTAAAAAAAAATTTGAAATTGCAGTTTTATAACAGCCGTAATAAAAATCAACGTTTTTTTTTAATAAAGAATGAGAAGATGATTATATGGTTCATAATGATAATTATGGTTCAGCATATTTTAATATTTCTAAAAAAAAAAATAAATAAAAATAAAAATTTGGTTGTACGTTGCTTAAACTAGTGTTCGAAAACACTCCAGCAAAAACTTTGGTTGCCATGTAATGAGTTAAGAAGCTAACATAATGTCTCTTCACTACTTACACATTAGTTGGATATCACATTATTTTAACACAGTGATGACATCAGAGGCAACTACTTACCTCATATTACTAGAAGTAGGCATTTAAGAGAGTCATTACTAAGATGTTATTACAAGAACTAACTACTTCCAAGCTATTCAATTAGTGAAAACAATAGGAACTAGTTACTATTTAGGTTACAAATAACTAATAAAATGTCAAAATATAAAAGCTGTTTAATAATGTTTTTATTTATTTATTTATTTTAAACATAAAAAGATTTTATAAATTTTAATTACAAATTTAAAAAACAACAGATTTTTTGGCGCAGAAATTAATATTTTTAAGTGTCAATTGTGAATATGAATATTTTCATGCATATGCAAATTATGCTTTTTTATATATTTTCCCTTTTTTTAGTATATAAATTCGTAAACTCAATAAAAATAAATAATAAGTTGCATTTTAAAAAATCTGATCATAAATAAGTAATTACATACCGGGCTATAAATAAGTAGTTAATAAACTGCTTCTATGTAATGCAGACAGTATGTTGTTGTCATTGAAAAGTACCAACATCCGTAACTACATGGTTTTGCTGGGACGTTAATGGTCGGGGGACTTTCTAATAACTTTAATATTTTCTAACCGATTTTAACTTTTTAACTTGTTTGAGAGATAATTATATCTAGATTGAGATTCCTTTACATTAAATTGAAAAAAAATTTTTATAATAGCAAAATTTTTGAAAAAACTGTTAAAAAGTCAAAATTACCCATATAAATACAAATTACAAATTTCAGTGTAAAGCGACATCTGATCACTCAAATATTTTACACACTATGTTTTTACATCAAATGACATTTGTAAATGCGTTAAAAAATACAAAATGTGTACAAAAACATCAGTTCTTACGTTTTTACTTACAAAAACCCGACACACGTCTTACAAAAACGAAAAATAATTTTTTGCACTCATTTCAACAAAAATTTTGAATGACATGGGTTATATAAACAGGCCATAATTATTTAAATTTCTTGGTTTTCTTGACCGGGTTTGTGAAGCCCTTAGCGGAATACAAATTTTGTAATAGGGATTGATACTTTTTGTAATTATACTTATTTTGCGCTATATCTCCTTAGTTTGAAAAACAAGAGCGAAATTTTTTTTAAAATTCAGTTTTTCGCGAGGCAAATTCATAGTTTCATATGGAATAGCATAGATTACTGGGATAACTTAGTTTTTTTTTTTTTTTTTTGCTAGTTTACAAAATAAAATCGAAGGAGCAATAAAAACAATTTAATAAAAAATTTTATTGACTTTTTGAAAGTTATCCAAAAATTGCACTTTTTGTATTTGTATTTTTATATAGCAAATTGCCATTTGTATAAATCTTGAATATTAATATAATTGATCGGGACCATAAATTTAAGTCAAATGTCATTAATAGTTCAAAACAGGACACTTTTTTCAAAACAGATTTCACTAAACCACATCGCATGGATAGCACGAAATTTACCATAATTGGCATAATTAGATGGTCCTTGTAATGCTTAACGGAAATGTAGAGGTGCTTCAAAAATTTTTGAAAGATACAAATTTTATGGAATGAAAAATAGGATCGCAATTTTAAATAGCGTTTCGTTTCATATAATATACAGAGAATCAACTTTGAATAGATCATATTAGCCGTTTAATTCGACAAATAATTATTCGAAGTTAAAAGTTGATCGGTTAATAACCGATTAATGGCAAATTATTCGATTAACCGCATAGTCTTAGTAATACATGTGAAATATATAAATAATACTAATCATAGTACTTAATCCATTGAAATAATTATTTAGAAATATAATGTAGATCAAATTCTTTCATAAAGGATTCATCTTATCAGTTCTTTTGCCCATTTGTATCAAAATATTAAAACTTTTGATCTAATTTTACAAAATATTTTTCAATTTAATTTAAAAATCAGTCTTTTTAATGCAACTCTTTATTTTCTATGTGAGAATGAATTTTTGGCATAAAGGTCAAAATTAATATTTGTATTTTTAATACATTTTGTGGATAGAAATTAAAATTTTTATGACTTATATAACTTTGAATTCACTTTATAGTAAATTCAAACTGAGCATGAAAACCTTTTTAATGAGTCTTCGTCCCAAAACATTATTGAAAACTCAAGTTTTCTTACACAAAACGAAAACTCTAAAATAACAAGTTTTCAGTGAAAACTAATTTGAAAATCATTTATAAACATTACGAAAAAGAAATAAAGAAATTGAAAAAGAAAAGAAAAAAATTATGTTAAAAATAAAAATAAAAAATTTTTTAAAAAATAAAAAACCTAATATTTATTATAATAGGTTTGTTGCCGTATTTTTTAGGTAAAGTGCGGTAAAATGAGTAAAAGCTAATTTTTCTTCCACAAAAATACAAAGTACAAAAGTATGGGAATACAAAAATCCAAATTTTTTACCCAGAAATAAAATATCAAACTGTTTTAAAAATTCGTATATGAATGTAATTTTATTTTTCCGCATATTTGAATGTTTTTAATTTTTTTTAATGAAACTTTCTTTTTAGTAACAAAAACAAATAATTTTTTTATTAATTTTTGTTTAAATGTTTTATTGTATATTTTTATTTTTTAACATTTTTATACAATTTACATAATCTACCCGTAGAACCATTCTGGTCGCTGTTGCCAGATTTGCCGATTTATCTGCATTTTGACGGTTCCAAAGTGCGATTTGACGTTTTTTTTTTTAAATGACAATTTCACGAAATATTCATACACACCAATATTTCTTGTTTAAATCTGATTTTGTATTGTAGTAGAAGAAGTTTAAACTTTTACTTTGAAATTTGTTTGAAATTTAACAAAATTTGAAAAGAAAAATGTTATTTTATATACATATGTACTCGTATGTAAGTGAAATAGTTTTGATCATAGATCAAAAAGTTTAAGAACATGTTAAGTAGTAAAAAATTTAATTGAAAATAAAACCAATATATATGATATTTAAAGTAATTTTTTCAATTGAATTTATTTGCTGTAAATTGGGATCACCGGTCCACTTGATTTTTAAACAATTTTTATAACGTCTCAGTAGTACTTTTAATTGTAATTAAAGAAATGTACAAAATTTTGACCACTCGCTCTTTACGAGTTGTAGATCTCTAAAGTTTTGTTATATATTTTCTGAATATATTTATTAATACATATGCGATTTAAATTATATTAATACTGTTTAAAAGTTCAAAAATTGAATGATATATAATATGACCGACCATATTCATTAAATTTTTGAGAGAGATTTATGCAATTTTAATTTTTTTATTAATATACCGGAAGTTACAAAATTTTGTTATTTCAAAAAAAAAAAAGTTTACTCGACGAATAAATATAGGAGAAAGTCTCTGAATTCGGCCAAATGCCGGTATTTTGTTCCTATCTTTCAAATTTTGTATAATATAAAACAATGCAGGAAGTTTATTTAATAAACAAATATCAAAACTTAATATTATTTTTTTAATATGAACATAAATAGCGAAAAGATATGCATTATAATGTTTCCGATTTTTTGACGATTTCAAAAATATTATTTCGATTTTATCGATTTTGTCGTAAAATTTTGACGAATTTATACTATAATTATCTGACAACAGTAATTCTGGGCTGTTTCTTGCAAGAAGAAGAAGAACATTATTCTCTCACAACAGCTCTCATTTTCCCAATTTTCGAGTTCGAGAACGCTTTTCGGTAACATTGGGATCCCGCGTGCTTCCAATTTAGAGTACGGGAATAAAGCTAATATACCGTTTATACCAAACCAAAACTAGTATCATTTGGTCTCATTTTGTTTTTGGTTGAAAAACTACAAAAATTTCTTAGTTTTTCAATATAAATCAAAAACCATTTTATCTAGTTTTTATTAAAAATCAAATAAAAGCTACTATTTGTAATATAACCCGTTCTGTTGATTTCAGAATATTGAGCTTTTATATGTAATGTAAAGAATTATATTAGAATTATTTTATATGTTTTTTTTTTAATTTGAGTGTAAAAATTATTTTTAAATGGTTGTTAAAAAGGTTTTCAAAATCATAAATAAATTAAATAATTTTAAATAAAAATTTACACAAAAACATTTACGTCAACATGAAAGAAAACGAGGTATGTAAACAAATTGGTTTTAGAAATTTAGTTTTTCAAAAACCAATTTGTTTTTGTTTTGGTATAAACGGCATAGAAGAAAGGAATAACACAATAATATTTATAGTTTTAATACAAATTTTAATAGCTTTTATTGAAAAATATAAGATAACTCAATATTATTTTCTTCTCGTGCAATTTTGAAGACGTTAAAAACGTCTAGTGAAAAGTGTGAACAGTCGTTTCGTATGAATTTTTCGTATTAATTTTCATTTTCGTAAACTCTTTAAAAAGTGATTCTGATTCGATTGGTATACTTTTAGGTGAGTGTTAGATAATTTTTTCTATGCGCTACAAACATCAGCACAAACGTATACCCCAACCACCTATTGTGGTGTAGAGTATAAAACTTAAACAAGTTTTTTTTTTCAATTTCTATGTGGACCTTATGGAGTTATTGCTTTTAAAATTTTTTGCAAACTGGACCAGTCTAATGTACCATCATATAATTGTGAAAAAAGTCGGCATTTATGGATCGATTTTAATAAAATATGATACGTTTTATTTGCTACATTATCAGGTTTATGATAAAATATAATAATAGACACTTTTAATTTTTTTTTTTTATATTTCCATAACTATTGAGCAGATTAAAAAATTATGTACAACGGTGATAATTATAATTATAATTTTTTGTTGTTTTACTGAATCTTATCGGACAATTCGTTGCCGAGATATGTTGCAATCAGTATTGTCAGTTTAGCCTTTTTAAGGCTAAATCTAGCTTTTTTATTTTGCTTTTTGCCTCAAAATTTTCGTTTTAGCTTCTAGCCTTTTTGATTCTTAAAATTGCCTTAAAAAGACTGAAATATTAGTCTACTCGTTGTTGAAATACTAACATTTTAGCCTTTTTAAATAAGAAATTATTTACTTTTACTAATTTTATTTTACAGAATCATCCACTTAAACATTTTTGTGTATTTTTTCGCACAATAAATCGAGATTATTTTTGTTTAATAAAAAAAATTTCGCTTGCAGCGCTTAATTTTTTAAATAAAAGTTAAGACACTAATTATTTTTTTTTTTTTTAGTTTTAATTAAAATTGTGTTTTAATATACTTTACCAGCAATAAAAACTTTTTACGAATATATTTTAAAAAAGCTCTTATTAATAGAAAAAATCACTCAAACATGTGGAAATGCTTAATCAAAAAGGACTTTTAGTTCAAAAATTACGAAAAATCACTTGAAAAAATTGGATAATTTTTCATATGAAATATTACCCTAATTTGTATGTGGAATGGAATTTTTTGGGCAATATTTCGTTGAGTCATTTTGCTGGGTGCTACTTATAAATTTATTACAATTTCTTTAATGAGAAAACAACTAATGAGAACGGGAAAAAAATAAGTTTCTAAATAAAAAAAAAATATTTTTTCTGGCCTAACTTTTTGTAGCATTTAGCCTCTTTTTTCTCATCTCCTGGCAACACTGGTTGTAATATGCCACCTCTTTAATTTTCTATATAACTGTTTATTTCGACAATTGGAGTCAATTAGTAAAAAGTGATTTATATTCATAGAACCCCATAATCACGTGTATCTAAATTTACTGACAAATACCGTGCCAAAAAAAAAAAAATAATATTTTTTCCCCCTCTGTCAGATGTAAAAGACCCTAATTTCAACAACCATGATGATGATATGGTTTGCAAATTGGAAAATTAATCATAAAACTAGTTTATTATGACTATCTCGTAAAACTCCTGTCCTTCAAATTCAAAGCTGAGCAAAATTTAAACAACATTTTATTTGAACACTTGTGCAACTGTTAATGCAATTAATCATTCATGTGGAATTATTATTGTTACTCTGTGGAATTTACAACCCGCATGTTTATTTTTTCCCTCATTCTCCTTTGTTTCTTCCTTCGTGTATTTGAAACTAGGTCAATTTAGTCCTTTTAAAGAAATGAAAATAAAAATCCTTTCAATATATTCAAACATATTTGCAAAACAAACTCATTAACCACAAACATGAGGAGACATGAGGAAACAAGTAGATATTATTTTTGTGTTAATCCTTTAACTCCTTTCATGTTAATAACCCTAAATATGAAATAAACCCTAAAAATATTTTCATATTTTTACAATAATTACGATTGAAACATGAAAAACATATTTATACACACTTGCACACATAAATAAGAAAATATTTGTAACATCAAAATACTTACAAATACTTAAGCGAAATTGTGCGCAGGCGCACATGTACAAACAAACAGTAGCCCTGTCCTTACACTCATATTCTCTACAACTTGTTTCCTGTTTAACAATAACCTTCTTGAAACAACGGTCGATTTTTGTATACATGGACATCAAAGAAATAAAGAAAAATATTTTATTTTTCACATGTCGAACAAGTGAAATGTTTTGACAATATTCATCCCAAAACAAAATCCCACGATAGAACGAACTCTCTCAATTTCAAACAATAAAGGACAGGCGAACAACTAAATCACAGTTATTGTTCGAAAATGTTTTTCTGCTCTTGTATCAGGGGTTATTTAGGACATTTAGAATGATGAGTTTTCTTTTCATTATATGTGTGTAAGTATGTGCGAGTTTCTGTTTTTATTTCTTGTTCAAATATTGCAACTAAGGGATTACAATTGTTTTGGTCAAGTAAAGTAGTTTTGGCCGGCTAATAGAGGGAAATTAGCAATTATTCACTTTACAAATTAGTGAAAATCTTTAGTAATTATATACGATTTCTTTTGTTATATTTTCTATGGTTATATTTAGGTGCAGTAACACAAACTTTATGTGTGTACGTTTGTGTTACTGCACCTCAGCTGTCTTGCTCTGTATAGGTTTTTGGTAGGAGATCTGAGTTATTAAAAAGATTAAAAAATTTTGTAACATCTACTTAAAACAAAAAACGATTAGTACGATTACAGTGTTTTAAGTTCATTTTGAAAATTATTTAGACGTACGCCTGCATAAAAATTTTGTTGAATTCAAACACACACACACACACGCATACACATACACATACATACATTTAAATATTTCAATTTTATAAACCTAAATACCTTTAAAAGAATACATTATTATCACATCTATAGCATAATACCAGAGTAAAATAAAGAATTATTTCTTTATCATTTCTTGTTGAAATCCTCTTGCATTCAATTGTGTAATTTGAATGGTTTCAATGGTTTTTCTAAATTTTTTTGTATAATTTTCATCTTTAGATCCTGCATCTATGTACGTAATCGCTGTTTTCCTAGAATTGCACCTTTTTAATGGAATTGTTGTGTTATTTGCCATTGGCAGTTGTAATTGCATCAACTCCTAAATATTCAGTCATTTTAGATCTTTTGCCGCCTTTTCATTGATCTGATTATTGAGAGATTTTATTTATTTACTATATTTACTATTGTTGTTGGTTTACCGCAGCTGTCAAGACTTTTGTTGATGTTACGATTTCTTTATTATGTAAAATTTTCTTAATATTATGATTATAATAAATATAAGCCACTAATTTGTGGTTGTCTTTGAAAAAATCTTTCTGGAGGGTATAAATGAATTTTAAAATTGTGTGGGATCTCTGTTCTATGAGAAAAAAAAGTAATTAAATTAAATAAAATTTGAAAGGTGTAAGTAATAGCTAGTGGATCTACAATGTTTAAGGATTTAGCATATTTGGATATATATTTCATATAGTTAATGGATTCAGTTTTTGTGAACATTAAACTTTAATATTTCATAAAAGATTGTGCTATTCACCGACATATGGAGGTTATGGAAAATAAGTTCCTTAAAGCTATGATTCGCTTTCCTACATAATCATCCTATTCTGTCAGTGAAAAATCTGACAGAATTCTGTTCCACTCAAAAAATCGCAAGATATTGTGTTGTCGGTGCCACACTATCACATAAATAAAGCATAAATTGTTGTTTTCTTATTAGCTGCTCCACAAAATGCAACTTTTATCGCATAGTAAAAGCTACTTTATGAAATTCTTCAAAAAACAAACGCAAGTAGGACAGACTTGTTAAAAGATCTGACACGCATATTAATTTTAAATCTACACAATCATACTTTTTGAACATATATACGTTTTTTGACAGATCTAACTACTAAACAGGATAGTGAATCACGGCCTTTAATAGCATCAGAGCACATTACACTATAGTATTGAAAGAAAAGTAAAAATAATACTTTATTTCGACCATATTCTAATAAATCAAAAGATGAGTACCTTTGCTCTATCTTGTACGTGTTCAAAACGTTCCAAAATAGACTTTGAGCATCAGTTCATACATAAGAATTGTATTCCATTTTTAGACAGATGAAGGAGGTGCAAATAATATAAAGATTGAGTGAATTTCACACATTCTAAAAGACTTGAAATCTTCTATCGACACTTGAAAAATGTGTTTATTGTAATCGACATTACACTGAATTCTCATGCCCAGAACATTAAGATCTTCGAAATCTTTATTACTTACAAGACTAAAGGAAAACGTAAAATAATTGACAACATTCAGTTATTTCAATATTCCTATTAAAAGTATATTATTCATATTTTCTCTAACTGTTCGAATTTCTAACATAATTGGCCTATAACACAATTTAACAAATTCCAGTCTTTTGGACCGGAGCAGATGAGAACGAAACTCAACAAAGTCGATGATTCTGAATTCGTGATTCTGGTATTCGTTTGTTTAGACTGACCCACGCCAAGGCTCATTCATAAGATATCAGCTAAAAAAGTATTGTTTGACAAACTATTCTATTTTATGCTACGAGTTCTTTACAGTTTTTTACATGATGAAAGCGCATAAAGGACCGACATTTTTTCAAGTTCTCTTATAGTAGCTATTACACTGGCAACCCATACGTTCCGAGAGATATCTAATCATACATTGTCCCATAAGTGATTCTATGAAAATTCTAAATTAGTTGATAAGAAAAGATATTCAAATATTGTTTTTCCGCTCCGAAGAAGGCGGTTGAATAAACTACACCTAATAAAAAAAGTACATAAATACAATGAAAAAGTTCGTTGTTTCAACGAATTTATTCCCTAATTTTGACCTAACGTTCCGGTACGTTAAAAAAAAAACGTATTGCCACACATTAATATTTGTATAGAGTCTTA
Source organism: Protocalliphora azurea (assembly GCA_932274085.1). Taxonomy (NCBI): domain Eukaryota; kingdom Metazoa; phylum Arthropoda; class Insecta; order Diptera; family Calliphoridae; genus Protocalliphora; species Protocalliphora azurea. The sequence continues at coordinate 91,976,939 of OW026520.1, forward strand.
AAATTAAACATACAAATTAATTAATTGAACTTATTTGTATTTTGTTTTAATGAACACTTTCGTTGAACAAATAAATAATTTGATCGAAAACCTACTTTGACAAGTAAATTTAATTATTTACACAATACTTATTCAAAATGCGACATTCATTCTTGAACTGTAAACACAAACTATTTAGTTTTCTTTTACCCTTTAATTTACTATATTTTCCCTTAGAAAGCAATGAATGCCTACGATGAACTATTTCCTTGATTCAAAGTACTCTTTCATTTAGTAATGCTCCTTTTTTTCTTAAATCAAAATATTAGTACTTTTAGTTAAGGAACTGTACCTTGAATCACTGTGTTTATGTAGACTTACATTATTTTATGTTTTGTTTCTTTTGGTTCTTCTGAATCAACACACAAGTTCTTTAAATTCAAAGAACGTGTTTTTTATTATCTTTAAATCTTTATGCGTTAAATTAAAGAACGAATTTACTTATTTTAATAAGTAATAAATTTATCGAAAAATTTAATGCACCTATGAACAGTACGTTGAATTTTTCATAAAATTTCAATGAATATTTGCGTTGAAACAGCAAATTCGTACGTTGTATCAAAGAATTCTTGGAAGAAATCCATGAATTCAACCCGCTTCTTTCGTTGAAGTTAATTTTATAAGTATTTCATTTGTTTCTTCAGCCATTTCGTTTCCCTGATGTCCACATGCCAAGGGACCCATTTAAAATCGATCTGGTGATGTTTTAGTTTGACCGGAAAATCTATAAAATCTATTAGACATTTCGATCTTAACACGTACATATGTGTCAATGGTCGACGGTCAGAATTTAAATTTCCGTTTCCGTTGTAGAACCGTCTGTGTAAACTGATATCGACTAATCCCGAAAACGGAATTTGTCTTCCCTTGATTGAATCCTAATATTAAATGGTCTCACAAAATTCTTCATCGTTATTAAATAATTAATCCCCTCCACCAAGATTTATCTGCTCTATTCTGTAGGATAGTGCCATGACTAATGTGGTTGTGCTACTCATTTTTTACCGAAAGAGAAAAAAGTATATTAAGAATTTTGGGACTAAAAATAATACAAACTATTCAATTTGACTAATTTATCACTTTTTATTAAATAAAATGTCATTCAATAGTCAAAATAGTAAAACAAATTTATTTGATACCACGCAACTTGCAAATAATCTTAGAAAGGTTATTTAGGTTTCAACGAAACCTATCTATTTCGGTTTACCACGAATTCTGATTAAGTGTGTTGCGGCAGATAAAATACGTAATCCATTCTGCTGGTGCCTAATTTTAGTTCACAAACTCAGCTTTGGTACTGCCAAACAGAGACTACAAGGCAAATTTGTTTATGGTCTTTCGAACATGATTTCGATTTACCACACTACTGTAACCACATCTATAACAGCGTTTACTATGCTAAGTTCAATATTTATTTTACTTGCCCCAAACGCCTGGCGCTGCTAACTGAGTTTCTCAAAATTACACCCAGTGCAAGGCGGGCGCCATGTTTAGGTTTCAACGAAACTAAAATTGATAAAACACCACGAATGCTGATAAAGTGTGTAGCGAAACAGAAAATACGTATTCCATTTTGCTGGTTTCTAATTAGTCTACAAACTCTGCTTCGGTACTGGTAAACAGAGACAACAAGGCAATTTAAGAGTTAAATTTTCAAAGAGATATTTTTTTAAACTTTTTCTACTGCAACATTTAATATAAAAAATTATTATTATATTGAGGAGATTTGTAACTTTCATTTGATATCCATATTGTTTCGATATAATTTTCATAAATATTTTATAATATTATTAAAAATTAAGCATCATTCGAAATTTGTAAGTCCTTTTGAGAGGAAATTTGACACCCCGGAAAAAACAGTTTTATGATGGATGTTCTCTTGTTTTAACCAAATAACAATTTTTTCACGTGTGAGAATGATTATTGCAGGCTGATATATATTTGAAAATAAGTTACCTTTTCAAAGAGATATTTTCTTGTGCTAAACATTTAAGTAAATAATATTACTATATACAGGGATTCTTAGCTGTCACTTGACAGCCTTGTTGAGTTAATATAATATTAATATATTTTAATATGTATCCTTTGAAATTTTCAAGTCCTTTTATGTAGAAATTACCCTCCTGGAGAAAAACTGAGTACATAGTTTTACTACGTATCCTCTCTGGTTTCATGTATATATCGATTTTTTCATGTGTGAAAATGACTGTCATATGATGTTTTTCATTGATATACTTTTTTTTTGCTCAATTCCAAAAACGAATGACAAATGTAGCTGTCATTAATGTGAAAGAATAAATATAATTAAAAGTTTAACATAGACAAATTTGAAATAGTGTAGGAGAAGAACGGAGCCTTGAAGACGATTAGATTTAACCTACAACAATTCATATAGAGCTATCTCTGAAAAAAACTTGATATGGATCACACACACACAATAAGTTTTGCAAGCTTTAGAAAAATCCAGAACCACTAAATCTACAAAAAGATGAATCGAAATATAGCTCCTTTTCAAAAGAAGATGCCATGACATGACTATTTGTAACTGTACGTGCAAGTCTACACAATCTTCGATATAGCCTGGTAAAATTATTCGTATTCTTAGCCCTCGTATGATGAAAAGTTCAAATGCATGAACTGCCAAGTAATTAATTAGTGATATATGCTAATGTGTCTGAAGTTTATTCTAAAAGATTTCACTTTAACTTCAAGAAATGCTTAAATTTTCACTGCGATTTTTTTTTTTTTTTTGTTACTTTTCAAAATAAAAATATTTAATTTTTCAATTCCCAAAAAAAAAAACAAATAAAAAATCTCAGCCTTATCATCTCTAATGATTTTTATGACATTAATGCTAATGTTATTACATATTTCAGCACCCAAAGAAGTGTTAAATAACTAGATCAAATTGATTTTAATCCGATTTAAAGATAAACAAAAACATACGTTCACTAACTGGTGGCATAAATAGAATCTACGCAAAGTGACATAATAATAATTTGAACAGCAACAATTTTCAAAAATGACAATTTAATTTTTTATGAGAAAAAAAATTGCCACGCTACTTAAAGTGTTTTACCTCCCCTGAACACAGTTTAAAATTCTAATATTTCAAAATATTTGCACAAATTATGAAATGTGGTAATTTATTTGACTGTTTTAATCATCATAATTATTATGAAAAACCTGTCAATTGCAAAACCGTGTTAAATAATTTAAATTTAAGTTGGTAGAACAATTTTATAAATTGTCTTTAATAAATTACTTCTTTTGGGAATATTTATTTATTCATTCTCATTTGTATGTTACCTACCCCTTTTTACGTACTTATATTCCTTTTGTGGTTTTAATGTGTGTCTTCAATAAACCTCTAAAATCATGAAGCAATTAAAAGGGTGTTTCTTTAAATGTTACAGCAATAAACAGACTAACTGTTAGTCAACCAGTCCGGCGTTATGTCGAAAAGCATTACAAAGTTTTCCTTTTACTTTACGTACACTTAGTCTACATAGTCTACATACATATGTATGCATTTGAAAACCAACAACGGCAATAAACAATTGTCAGTTTTTTTTTTTGTGTGACAAACACGCGTTAGTGGATTTTAATCCGTTTGTATGCCGATGACATTTCTAAAGCTTCTGCTAAATGTTCAGCTTTAATACAGAGTTTTGAATATTTAAATTCATTTTATTAAAAAAAAAAAAAAAAAAAACATTCTAAATATTGTACATGACATTATCTGCCTGTTTTTATAACACGAGCGCAAAAACGACTTGTCTAACTTATATTTAAAACAAAAACAAAATTTCAAAATTTTTTGTTTTTATTTTAAACTAGCTGACCCGAGCCGCGTTGCTGGCCCTAAGCAAACATTAGTGTTGTATTACTGAACGATTTAAATTGATATTTTAACGAAATTTACGACCTTTAAATAAAAATCTAAGGAATACCTATTATAAAGTGTTTTTTACAGAAGAATTTAAATATGATGTAGATGTGGGCTCAATCAAAAAATATACGCATGTATTTAAGGCAAATTTGAATTTATATTTATTTATTACTTCATCTTAAGGTTAGCGGATAGACAATGTCTTTTTTTTGAACGGAATGATGAGAGCTGTAGTCGAAATTGCAGTTGTAATGGAACGCTGCTTGATTCAAATCAGAACTTGAAGCAATTCTTCTTATGCGTTGATTAAAAATTTTAAATTTGTTGAATTGCTACATTTGCTCGACGATTTCTCATTGCTAACCGAGCCGTTTCATTTCTCGCCTGCCTTTCTTCCTGCGTTTGTGATGTACGAAGTCGGGCCAAACTAATACGGGGTTGTTCTCGTGCGATTTCTCGTTCATATATATTCAATTGATTGACGATATTACGATAAGTACTTGCATTACGTGTTCGACGCGAAATGTTAGATCTCCGGGGTCGCGGCATTGTGAATAACACTTAATAACGAATGCCAAAAATACAACAAATGGTTTTAAATATCACAACCTCACTAAATGATGAGCTTTACTTGGAACTTACCGTTTGGAAATAGAATTCTACACCACCACCAGAAAACAAATTGCACAAAAAAGTAAGCGTTTCGATAGAAACAGAAACAGTAATTGTTATAATTTGTATTAAAAAAAATATTTTTAATGATTATTAAGGCAAAGAAATTATGACAAAAAAGAGTTTTTTTTTATCGCGGATTTTTCGCGAATTTTTTTTCGTATTATCCTTTTCTGGCCGGTGACCGGTCCGAATTGGTGAGAATCATCAAAATCGGTCTAGTCGTTCTTGAGTTATAACAATAGTAACTAACATCACTTTCTTTTATATATATAGAAGATGTAAGTTAGAAGAGCCGTTTTTGCGCTCGTATTATAAAAACAGGCAGGATATGTACTTCAAAAGATATGTACATTTATATGTGTGCAACAACTAACCTCAAAACGATTTTATTTTAAAAATTTATTTGTGATGTCTTCAAGAAGATCTATAGCCGACAGTTATAAAGTGAAGATCATGTTTAAAGTTTTTACAAAAATCTTGAAAAGTTATGTTTCCAAAACTTTTCAAGCTAAAACACATTTAAGTTATTATCATTTATTTCCATATAAATACAAAATATTAATTACGACGCAAAAAAAACCATCCCGCCAAATGTATTTTATGATCGGTCATGTCCTTGTTATTTTCTTCAAATGAATGAATTCATTTAAAACTCTTTCTCACAGCACACAGTAACAGTGTTGCCAGTTTAGTTTTACTAAGGCTAAACCTAGCCTTTTTATTTTGCTTTATCGTTTTAGCTTCTAGCTTTTTTTCTAGCCTTTTATTATTCCTTAAATTGCTTTAATAATGCTAAAATTTTAGTGTTTTAATAGAAAAGAAAATAATTTCTGATTTGCCTTTACCAATTTTTGCAGAATCATCCATTTAAGAATTTTTGTGTATTAATTCGCAAAAAAAATCGAGATTTTTTATAATTTTATAATTTAAAATCAAATATAACTGAACTCATGTTATGGACTTACTTAATCACTTATTATAATTATTTTTCAATAAACTTCATTAACACTAGAAACTACTTATAAATATAATTAAAAAAATCTTATGTAAGCGAAGAATCATCAAAAAATTTCGAAATTATTAATCAAAAAGGAAAGATAATTCAAAAATGACAAATAACTTCAAAGTATTTTCATTTTTTATAATTGTGATATGTTTTTGGAATATTTAAAATTAGGACTTTTTGGAAATTTAGAACTTTTTATTGAAATTTTATATATTTTTGATACTTTTTTTTATATATATTTAGTTTTTTTTAGAACCAGTATTTTTTAAATCGTTTTTCAGGAATATTAGTAAATTTTTTTAATAAAAAGTTAAATTTTTTTAATGTATATACTTTCTTGGATTTTTTTTTTTTTTTTTTTTTTTTTGAAAATGGCTTATTTTTTGTAAATTGCTATTTCTTTCGAAAAATTGGAATTGAACTATTTTTAGAAAAATTACTATTTTTTAATTTTGATTTTCTTTTTATATTTTTTACATTTTTTATTTTTTGGTAATTGGTTCTTTTTATATGAAATATAAACCAAATTTGTAGGAAATTTTGTGGTCGATTTTTCATTGGGTAATTTTGCTAACAGCCGCTCTAAGTTTTATTTGTTATATATTATATCTTAAAAAAATATGAACGACTAATGAGAACAAAAATGAAAAAAATATTTGAAAAAAAATATTAGCTTTTTCCTGGCCTTATTTTTTGGTGCATTTAGCCTTTTCTGACCTTTTTCAAAGTACAATTTAACCTATTTTATATCACCTCCTGGCAACACTGTTGAGTAATGATGTCTCTTTTGTGGTATTTTTAAAATGTAACGGAAAAATTACATGGAAAAATTAGAAGCCCACAAAGTTATACCGTTTTATTATTATTTTTCTTTTTTTTTTATTCCTTTTTTTACATAAACGTTTGACACCCTTCCACAGAAGCATTATGTGATTTTAAATGTTTAAGCTTAATTTTTATTTTTTGTTGTTTTTCTTTTGTACCATTCATTCTCTTCATTCTCATCTTTATTTTTTCTGTCTTTTGTAGGTGTGGCATTTTATACAAGGATTTTATTGTTGCTTTAAAAAAAATCAAAACAAAACATCAGCCGAAAAAATACAACTAAAGTTTGTTTGGTATCTTTTAAGTGCTCTTAAAAGTAAATACAAAAAGCAGCATCAAAAAAAATAAAATAAAGGAAACCATTTAAAGGATTTTATTTCAGTCTCATCCTCCGCAACATAGAAAAGCTGAACGGCAAACAACAACTACCACAGTTCATCCCCAAATTTTGCCTACACAACTTTTCTTTTAACTAGTTACTACACAGAAAAAAATTTTAGTTTAAAATTGTTTAATAATTTATTTGCTTTTACTTAAATTTTTGAAAAGTAAAAAAAAAAGAAAATATTTGTTAAAAAGTTTTATATGAACAAATTTTCTCAATGAATATTTTAAAATTTATTAATTTCACATAACTGCTGATGTTCTGCAATCGTTTGGGGTAATTTTAAAGCTATCATAAATCGTATATTATTTCCAAGTATTTCCGAGCGTCGGATATGAAATGCTTGTCAAACTCTTTTGGAATTGCAATTTTTATTAAGTCGGCTAGTATTTATGTACAATTTTTAAGAAATGCCATCACAATGTTTAATGATCTTGTGCTTTTGAAGATTTTCTTATCGTTGGTGATATATGGGGCCATATCCACCTGGCTGAAACTGACTTTAATCATTAATAAGTTTTGTGATAATACTATTTTAAACAAACGTCTTACAGATCTTAACTCATAAGACTTGAAACTAATATAGTGCAAAATTTTAGTGCCCACAGGTTCCATTTTATAATCATGACTGTTGTTCACAACTCAAAAATTTAGAAATAGGGATAAAAATTACTTAACATTTTCCCATTCTTCTACACTATTTCTTCGCGCATTTATACCTTTTGATCTCATTATACACCTTCTTTGTTGTTCTGCTGACTTTAAGCAGTCACATACATTTTTGATGACAAAATATTTTAACTTAATTTTTTTTTTCTTTTTGGGTGTAGCCCTCAACGGAATGCAAATTTTGAAATAGGAATTGATAGTTGTTATAATTAGGCGTATTTTGCGCTATATCTCACTGATGTGAACGTAGTAGATAGTCTCAAAGTTTGGAAAACAAAAAAAGTTTTTTAAAAAAAGTCAGTTTTTCGTGTGGCATATTCACAGTTTCGTGAATCAAATCATTAATTTTTGACAATGGACCATATGTATATAATCAGAATTTTTGTTTCGAATTAGTAAGTATCGAAGATATGAATATAGTTATACTTGGGCTACTTGTGCTTTGGATCAAACAGTTCGCGGAAAAATACATATCAAACATATATATATATATATATATATATATATATATATATTTTATGGCATATTAAAATCCATTGGTATAAATATAAAGTGACTCGAATTCTTGTATAATCAGTTCGCTTTAATCATTTCATACAGGGGACGCAAAAGTTATAGCTGGTTTAAGCTGAACATATAAACATTTCTACAAACTAGAAGTTTATGTATAATTCTAATACAAATTCTAATAAAATTTATGATATTTTCAATGTTTGATGGTACTAATGTAGCATATTTTAGGGTTTTCTAGTAAAATTAAAAAAAAAAATTTGTTATAATAAAAATCATATATTATACGAAAATATATTTTACTAGAGATTATTACAAAGGGATGCTATTTAATATTGTGACGCTTTTTTAACCCAAGTAATTTTTTTTTTTTTTTTTTTTTTTGGACCATAAAAATTTTATCTTCCGAAATGTTGTGATACGCTTCTACATTTCCATTAAGCATTACAAACACCACATATATTATGCTTCTTATGGCCAATTTCGTGCTATCCATGCAGTATGACTTAGCAAAATCTATTTTGACAAAAATGTCCCATTTTCAACTATCAACTACATTTGATTTGAATTTATAATCCCGATCAATTATATTAATAACTCCGACTTGTAAAATATGCAATTTACTATATAAAAATACAAAAACAAAAAGTGCAATTTTTGGGTAATTTTCAAAAAGTTCATAAAAATTTTTTATTAAATTTATTTTTAATGCTCCTTCGATTTTATTGTGTAAAATAAACAAAAACTAAGTTCTCTCAGTAATCCATTTTTAAAAAAATTTTCGCTCTTGTTTTTCAAACTTTGGGACTATCTACTGCGTTGACTTTTTAGGGCACATCAAGGAGATATAACGCAAAATATGCATAATTATAACAAGTGGTAATCCCTGTTTGTATTCCGTTGGGGGGCGCACAGATCCTGTCCAGAAAACCAAAAAATTAAAAAAAATTGTCATTAAAGTTCGACTTTTTTTAAGTGGTTCTAGCTTTTTCATTTTAGATGACGATATACATATATTTGGAAACACATAAATACGTTGTATTTTAATTAAATATAATTTTACCAAAGGAAAATGGATTCAATTATTGATTTAGTTAATAATATTAATTGGATTTCTGCCAAAAAATCAATTATTGATATGATTTATTTAATCTATTATTTTTTATTTTTTTATTTATTTTTTTTTTTTCAATTAATTTGATTTAATTAATATTACCATTTCTATGATTTGAGAAAAAAAATATTAATGCTAGCAATTTCATAATTGAAATACATTATTATTTTTTATTTATTTATTTTTTATTATTTTTTTTTTTCAGTGTACCAAGTACAAATCAAGGAAAGCAAACATATTTATTTGTAACGTTCAAAATCAAAAAATGCGTGTGAATTGTAATTACGAATGAAATCACACTTGTTTAGTGGGTTGATCTGTTCCATATACATACTCGTATTATGTATATGTTGTTGTTTTTGTATTATTTGAATTTTGAATTGAATTTATAGCATAGTCATATGTTATCAAATCGTCCGTGCGATTTTGATTATTTATCCATAGTATTAATTTTGTAGTTACAGTAATAAGCAAAAGTATGACATAGCTTTGTACACTTACAAACATATTCCTGAGGTCTCATCGAAAAAAATGTTTATACTGTTTCCCATATTTTCCAATTAATAATTGACATACAAATAAAAACATTTACATTTATATTAAATATTTATTTTTCTTACCTCAATGCTAAATTAAATATGAATTCTACTTGGTAATCAATTTTACTAGTGATTTTTTTTTTATTTTGTTACATTTTTGATTCTCACTGTACACAATCTGGCAAAATGTCACATGTACCCTTAGGAATGAAGAATACATTCAAAGAACTATTTATTCCCATATGAGTGAGGAATGTATGAGTGTATGTTTCTTTCCTCTATAATTGGCTTTCTTGGCATTTTCTGACATTTTCATATTTTTGATTTTGATAACATTTGTTTTTTTTTTCTCTCTCTCTCTCTCCTTCTTTTGTCAAAATATGACACGATTTCATTTTCTATAGAACTTCGGTTTTTTTGCGGTTACAATGTACTCACTCTTCATAATATTTCATTGGGTTGGTGGGTGTTCCATCTATCATACATGGTATTTAATCATAATTATATATTATTTTCCAGAGAATGGGTGGGTGTAAAACTGTTGGTGTTGGGCGTTTGCCACACTTGTCTTGTGTTGACAAACATATCAATTAGTGAAATTAGTTGCAGATAAACACTTTCAAAAACACAACCACACTGTTATTTGTGGTATTATTATTAATTTCCCAAAGTAATTGGATTATTTGAAAAAGAATTTTATACATTCAAATACATACTATACATATGAATATATACAGCCTTGATTTTTGTAATTTAAAGATTTATTTATAGGATATTTAAATAAGGAAATACTTTATGTCTTTTAGCAAAGACATTGAAAATATTCCTTAAGACTTATCGGCTTAATCGTAGTATAATTTTTAATTTAACAAATGTGATTTTTAAACCTAAGATAAACTTGATTGTGGTATAATAATCCAGTCAAATAATAAATTTTCTTTTTTAATGAAAAAGTAATATTTACATCAAGATAAAAGTAAAATGTACATAGGAAAAACTTTAGTTATCATTTAATGGGTTAAGAAGCTAATATAATGGCTCTTCAATACTAACACATTAGCTGAATAACCCATTATTTTAATACGGCGATGACATTGGAGGCAACTACATATTTTATTTTTATTTTAAACGTAAAAAGATTTTATAAATTTTAATTTTAAAAACTTAGTAATAACCAAAAATGTTAGTAATATTTTAAAAACTATTTTAGATTAAAAATTATTCTTTAATTAATCCTTTTTTTACATATATGAATTTCTAAACTGAATTAAGTAATCAATAAAAATAGTATTTTCGAAAATCGGATCATAAATAAGTAATTAAATATTGAGTTATAAATAAGTAAAAGTATCTACATTAGTAACTGTATTCCATTATCAAGTTTTTGCTGGGTATTTCATTCAAAGTATTGTCTATCGGAAACTACGATTGTTTAAAATATTTCTGGCAATTTATTGATTCTATACCAAAACAACTTCTTATCTTCTGAGGTCGAAAACGAAGCAAATTTGTTTACATTTTATTCTGATAATTAAGAGGGCATACTGAATCGAACGAAACAAATAATAGTAGTAAGATGCAGAACTCTCCTTATACTATTTTCTAAATAGTTTTTACGTGATCACGCAACATGAGGTTGAGCATTATCATGAAGGAAAATTATGTACTCGTGTCTGGCCGTTTTTTTTTTTTTTTTTTTTATTCAATGCTTTCTTGTGTTCGGCACAAATTTATCGCGATGGTTTCAACCGGTTTTAACATCTCATAATAGATGATTGGCCAGGCTTCACATACGATTTTTGTGCTTTGGATTAACACAACTAATTCACTTTTTATCACCCTTAATAATTAATTTTATTTGAATAAGTCATTAATAAATACATAAATTTTCAGTTTGTAATAATTTTTATAAGTTCAACTTAAAACCGCAACAACTTTCAAGCTCCCTGCAATCAAGTCACTTTATATTTATACAAATGGAAAAAAATGTTTAAGAACTAAAATCAAAAATTTTGATACCTAATTATTTGTTCCTTAATGTGTTTTGACCTGAATTCCAGCAAAATAGTGATACGTGCCACACAGCGAACGCCGTAAATGATTTAATGGTCGAGTAACCTCTCCGCTAGACTTTTTCTTATGATGTTTTTTATATCAATAAGCCATAATCGATAAGTTTTCTCAAAGTCAATTTAGCTTAGACCAGGGGTTCCCACAATAAATCAATACGCGGACCCTTTCAGGAATTTTTAATTTTCTCGCATACTTGAATACTTTAATAGAATAAAATCAAAATAAGTAAACACTTTTTTTACAATTGCCAACAAAATATATTACATTAATTCACATCGTTTTTCAATAAAAAATTAATGTTCATTTCAAGCTAAAAGTATAATGAATTCTATTCAAAATATCGCCGGGTTCGGATTATCAAAGTTCATTCAGATTTCAGAATTTCTGTTCATCATCTTCTGTATTTAGCTCGTGTGGTACCCAATTTCCAAGAGCTTTTAAAACCTGGAAGTTGTTGCTTGATCTACTCCCAATGATTATGAAAGCATTTATTGCATTTAGCACGAGTCTTGATCGAGCCTCCAATTGTTCATTATTATAATGAGGAAAAACTTCCCAATGAGAATTCTATTTCATGGGTAGCACCCACAAGTACTAGATAATAAACGCAAGACTTAGTAAAGCGTGATCCGCTTCAAGGTTCCTTACTTTTTTAAAGAAAAGAACACAGAAAATTCAAATTTAATGGGGAATGTTTATTATCATTTGAAAGAACATTCTTTGACATTTATTTTTTGAAGATTATGTCTATCTAATGTTGGCCGTTGCTACGTCGCAGATGGTCCATCCGTTGAGCCCAATTTTCGATGACTCGTTCGAGAATTTCGACTGGTAACTGGCGAATGACACGCGTGATGTTTTCCCACAAGTCCTGAATCGAAGTGGGTTTGTCCGCATAAACTTTAGACTTTACATATCCCCACAGGAAAAAGTCTAACGGAGTGATATCACACGATCTTGGTGGCCAACCGACCGGCCCAAAACGTGAAATTATGTGCTCACCGCAGTTTTCGTTCAATAAATCCATTGATTGATGCGATGTGTGGGAAGTGGCGTCGTCTTGCTGAAACCAAATATCGCCGAGATCACCAGCTTCAATTTCAGGCATCAAATAGTCGGTTATCATGACACGATAACGGTCGCCATTGACGGTTACGTTCGCACCGGCATCATTTTTAAAGAAATATGGACCGATGATTCCACCGGCCCATAAACCACACCAAACCGTTGTTTTTTCTGGATGAAGTGGCAGTTCTTGAATCTCTTCAGGTTGCTCTTCGTCTCAAATGTGGCAATTTTTGTTTGTTTACATACCCATTGAGCCAGAAATGGGCCTCATCGCTGAATAAAATTTGCCTCGAGAACGTCGGATCTTCTTGGAACTTTTCAAGAGCCCATAGAGCGAAGTGATGTCGCTTGGGAAGGTCGAGCGGCTTCAGTTGTTGCACAAGCTGTATTTTGTACGCTTTCAATTTGAGATCTCGACGTAAAATGCGCCAAGTCGTTCCATACGTCAGTCCGAGTTGCTGCGAACGGCGCCGAATCAACTCTCCATGGTCTTCGTGTACACTCTCAGCTACGGCCACTATATTTTCTTCACAGCGTGCTGGTCGTGGTCTATTCGGTCGAATATTATCCAATAATGAATGCTGGGTCTCAAAATGGGTGACGGTGTTGCGAATAGTACGCTCAGTAGGTCGATTATGTTGACCATAAGTTGAGCGAAGTGCACGAAACACATTCCTCACAGAACGTGAATTTTCATAATAAAGTTGAACGATTTGTAAACGTTTTTCAGGCGTAAGTCTTTCCATTATGAAAAGCCAAACAATACTAAACAAAAATAACATGACAGCATGACACGACTCAAACGTGATCTGTCAAATAAGGCTATTGAAAAAAGTATCTCTACTTGAATCACCCATTAATTATATTAGATATTTTAATACCACAATCGGTTCTTCGATCGGCATCGATCTCTTATTCTCATTATTGTTCTGACAAAAATAACGTATGAATTTATACAATATTTTAGACCTCTTCGCGGACCCGCTAAAACGTTGCTACGGACCTCTAGGGAACCTGTGGCCTAGACCATCGCTCAAATTCTGTTAGATTGAAATTGAAATTTAGACTACTTACATCCCACCATCTTGCGAAACCGCGACGGACATTTTTTCAATGTCATATATCAAACTTAATGTCGTAAATGATTCTTTGTAATAAAAAAAAAATATAAGTTTTAGTGGTAATCAGATTCTTTCAATTTTGATGGATAAGGACTCATTTCAAAAAATATATATGTATGTATGTGTGTGTATGTATGCATGTATGTATTAATGTATGTATGTATGTATATATTTATGAATGTATATATGTATGAATGTATATACGTATGTATTTATGTATGTATGTTTGTATGTATGTATGTACGTATGTATTTATTTATGTATGTATGTATGTATTAATGTATGTTTATGTATATAGGTATATATGTATATTTTCAGAATGCTATAGGTACTTAATAATTTAAATTTATCTTTTACACCCTTATTTTGTAAAAAATTTAAAATTGCTAAAATTTATTCAACAAAAAACAAAAATTGTTTCATGCCCTTATTTTATAAAATACTTTACCTCACTTTGAAAATTTTTCCATACAATTTTTTTAAAAACAAAAACAATTTATTTGAAAAGTTTTTCAAAGGGAGGTGAAGTGTTTTACAAAATAAGGGGATCAATATATAAAAATCTGTCCGGAAATTTTCGAACAAATTTGTATGAAAAATGCGCAATACGGCTCGGTTAAAAATATATATTTCATTTTAAATTCTCTCCGGATTTTTTGTTGTTTTCATTTTCTCACATAAAATATTACCATATCCAGCAAAAGCTCTACTTACTTACAGTCGGTAAGCCGGCTGTCCAAGCATCAAAAACCATAATTTCTGCTATTCTGTAGGTTGCAGTTTTAAAGGTAACTTTATGAAATTTGTTACTTGAGCCTATTTTCGGCCAATAATTTAACACAGTCAAATTGGTTAAAATGTAATTATTATTTCAATCAGCCCCCATATTAATATTTTTCCGAAAATAGGTCAAATGCTTAGATATGTCAGAGATGAGTTTTGTCTAAGGAAAAACCATACTACTAAATTTCATGAGGATAGGTTCAAAATTGACCGTACCTCCCATACAGGAACCACTCACGGAATTACTTCTTCGTTCATAATTCCTACATAAATGATGGTATAAATATAAAATTTAGTAAATATAAACCTCATTTAAATATTAATCTTACAGCCAAATTTCACAAGGATCGGTTCATAAATGAAAATAGCTTCCACATAAGACCTTTTCACATTAACGCAAATTCATATTTACGTTTGCACATTAAAGTGATTTAATATGGCAAAACATGTTCTACCGTTACTTTTCTACTCGTTTTAAGTATTTATCGAAAATTCTATATAGTTACCTTCTTAATGTAAATAAAGTTAGTAAAATATATATTTTAAATATTTATTACTTTAATTTTATTTAGTTTTTGTTAGGAAAACAAACATATTTACTTCGAAATTTTTGAACATTTTTTTTTTCTTCCAAATCGCAAAAAATCCACAAAATGCTTTTTTTGGATTTTTATACTACACATATTAAGTAAAAATAGCATTTTTTTATTTTCACCCAAATTCGTCTAAAAGCTTTTTGAGTTTCTATATAAAAGAAAAAATGCCCGTCTGTAGATCTATTTAAAAAATATTTAAAATATTTCTACAACATTAACTTTAATAAAACTTACGTAAATATGTTTTTAAACACCTATGATTAACAACTATATTGTAAAAAATTACTTTATAAAATACAACGCAAAAATATCAATTTGAAAAATTTCAATTTTCAGTTTTTACCACTGTGATTAAAAATTGCAAACAATGTGCAACTTTGACGGAGAGCGAAAAAATTAAAGAATTTTTTTTAATAGATAAAGATAATTTATTTTATCTATTTTTAACTAGAATTAATGATTTTTTAAAAATATTTTCAATTTTCAATTAATCGTCATATATCTCAATTTCACCCCTCTGTGCGACAAGTTCACACAAAAAGAAATTTAAATAATTTGCTAAAAAAAAATGGGGATTTAGTTTGGCGTTGAACCGACAACCTTCTGCATGCTAGCAAACTGAGCCATTGCAGAACTAAATGAACTTGTGATTTACCGATAACTAGTTACTCACTACTCAAAGAAATGGGAAAAATAATGACAACTCATTACCAGGTAATGAGTCTAACAAGTAGTAGTCATTATCAAAAGCCAACAAATTTCTTTTTTGGGTCTTTTTTTTCTTTTTTTTTTAATTATATGAATTTCATAAACAAAATTGAAAATAGTTTGAAGTAAAAATTAAATGAGAAGAAAATAAATAAAATTATTGTTTGTTTTTCGTGGCCGCCTAAGTTTTTTTTCTAATTTAACAATGAGGGCTATGTAAAAAATCCGCACTTGATGTGTTTATACAATTAAATATTTAAAATTTAAACTTGAATAATAATTTACAAGAAAAAATTTAAATATTTATTTAAAATATTTTTAAAATACAAGATATATTTTTTAAAGTAGTAGAATTTAGGAAGTTATACACTTCTGCTGAATCTTGATCATTAAACTTGTTGATTATTTTGAATATTACTAGTATTATCAACAAAACAGTTATTTACAACAAAAAATAAAACAGATTTGGGGCTATCTATAGACATTGTCTTCGTTTTGTGATTCACAAAACTTTAAAAGCTTTTGGATTTCGTTTCAAAACTGGGAAAGGTCCAAAATATTTAGATTGTAACCGACACAGGGATGGAAATAGTTATTAGTTGTAAAAAGTTTGTTTGTAAATAAATTCCTTTAAGCATATTTGTCTTCTAAACCACTAAATAAAAATTTATTTGTAATATTTCTCACCTTAATTTCCTTAAACTTAAAATATGTATGTTCTCAACATCTGAATAATACATTCTCATTTCCTCATCTCAGCATAAATAAAATATTACTAAGCTATGGAAGTTTATGACACTTCAATGATATAAAAAGTGTCTTAAAAATAAAGCCAAAAATACAACCACTTATAATAATAACGATTTCCTCAACAAAAAAAAAATAAGACTAAAATAGCCGGAAATGAGGTAAAAGTCAATAAATCATAATAATTTATAAGAAATATGACAAATAAGCAAAAAATAAATAAAACACTAAAAATACAAATAGATGATAATACAACAGTTATTAGCCCAAAATAAATACAAATAAAAAAAAAATACTAAGAATTTCCCCTTGACTATTACAACTGGGAGATAAGGACGTGTTGTATACAGGAAGAAGGCCAATTAAGACCCGTGACTAAGAACGTCGTTCAATTTGTAACAATTATAATTGTTTATGAGTTTTTTTCCCCCGAAACTGACAAAAACGAGAATTCAAAAAACATGAATATTAAAAAGGACAAAAAAAATTGTACGTTAAACGGTTACATTTCAAACGATTGGATTGTTTGCTAGTTTTTTTTTTAACATTTTCTGTTTTTTTTTTTTTTTTTTTCATTTTGGTACAAAGCTGAAATAGGTTGGTTTGGGTGGTCACACGACAAATATTGTCATAAAAATAATAGGCTTAACCGCGAGGGGGTTGCATCTAAATACACACACATTCGTACTCTAACCTCACTCACATTTTAAAGACGATAATACGAGTAAGACAGACAAACACGCACCAACATTTAGCTTCAACACCATAAACAAATATATACGAGTATTTCATACTCATACAACTTGTTAACTTTTTTGTAACACAACATAATATTGTTAGTAATAATTCATTTCGTTGTTTTGGTGTGTGAGTGCACACTTCAGCGTTTGACTTGTTATTTGCTGGTTAAAAACTATTATTAGCCTTATGAATGAAATGAATTGTTAACATTTTTGTAGGTGCAACTCTTGTAAATATATGCAACAACCCTTTGCTATAAATTCATAATTTCTCTAATCATAGTATTTAGTTTTGAAGGTTTATTGGTCGGATGTTAATTTTAACATGTTTAATATTTTCTGTCACAAACAGGAAATAAAAAAAATAGTAACTTGTTTAAGGAAACGATTTTAAAGGAAGGTTTGTAAGCGTGGGAATAAAATACATATAAATTAAAAAAAGGCTGTGCCGAATACTATATACACTTCACCCGTGTTGAGATGTGTTACATTGAATGTAATTACAAATACAAGGGCGGATCAATAAGTTCGTGACTTTTCGAACTTCCCTCGTAGTTATATGAAATGCAACACTATTCCCATCAAGTACCACCTGTTAATAGACTACTGTCAAATTTTGAGCAAGTGTTATCATTTACTTTGCGTTTAACAGCTGTTCAAAACTTACAGCCCCGTGTATTTTTCTAAAAATGGAAAAAAGTGAATTTCGAGTGCTCATTAAACATTTTTTTTTTTGGCGAAAAAACCGTCAATCAAACCAAGGAAAAGCTCAATAAATACTATGGGGACTTTGCACCAACGATTTCAATGGTAAAAAAGTGATTTACTAACTTTCGTTGTGGTCGCACAAGTACAAATGATACTGAACGTTCTGGACGGCTAATTAAGGTCAATACACCCGAAAATGTCGAAAAAATCCACGAAATGGTGTTGGCCGACCAAAGAGTAAAGGTTCATAAGATTTTTGATGCCATATGGCATTGTGATTGCGATTTTAAATGATCAGCTGAGTTTAAGAAAGTGTCTGCAAGATGGGTGCCGCGTTTGCTCTCGATTGACCATAAACGTAAACGTGTTTTACAACTTTAAAGGATTGTTTGGAGTTGTTTAACCGCAATCCGAATGAGTTTTTACGGCGTTTTGTAACTGTGGATGAAACATGGATCCATTACTGTACTCCGGAGACCAAGCATCAGTCTAAACAATGGGTTTCTCCGGGTGAAACTGCTCCGAAGAAGGCCAAGGTAAGTTTTTCGGCCAATAAGGTGATGGCAACAGTTTTTTGGGATGCACGCGGGATAATCCACATCGATTACCTTAAAAAAGGGAAAAACAATAAACGGCGAATATTATGCCAACTTATTAGACCGATTTAATGAGGATTTAAAAAGAAAACGACCCCATATGGCCAAGAAAAATGTTCTTTTTCATCAAGATATTGTACGGGTGCACACGTGTGCAGTCTCAATGGCAAAACTCTATAAATTGGGCTACGAATTGGTACCTCATCCGCCATATTCTCCGGATTTAGCCCCTAGTGACTACTTCCTATTTCCAAACCTAAAGAAATGGCTTGGTGGAAAGAGATTCAGCTCCACCGATGAAATTATTGATAAAACAAACGCCTATTTTAAGGACCTCGAAAAATTCTATTTTTTACGCAAAGTAAATGACGACACTTTCTCAAAATTTTTAGAGTAGTCTGTTAACAGATGGTACTTGATGGAAGTAGTGTTACATTTCATATAACTACGAGGGAAGTTCGAAAAGTCAGGGATTTATTGATTCCTTTTTCATATAAGGTTGAAATTGAATCAAGATTTTATAAATTCTTATATCCTAATATATATTATAAAAATTAGGTGTGAGTTTGTTTGTTTGTATATTAATCAATTCGAAACATTGAACCGATTGTCATGAAATTTGGCAGACAGATAGTACCAGTGCCACAGGTGGTTATAGGCTTTGTTACATCTCGATTGGACACCCACATTCTACGCCTACTTTTAAGAAATTTATTTTTTCTATTTTAAACATTATTAATGAAGCTATTTACGTGAAATTTGCCGCACAGATAATGATTGCACTGTAGAATGCTTTATTCCTTTTATACTCTACACCACCATAGGAGGGAAAGGTAATATGCGTTTGTGCTGATGTGTGTAACACCCAAAAATACTGGTCTAAGACCCACCTTAATGTATACCAATCGATTCACTTTCTAAGTCGATTTAATGATCTCCGACCGTCCAACTGTCTGTCCGTTCATGTAAACTTTGTAGTCAAACTACAGGTCGCAAATTTGAAAATAATTAAATGAAATTTGGCATACTTTTTCTTTTATGGTCCAAGGACGAAGCCTATTAAAATGTACTACATATATAAGTTTTATATAAACATAAATCTGTGCGCCGAATTTCATGAATATCGGTCCATGATTGATCATAGCTTCCATATTAATCCCTCTTTAGAAAATCACTTTATGAAGATTGGCTCATAATCGACCATAACTCATATATAAAGTCCATTTCTGGGAATCCCGCTAAAGTTCATAAATAACTACGCTTAAAACAAGTATCGGTCCACAATGGGCCACAGGTCCCACATAAGATCCCCCCATGAATTTTGATGTACATACCCAATTGGTATAGGGTATTATATGGACGGGTTTGACCAACTATATACTTCTAACTTGTTTAAAACTCTTAAACGGATGAACCGATTAGCTTAAAGTAAATCGTAGCAGGTGGTGTAGTACCACTCATATAAAGCAAGTATTCATTATAGCATATCTAAGAAACTATTACAGTGAGAGCTCTCAAATTTATCCTATCATATTAAATATCAAATAAGTCCAGGGAAAGTAGTAGCTCTCATATAAAGTAAATATTAGTTATCGCATCAAATAGGGTAGCGAAGCGCACCGGTAAAAACTAGTAAATAACAAATTTAATTCTTTGGAATTTTACAATAGTTCGAACATATTTAAGGAAGATATAATCCTTTCGGTGCAAAACAAATATTTTATAAATGTAAGACAATATTAAATTAAAAAGGAGTATGATGGAAAATTTATGGACCAGTTTGACTAATTTAGAAAACCGAAATTAAAAAAAAAAATATTTGTAATAGATTTATGCATGAATGAGGCCCATAGGTTATATAGGAGTGTCAAAAAATCTAATAGTAATAAAAAATTCTTCAAAAGTTTCCTATTTTTCTGTGAAAGAACGAAGTCTCTAGCTTAGGTAAAGCTAGAGTTCAAAAAGCTGAAAAAACAAATATGCCTTAGTTTATTGATGTTGTTTTTCAGTACCCATGAAAACAACAACAATAAGGGAAGCATTTCAACCGTCGGACACGCAAACGGACATCGTCCTATCGACATCATTTCTTATAAGGACCCAGAAAATATAGACTTTTTTGCTCTCCGATAAAAATTATGGAAATTACAATGTCTTTCTCTACAAAAGAACAGATAGGTGTTTTATACTTTTTGAAAATTCGAAAGCTTTTGTATCTTCTAACCAGTAAACATATAAATTTATAATCGTATTAATTTCTTCAAATACATCCTCGATAGTTTTTGTAAGTTTGTAGATTTAAGGTGTAAAAATTCATCTTTCTAGTAATTTTTTTAACTATGAATATAAAAATATAAACTAATCAACATAGAAATATTCCTGCTCTACATTTCTTTCGCACTACATTTTGGAAAATATGGACACTTAGGGGATAAAAACGGGAAAAGACCGATAAAAAATTTACTTCTTATAAACTTTCAAATGAAGGAAAAAGTTCAAATTGTATAATTTTCTACATAAAAAGAGCAAATAATAATATTTTTTTTTTTTTTTTTGTAAATTCAAAGTTTTAGGAGATTGTGGTACTTTTGGGTATATTTAAGCACACAAACTTAGAAAGGTAAATTTAATCAGATTCTTCTCTAAACGAAAAAAGAGCAGATAGATGTATAGTAATTTTTAAAATTCTGAACATTTAAAAGTTAAAAAATTTATTTATGCTCTCTATGTGTCTTTTAAACCAATAAACGTAGAAATCGACTCTCCCAACATTCTTCATGAGCGCTTTTGGTCGTTATAAAGTTAAAACTTCCACTAAATTGGCATGTAAGGGTCTCTATATTGCAGTATAACCCTTTTCAATAAATTTTTGTACAATTTTTGGAACTCCGGGACCTTTTCGGATGATGCATGGTATTCCAAATAAGAGGAAATAACTTATTCAGACCCATAAATACATAATATATAAAACTATAAAAATGTCATTTTATTACAAAAATAGAGTGAAAAAAGATGTAAAACCGATTAAAGGTGATTGAACGAAAGAAATCCTTATATTTTAAGGACAAACGGCATTATGGTAATAAGTTGTAGTCGGAATGGTTGTGTCTGAATTTTAGTGAAAACAAAATGAGAAGTTTTTGTGCTATGATTTATTGAAAATAATTGTGGGGCTCTAATCTGAGTTTGGAAGGATAAGGACTTGAATCATTCATCCAGCCTGATGGCAATGTGACCCTTGGAATATAATATGGAGGTTTTAAAATAATCAAGTACATCCTATAATATACCTAAGATCCTTAAATAGATCTAAATCAATAATTTAAAAAATATTCACGCTCATTTAGTAATGAAAAATCATAATTTTTAATAATAACATTATAATAACCTACTAAGAACTTTTATGGTGTGGGTCTCCGCTATGCTAGGGATAATGAAAAAAATTATATTATATAATTAGGTTCATCAAGAGCAGCTCACTCCAGGATCATATACGAGATCAGTTATGGTGAGGTTAATCTGAACTCCATGGGAGCATCAGATTACATGGCCGCTGAATCAGACTTTGGGGTAAAACCTGTCGTGGTGACACCAGATAGGGAGATCTGGTCCGGCACTGAGACACTATATGAAGGTTATGCAGTGTTCACGGACGGATCGAAGATGGACATAGGTACTGGTGCGGGAGTCTATATTATGGGCACGGATCTGAAAGGCTCTTTTAGACTCCCTAATGAATGCAGCGTTTTTCAGGCTGAGATTCTCGGCATCTTGAAAGCCGCAGAAATAATCAGGCAGAGCGTTGTGAGGGGTACTGAAGTTACTCTCTATATGGACAGTCAGGCGGCCCTGAAGGCCTTGGGGGCACATTTGGTGAAATCCAGGCTAGTTGCTGCCTGTAAAAAGTCACTGAGAGAGCTGATAGAAAACTACATGGTGAGCCTCTGCTGAACTCAATGAACTGGCTGAGCCTCAATGAACTGGCTGATGAACTGGCAAGGCAAGGCGCAGCAAAGGATGTCTCGGAGAGAGAAACCTATGTGAAACCACCACTGAGTTTCTTCCATGGGAAGATCAATGATTGGATCTTGGTCAGAACCAATTCGGCTAGCAATAGTAGAGAGGACTGTAAGGTGTCGAGGGCGATATGGCCAGCACTCGACAAGGCAGGCACTAGCACTTTTCTGGGCTTGAGTAGAAGGAGCTTAAGAATCATGATAGGGGCCATAACGGGTCACTGTTTGATAGGGAAGATGAGGTCTAGATGAGACGCTAGTAATTCCGATTTTTGTAGAATGTGTGGAGATGTCGACGAGACCGAGTCTATTGAGCACGTTGTGTGCCATTGTCCACGATTACAGCATCGTAGGATAAAATGGCTGGGCAACCAATTCCTCGGCGGACTGAGTGACGTTCGGGACGTATAGCTTGTAGACATCATAGGCTTCGTCATGGGAATCGACTGTTTAAGGGAGAATCAGGGGTACAACCCTAGGGGGATGGGTAACATTGCTAATCCTCTTATATGATTGGTTTTTATTCTTATTATTTTCTCTTCTATTCCTATTTTCTATATTTTGCTTTCTGAATTCAATAGCTTTTCAATGAAGGGACTCACAATGGACAGAGATCGGTCTTTGGGTGGTACATTTGGTATCACGTCAACCTTCTCTATCTATTTATCTATCTATCATTATATCCTTTCATTATCTGTTTATTTCATGACAAACAAACGTTTTGAGATTTGGTGAAAATTAAATATATAACAATACGCGATTGAACGCTATATATTTTAAATTTTATTAATTTTATTCGATATAAATATACAAAATGTTAAAAATTTAAATGAAACAAAAATAATTTGCACAAATAAACAAAGGAAATTTTATAATAAAAAAGTGTTATACTTCAGTTATATATAATTTAAAAGAGTTTAAATGAGAGCAGTGATGCCAATTGTTGGGAATACAAACGTACAAAAATTGTTGAAAAAAGTGCTAAAACGGGCCAAATTAAAAGCACAATGGTTTTGTTTTACAATCAAGACTTGTTTTGTGAAAAAGCGATCCAAAAATTTTCAGTTCTTTCAATAATTTGCAACATAAACCATTTTATTTGTTTAAGATAGTTTCCAAAAATTAGGTTTCCTTACAATTTGTTAAGATTTCTTAAAAAATTGGGACTAGACTTTTTATACTGTTCGAAAAAATATTTGTAGAACTTGGTGCAAATATTAAGATGTAAAATTGTCAAAATAAATTAATTATATACTATATCAAAATTAATAATACGCCATTAAAAAAACTTGTCAAACAAAAAGCGATAGTAATACTTCAACAAAAACTTTTTGGTTTTCGGTAGTGGCAACTACTTATTAAAGTAGTTTCTCGGTAATGAGGCGTCATTATTATTTGCCTACTCTGTATTACATAAATAAGTACTCAATAGTATAATAGCACAGTAATATTACAATCTCGTGGATGAGTTGGATAGAGCGCAACCAATAGGTTGTTGGTTCAACCCCATTTTGATGCTGTTAGTTTTTTATAACAAAATGTCAAAAGATATTTTACACTAAAAAAATTTTTGTCACTTAGAAAATTAAGTGCAATATGATGTACTACAAGATGTTAGTCATTAAAAAGTAATGATTAATTTGTGTCCAAGTTCAAATCTCACTGACAAAATTTTTTTGTTTTTTTTTTTTATTTTTGTTTAGGTACATATTTTTGAGCAGCCCTAGACTCTAAAAATAACTACATGAATTTGTGGACAACTCGAACAAAAATAACTAGTTATTCAGACAAAAAATAAGTAGTTTATTTTTGTTTTCAATTATACCTGCTAGCTTACCAAGAAAGCATAATTTTTGCTGGGATGCAAGATTTTGGAAAAAGTAAAAAGGGGCTAAAAGGGCAAATAGAAAATTGCTAAACGCGCTAGATTTGCTATTTTTTATTTTCGGGCTAAATATGAAAAAACAAAATACAGCAAGAATTTCCATGGATTTAAAAACAACACAACCATTGTAAACCACTACCAACAACAACTAGTGAGAGTTTGAATGTATTTAACCCTACCAGTAGCCCAGATCCCGAAAAATAAGATAAGTACTACACAATCTAAAATTCCATCAGATATCCTTAGATATGTAAATATTAACAAAAGAATTTTAAGCCCCCCAAAAAAATGTTACTTCTGCTAATGAATAAATGATGAATAACCGTTTTACCTTATTGAGTGATGATATAGAAAATAATCATATAAAAGGTGAGAATTCTATTCAAAAATCATCTAAACCCCTACCAATATATTTTTGTGAGCCTTGCTCCAATAATTTGGTTAAAACATTTATTGAACTTATTGGAAAAAAAAACAATTTTCATATTGTTCCAATATGACAAGGTGGCGTACAAAAGACCCAAATTATAGTATACACTGAGGATTGTTATAGAAAAATCTCTCATTACTTGAACGACAGCAAAAAAAAAAACATTTTATATAAATCAACTAAAAAGTGGTAAAGATTTGACTGTTAAGCTATCAAATAAAAGTTGTGGTAAAGATTTTTAATAAAGATAAGATATCCCAACCAATGTTTAGAGTTAAGTTGGAGCCGAACGAAAATAAACTAAAGAAAACTGAAACGCATTCTATATACTCTATGCGATACATATTGTATCGCAGAGTCACTATAGAGGAAACTCTTAAGTGGCAATTACCAGGAGAAATTGTTGTACCTTACATACAGCATATATTGCATGTGGAGATCTACATCCATCATCTTAGTATGATATTGTGAAAATAGTTCTTAAGAGAAAATGTGGCAACTAAGGTGGCAATCATTTAGCCACTTACCACGGATATTGGCTGAATGTATATAAGGAATTATTAAGAAGATTAAGAAAGAGTTAAAAGCTAAAAAGAAACGGCATTGTTGAAGTAGTATAGGTGCTACCATTATCATTACTAACCAAATAAGTTCTGGAGTAAACATTAGTAATGAGGGTATATGGCTTCAGTTAAGCCAATCCTGAAAATGTCTACTATGCCAACGTTTTAAGAACGAGTTTCTAACAACCTAATATTCCCCAAAATTCGGGAGGGTTAAAAACTTTAAAACCTTCTGTGCTTTTAAGAACGCAGAAATAATGCAAATCCTCTTAACGAAAAAATTAGTTATTTGAGAGTATGTTTCTGGAATGCGAATGATTTAAACCAACATAATGTATATTAAGTAATGATGTAAAAAAAATGTAGAGCAATTAGTTTTGCTCTTGATGAATAAGTAATTCAGTATTGTGTACACCAAGAGTTAGATCATGTGGCTCTTAAAAAAAAAATTAATGGAAGACCCATTAATTTTTATAGAAACTTGATTATATCTAAGTCAGAAAGTTCTTTAAAAAAAGTGGAATTATCGATGTTTAAGAATTATTTAATGTATGACTTATTCTTTTCTTATTTTATTCTACTTAATTTACAGTAAAGAACGACCATATGACAACTAGACTCATTTTGAGGTTTAAATACCTCAATATGAACATAATCCCACGAGCTTTTTAAAATTTTATTTTAATATGAGTAATTTAAATTACAAAACCAAATTAAAATGCTAAACATTCATCATTGGCACGAGTCTTATTATTATTTTTTTTTTCTATGGTGTTTTTACATAAAAAAATTTTAAAATATTTTATTATGTGAGCAGTACATTTCATTTGTTCCTTTGACAAGACTGACAGGAAACTTATCCTCATATAAATGACATGCTAAAATCATTTAAAAATATCTAAACAAAAGATTTTGGTTTTAAAACACCTAACATATGTATGTATAGACCATACAAACATAAAAAAAGCATTTCGCTTTCATTTCACGGTTTTTCATTATAATTTGTGCAATTAAAATAATCAACCGGAAATAGAACACGAGCCAAAAAGTACAAAATAAGAATGAGTATTAAAAATAACTAACAAACAATCAACCATCCATCACTTTACTTAACAATAGTCAGTAAAGAAGCCAACAGAAAAAGTTTTATATTACATGGTGAAATAAAAGAGATTAACATAATGTTCCTGCTCCTGTTCATCATGCAGTAACCGACAATGAGTAATGTATACATATACTCGTATGAGTACCTTATGATGTCAACAAACCCTAAAGCATCATACCAAAGAAAACTAAAAGGAACACTCGTTTCCGGTAGCGGTTTTTGAAATGAAACTAAAAGTGAGGAGTTGTAGGAGCAAAATCAAAACCGGCAAAACAATATTAAGGCAAGATGTTCTGATTATTGTGTAAAATTTTTTATATCAATATTAATAAAAATTTTAGCAAATGTCTTCTAAACATTCCTTTTCTTCATTAAGAAAACTATACACCTCCTCCACTAAAGGAGAATCATAAGAGTTTCTTAGCACATGTCCTTTTTGCCACAACAATAGTTCTTTCTTTTTTTAAGGGAAAAACAGGAGTAGCATTGAAATGTGCAAGAAGCACTTGCGTTTTTTGTTAGATACACTCAGAAAATTAGTTAGTTGAATAAAATTTTTAAAAGTTTGAAATTGGAGTTTTGAAACAGCATGCACGCAGAAAAAAAATATAGTTGTAGTGACCATAATCTAAGAGCAACATATTTTGATTAAAACATATGATCACAATAAAAAATGGAAATGATTATAAGTAATAATTATTATGATTCCAATTTGTCATATTGTATCCGATTTTATGGTTTGTTTTTTCATATTATGATTATAGTTTTACATATAATTGAACAATCTTATTATACTATTATAACACATTTTCATATTATGAATCCATTTTATCATATTATTACCTCATGTTATCATATAGTTATCCAATCCTATCATATTATTATTTCATTTTGTCGTATTATTATTCCCTCTTATCATTTTTATTTTATTTTTATTGAGAATAATAATATTTACATATTATTATTAGTCATATTCATTTGTACCACTATATGTAGTTCAAATGCAAGATATTTAAATTGTGTAACCAAATCTTTTATTCATCTATAAATTAAATGAGAATTACATTGAAGATAGAAAACAAATATTAAAAAATTAATATATTTAAAAACAAACAAGTATTGAAGTTTTCCAATAAGTTTGTGAAAAGGATAAGTATTATATTTATTTGTAACATTTTATTGTTATAGGAATAATAATATTGAAATGGTTTAAAAAGTAAATGTGGTTTAAGAACAAGGAAAAAGTCTGTATATATTAAATGGTTGTAGAAGTAATGATATGTTTCATATTAACAAAATTTTGTTTCTGGTAAAACTATTTAAAAATAAATAATTTTTGCAGTCAATCATATTAAATTTCTTGTTGAGTGTAAACATTAAATGACAAAATTTAATTAAAATCATTGTTATCATGAACACAGAGTTATTAAAATTCAATAAAATTAACAATAAGAATATAATATTGTTGTAGTGATAATGTTGTAACCATGTTTTTTCTCTGCGTGTGGAAAGGGGTTTGAATTATCTTGGGGAAACAAAAACGCATTTTCTGTAATATTTTTGTCATTGAAGAATTTGAAAAAATAGTAAATGATTAGCATAACTGGCTTTCGCAAAAAGAAATTTTTATAACATATTCCCTTTCCAAATCACAATTTTGTCAAATTGTCAGTAATAACTAAATTCACACTACACAGTTTGGCAGATTGATTTTTTTTTATAAATCTGGAATTTATAATAGGCTGGTTAGATTTACACAAAAATTTACACTAGCATAGTAATATATCAAATTTAGAGGTGTTTCGGTGAAGTAAAATACGTTGGTATGGATTTTTTTTAATATAATTAAAAACTATGTTGACTAAACCATAGATATCATTTGAAGAAAGCAGGTTCCACATTTTTTCGTTATTTGGAAACAAAACAAAATTTTAGCAAAAATTTGATTTTTAGAAAAAAAACATTTGTCCGTTAAGATATCCCAACGAAATTGTCGGTGAAGGTCGATAAAAAAGATTGAAGATATTGTAAAAGCAATCCCACAAAAAAAACCGGAGAAAATCCCAAAAATGTACATTATATTTAATCTTCGTACGGTTAAAGGGAATTAGCAAAGGATTTGATAGATATTAAAGTTTCAGACAACACAAAATATTTTGTGTATAGATATTATTAAAAGTATACAGAAATATTCATAATTTTCTAAGTAATTATTCACGCAAAACTAAAGGCAAAAATTGGAAATATAAAAGTTTAAACGCGCATATTTCTGAAATGAAGCATGATATTGACTTGAATCTTTTTGCCAAAGATCGGAAATTATACATGCTAAAGGATAAGATTAATTTGGAATACATATTTTCAAAATTTCTGTCGCTATTTAGAAATAAACCAAACAAAAGGCCCAATTTGAGGTTTTTGGAGAAAATACAAATTTTTTAATTGTAATAACATATTTGTTTATAAAGATATCTTAATGAAATTTGCAAGAAATGTGGACCTCATTAATGTAAATAAAAACGCGTTAACCAAATTTCAATCAGGGGTAGGGTTTTCCTGAATTCCCAAAAAAACTAATCAAAATTCCCAAAAAGGGGATTTTTTACATTTATGGCTATAGAATCCACATTTTTCGGAAGGCACGTAGATTTTGATTTAAAACTTTTAACAACATGTTGAAGATTCTTAAAATATATTCTGCTTGTTGATTCGTGCTTTGGGATTTGAGAAAATATGGTCTAAAATCAAAACTTTCATATAAAATGGGTCGAATTCGGGACTGTATGTACCATGAACAATTGAGTTACTGGCCTTGCTTTTTATCTTAGAGTTATCTCTATTAAGTTGCCTTTTAGAAAAGTGCAAAAGTATTATATGTTGCTAAAGAACATTTTATTTTAGATAAAAAAAGAGTGTAGATACTTTTTCGGCTAAAAAAAACACAAAAAGTCATCTTTTTTGCAATTTTCGAATTCAAAATCGTTTATTTTTGAACTCGGTAAAGATATCGACTTCAATTTAAGAAAAAAAAAACTAATAAAATCGTTCGGAAATACTAGGATATATATGAAAAAAACTGGACCAAAAACATGCAAAATTATGGTGCTTAAAAATTCAAACGCAAATAACTCGAAAACTATAAGAGATAAATAGGACATGTAAGCGTGTTTTTATAGGTCTTATCAGGGCTAGCAACAATATATCAGACGAGAAACAAAAATTTTGCAAGCGATTAAAAATTTTTTATATCAGAGGTACCTAACTTTGAGCCCCCTTAGCTCCGCCCCTGAGCGGATTGTTGTGCACCCCTTCCAAACATAACATTGTACATTCCTCTGCTACTCCTATACCAAATTTCATGAAAATCTAACTGGGATCAGAAGTTACAGATTTATTTCCAAAAAATTTCAATTCTGCCCCACTGTGCCATGTACATAACAGCGAAAGTATACAACTTAAGAGTGAGCACAGAGGTGGAAATATAATTGTGTAGTTTATTTTTTAAGAAATGGAATTGCTCCAATTTATCTTATTACTGATAAAGTGATATTTTAGACCGGTAATGCTTCAATACGCTGAATGGGAAATGTTATTTTCTTGTACATTCCTAGGCTTATATGTAATAATATATGCAACATAGGAAAACCAAATCTCTATTTTGAGCAAAGGGAAGCAATGGATTTGTAGTCGGTTTATTATGGATTACAACAGTTTGACTAGCAGAAAAATAAATGTAATATTGTGGCCACTATAATCTTCCAACCTCATTCCGATTTTCACATAATTGGGGAGAGGAATGTTATGACCACCAACTATATTGAAAAATTTAGACCCGAAATGTCTAAGAAAATTTCGGAAGTGATAAAAAAATTATGGTTATGCTATTGAACATTTAGTTTATTTTTAATATTTTCTCTATAAAGAGCTACTTTAAAGTTTAATATAAACATTTTCTATTATTATTATTATTATTATTATTATTATTATTATTATTATTATTATTATTATTATTGTTATTATTATTATTATTATTATTATTATTATTATTATTATTATTATTATTGTTATTATTATTATTATTATTATTATTATTATTGTTATTATTATTATTATTATTATTATTATTATTATTATTATTGTTATTATTATTATTACAGAAGATACGAGTAGTAATTGCAAAAAAAAAAACATTTTAACAAAAAAAATTTAATTCCTAGAAAAATTTTGAAAACTTGTTCCAGAATCATTAGTTCTTGAACTGGGGTAATCAGAACCACTTTAGTTATCAAATTACTTCTTAGAACTGTTTGAAAGACTTAAAAAATCAATAAAATAAATAAATAAATTATGGAGCGATCCACATAAAATTTGCCATTGTGATTTTCACTTATATAAAACTTATATGTGTCGAACATAAACATAAAATGTGTATATGATTTATACACTTTAAGGAGATTTACGGAAAAGAGTTTTATATGGGAGTTATGGTCAATTATGGACCGATCTTCAGGAAATTTGGCACAAAGATTGATACTTATACAAAACTTCCTTATACCGAACTTCATTAAAATATTGATATATTTAAGGCATTTATGATCGCTAAACCCCTATTCCGGGAGGACATTTGATGGGGGCTAGGTGAAATAATGGATCGATCATAACCAATTTCAATTGTCTTTATTCTTGGACATCGTTACATTGACTCGAAAAGGGATTCTGAGTCGATTGTTATACTTTAAGGTAGGTGTTGGATGATTTCTTCTGTGCCTTATAAACATAAGCACAAACGCATAATACCCAAACGCCCATGGTGGTGTAGGGTGTAATAATAAATATATGCCTAATGTACATATACACATTATGAAGTCATAACAACCAAATTCGATTGGCACAACGAAACTGTTTTCTCTGTGTATTTTCTTTCATTATGGAACTAGTTGTAGAACTAATAATTTTTTTCCTGCGATTGTAAGAAATTTAGAATGACCTTATTTGCCATTCACCATTTTATATTTTGTTAATGTGAGCTTTAGAGAACTCATGACAATAAATCATAAAGCTTAATATTTTTAAGGCAAAATCTGTACCGTAAAGCATCTTAAAAAATCGTTTACGTCAAATAAATAAAATTGATAGCAAACTAATTTCGTACAATAATTTTCTATGAATTTTGACGTAGATTAACTGAACAACAATACATTCCTTAACTTAAATCAATTTTAAAGAATAAAGCTACAAATGTTGTTCAATTATGGATAACGTTTGATCCAGAAGGGATTTTGAGAACGCCTTTCAAAAACGGTTCCTTTGTCAGAAAACATTAATGTGAGCTGTCATATAAACTATAATTAGACTTAAGTTTTTCTGGACTTTAATTACACTAGCCTATATTCAATAATTCATGAGAAACCAATGGTTCAAAAGCAAATCTCACTAATTGTTACAGAAAAATTATGGAAAAGTTCGAAGTTATGTATTTTAAAGGTATTTGGAACAAAAGTTAAATTTTGATGAAGAACTCCAAAATAAATGATCGCTAGTTGCTCCAAAGGTCCGAACCATTAAAATATTAAAGTACTATTACTTCTGAATGGTAGACAACCATTTGTTTGACAAAAATCTTTGAAGAAGTAAGAAAAACCAACTGCCCGAGCCATATCATCAATGGATTTACTTTATAAAAAAAATTGAAAAATTGAGAAATTGTATGGACTATCATGAAGAATACTTGGAAAATTAATAATACAATTCGCAAAATATAAATAATTGAAATATTTCCTGATTTATATTATTGGGAAATAAAACGTAAACATTTTTTTATGAGTGTATACAAAAACCAGTTTCACACAAATGATCATTTAAATTGTATGATCTTTAAGAACTTCTGAGGGTTACTCCTTCAAGTCGATTTCTTTATATTCCTTTTGAATGTGATCAGTCAGTACTAGCTTATGATTATAAATATGAACATATGCATTATGCTGCAATTATTTGTTAATATTTCGCGGTGGTTGACAGCTGCAACAAGGATTTGAAAACAACTCAACTCTACTATTTAATTTGCTCTATTCGAATTATTATTATTTTATTAAAAAAAAAATAAAAAGAAAAGAAAAGAAATCAAGTCAAGGCGTGTGCTCTTCATCTTCAAAATTCACATCTTACAACACAGAACAAGGCATACACATTGCTTCCTGCTTGACTAGATGTACTGATTTTGTCCTGCTACATTATTATTATTATTATTGACAATTCTTACCGGAAGGATCATACTACCCAAAAGCAAAGCGAATATGTGTTTTCGTTCGCAACAGAGTGGTTGTTTGTTTGTCTTTATTTCTTTTGCAAATTTCTTATAAGGATTTTTTTTTAATCTTAAATTTGTTGTAGATCTTTGTGTTAAATACTCGTATATTCGTTGTATGTTACTTTAAGGAATGTACTCTATTATTTAGATCATTTTAGTTGAATTTTTGGAGGTGTATCACCATGTGTAGTAATTAGATAAACATGTGCAAAGAATTTTCGTAAGATTTTATTGTTCAATGACAATTGTGATCAAAACGCGTGCTAGGGGTGTAAAGAGCAGATTTTAATTTATCAACAAGAATTTTTGAGGTGGTACTTAAGAGCGTGGTGTTGATGTTATTAGAAAAAAAAAAAAATACATCTGCCTTTTAAGTGGTTTTGTAAGGCAACTGAATATAGAAATTGTTATTAAATTTCTTTAATATTAGAAAAGAGTTTAAAAACTGCTAAAAATATATCGAGATAAAGACTTTTAACGAATTTATTTGCTAAATAATTTAAACAGTTACAAAAAAGTATTTTAAAACATTCCCTCATACTCGCACACATATGCATAAATAACTTTACTAAAAACAATACAAAAAAATAACTAAAATTAAACTTTTCAAACTTTAACTTACACTAAATTTATAATGTCTACTTAAAGCTTAGCTGCTGTTTGTTGTTCAATTTGATTAATTTGTTAAAAAACTTAAAACTGCAGACAATGTAGATCGTAGTACAAAAAGCGCACATTGAGTAATTGCCTGAAATCACGTCATTCCGTTAAAAGTGGAAAGAAAACTCGTTGAAAGCGGGTGGGTTTTTCAACTTAAAACTATTTAACAAGTCTTTCCCTCACTCAGACTTTAAACAGAAAACAACAATAGCAGTAAAAATACCATCTAATCATTGTTTCAAATGCGCATACAAAATACATTTATTTTAAGGAACAAAAAAAAAAACTACTCGTAAAATGCAGATCATTTGTAGCGATAACTTTCTTTAGAGGAATACAACAAACAAACTCACATATTATAATAAAAAAAAAAAAAAAAGCAAAAGCGGTACATAAATAAATAAATGGAATTTTAGCAGCGAATTGAGCACTTGAAACAAATTACCCTAAAGGGCAGTCAGAATACTATAAAGTAACGTAACTAACGGACTGTAAAGAAATTTTTAACACATCCACTTATTCATTTACACAAATACATACATACATTTATTTATTTATTCATGCTTTTAATGAACCCAGTATGTGACACACTTGTAAGTATGGCAAATTGTTGTTTTATAGTTTTATTCTTTGAAGTAAATATGTACCATGGTACGTAATGGAACTGTTTCAGTTTTATAAAAGATCATAGATAAATTGGGTTAATTTTTGTAAATTGTTTAGACAAAATAATGTACCCTTATATTTTACTTTTCTGCTAGGGTTTTTTTTTCTAATCAAACGAAGTAACTAATCAATAATGCAAGCAGGATTGAAAAATAATTATGTTAAATAACACTTAGTATTTAGACCCTTTTATACAAATAATTCAAAGCATCGAATAATAGTACTTTGCTATATAAAGTCTCATTTTCTCTCGAAAAAAAACCTAATGTGAGAGATCTGCTGAGGATATCATAAATTAATTTTGAAACATCAGAGTTCTAGAGTTCGAGATATGCCGAAAACTCCATTAAAACGCCAACTAACCTCAAGTTGATGCTTTAAATATCTTGTAGTTGCCTATGTTTTAAACTAATTATATTTAAAACATGGACCTCCACCTTAAAGTATGCCGTTCGACTCAGAATTACTTACTAAGTCGATTTAACGATGTCCGTCCGTCTGGCTGGCTGTCCGTCCATGTAAACCTTGTGAACAAAATACAGGCCGCAATTTTAAAAATATCTTGATAAAACTTGGCACAAATAATTAATAATTGGCATAAGGGTTTTTGCTCTCATAAATGACTTAAATATATCAATAATGACATTTGGCACAAATAAGTTTCATATAAGTATAAATCTGTGTACCAAAAAAGATTGGTCCATAATTGATCATAGCTCCCATATAAACCCCAAAAATCACATTACCGTACATAAATCCCATAGAAATGTTAGTATCAAGTTAATACTTTGCACTGATGAGTTTTATATAATTGACCCATACAAGTCCCTCTTCCGGGAATCACCCATAAGTATATAAATCCAATATAAATATTAATATCATCACATTATAATTCATATGTATGTATGTTTAATAGAAAAATTCATTACATATAATACAAGTATCGGTCCGCAATTGAATCCTCGTATGAGGGCCGGTATCCAATTGTATTATATTATATAGTCGGGCTTGACCGAATATATATTTCTTACTTGTTTTAAACAAATTTTATTTTGAAAGAAGAGTAAAGTAGTAACACGCTTAAGCGTATATTTCAAATGTATAATGAAAACCCATGTCGACCATATAAATCAATTGCTAGAAATGCATGTGTTGAAATGCGATTTCTTGTGTAAAAAAGGAGTTCACTACAATCAAAAGGAAACCTGATCGTAGAAGAAAAAAGTAGATTTTTGGCATGTAGAGCCCCAGACAAAATAGTACAATCTTTAGCTTAAAGATACATAAAGTTCTTGATGCATGCATAAAAAATAATATGGTTGTGATATTATGGTAAAAATATTATGTTTATAAATATTAATTTCAATAATATTGCTTTAACGATAATAATGCTTACTTTTTTACTATTTCAATATAGTAAAATATTTTTATCAAAAAACTTATCACGAAAATTAATATTTCTATAACTATAAAATGTTACAATTAAACATATAATGTTAACTTTTTACAAATATACATAACATGTTTGAAGAAGTCATAATTTGTTTGTTTTTAAGTTGTCAAAAAATATTAAATGTTTGCTTTTCAACTATTATATTTACCCCAACTATTTAATTCTAAGTATTTTGCTTTAACAAACAAATCCAACTTCATTAAAATTCTCATTCAGTTTAAACATGAATAAATATATATAAGTAATCAAACTGTGGCCGTCATGTTCAAAGGCATTAGGAAATACATAATTGGGAATTGCAGATCTTATATACCCTGATTTGAATTGGGGGAGAGCAAATTGGAACATCGGTCGCATGATATGCTATCTAGAAGTGATATTTCATAAGAGTGTTTTATTCTATATTTATTTTTGCTTTAAGTAAACGATTAAAAATTTTTACTTAATTGCTTAATTTTAAAGCAAAAAATTTAAAATTATAGTTTTTGCATTTTTATAATGTTTTTGCTACTGTAAAAAATTAAAGTGTGGTTAAGGCCTTTTGCATTTTAAGTGACGAAATACTATACCGAATATAATACTAATAATTTTCCAAGGCATCGTACCATAATTTGTCATAGCTCTCCAAATAGGTCTTTTCCTAAAGATCACTTAATTCATAATAGCATGTGATAATACTGTTGGCACAAATACCTTCATTTTAAATATAAATTACACTATCAAAATCAAGAAGAATCGGTCCTTATGAGACCCTGCTTCAAAGTATCAAATTTTTGTCCAAAAATGTTACCCCTCTTCCTAAAATCTTTTTAACTTGCATAAATCCCATATTAATGTTAGTATTAAGATAGGCTTCACACAAACAAGATTTATATAAGCAGAAGGCAAAATGCCGAGTATCACCTTTTTTATCGATTAGATGAATAATACTTATTCGAATGACAACACTACTTAGAAGGTAACATTTGATTCAATATAATATATATATTAGTATTCTCCAAAATAAAAGTTGTCCATAATTCCACACCAAAATTTATTCGTCCAAGTCTGAGATAATATTCTGACAGAAGATACTTAGTTCGGTAAATTTTATTTTAGTTAGTAAACATTTTAATAGCTCAACAATAATCAATCCAAGAGCAGTGTTTAAAAACCTAGCCTCCAAGTAGCAGAAAAAAAATAACTAAATTGTAGTTTACAAATTGGTTAAAACTTGTAGTCGTTCATTTGCTTAAATTACTGCTACCTTCACTTTATTGTAGGAATATTTTTAGTCGTAGTCAAAAACTACAATTTTAAAGGTAGTTTAGTTTAATTTTATTATTATTACATATAAGTAATAATATTTTTACCTATATTCATAAAAGAAAACTGCTACCTTGTTTGCTTAGTTATATATAGAGTAGAAATAGAAAGCAGAGATAGTAGCAGAGGTAGCAGTAAAGGTAGCAAAGGTAGTAAAGTTAGGTTAAATTAGTTTAATACAAAACTAAGTAGCCTAAAAATGTCAATGCAAAGTATAAAACTCAAATTTGTGATAAATGTGGTTTTTCATTCATTTACTATTTTTTATTTGTTATTTTTTAATATTTTTTTTTAATAAAATTCCTATAAAATTAATTTTAAAATATATCTTAATATTAAAGAATTATTCGCCATTTTATTTTTTGTTTTATATATGTATCTCAATATTTATAAAACGTTTTTTTTTTACATGACTATTAAATATGTTGCCTGATTTGTTACATGGTTCAATATGTCATTATATTCTAATTTTTCTAATAGCATAATTTTTAAATGAAGAAAACTTTTTTTCCTTTAAAATTTATACAAGAAGTTTTATATATTAAAAATTCTAAATTAAAATTTTTTAATGATTATTAAAAAATCAACAATATAACAACGATATTTACTTACAAAAATAAAGTTTAATATATTGGAAATACTGTTTATTTTATAAAAATGTCATAAATATCTAAAAGTACGATCTGAATATTTTAAACTTTAAAGATATCTAAAAAAGTGAAAATATTCAGCTAAAATAAATTTTACATAAAGTCTAATACTTTTTTTGGAAATAAAATCAAACAAAGGATGTTAGATTTATAAAATAACCCATAGAAATCTATATGGTAACACTAATTATCTAATGTTTGAGTGTATGAGTGTGTATGAGCATGCATTATGAACTTCGGGAAGCATCTTAACTCATTAATATCCGATCGTACCTGATTGAGTACATATAAATTATCGGCTGTTATTCGGAGCTGTAAATGATTTTAGTTCGTTACGAATTAGCTGAATTTTTAATTAATACTTTTCACAACAGAAAAGAATTGAATAAAATTTGAATCAATTCAAAAGAATTAGGCAGAAATGAATTTCAATTCGTTTCCAATTCAAATGAATTTGTAGAATGAGTTGCAATTCGTGTCCAATTCAAATGAATTTGATAAAGTGAATTGCAATTCATTTTCAATTCGTTTGAATTGAATTGATTTTGAATTAATTCAAATGAATTAGAACAATGAATTGCAATTCAAATGAATGAAATCAAAAATGAGTTCCAATCAATCAAATTCAAGAGCAAATCTAGGGGGAATGAAAAATTGAAATTTCTCCTATCAAAATGAAAATATTCAGTACAAAAATTGAAAAGCCTTGTCCTGGATCCGCACCTGATCAAAGAAAACATGGTGTTTGAAGTTTGTTTCTTCAAGAAGAACTGATTTTTTTTTTTAAATACGCTGAACGACAAAACACATTTATTATTCAAAAAACAATTAATAATTTTTGAAATTTTTAGACCCACGACCACCCAACGACAAACTCTTTTATGTAAAAAATTAGTTGAATAACAAAACGACAGTGATGCTTACTGTAGATTTACAATTCAAATGAGTTGGAAATAAATTGCTAATTTTTTTTTCTAATTCATTTGAATTAATTCAAAATCAATTCAATTCAAAGAAATTGGAAATGAATTGCAATTCACTTTAACAAATTCATTTGAATTAGAAACGAATTGCAATTCATTCTACAAATTCATTTTTACCAAATTCGTTTGAATTGACCCAAATTTCATTCAATTCATTTTTTGTGTGGAAAGAATTAATTCAAAATTTGCTAATACAGTGCATGAATGATTCGCGAATTAATTCAAAAATGAATGATTCATTTACAGCTCTGCTGTTATTTTTTAAAGTTTAAAGAGTTGCAGTTTTTTCCCTTTTTAAATAAGTGTAAAAAAGCGATTTAAAAGGAATAAAAAATTTGTGGGATATGAATGATAAATATAAGAAAGTTGATTTTGAATATTCTTTTCAGGAAAGAGTAAAACATGTCATTTGGCAATTTTTTAAGTTTTCGTTTTTCACAATGTTCGGTTCAAATTTGTTTTTTGGTAATATGATGATTAATTTGTAAAATACACTATGTATAAATATTTTCTCACTTTTTTTTGTTAGAAAAAAAAAACGTCCTGGAAAATGTCATAATTTAAATGTAGTGCCCGAAAAGAGAGACTAATGTATATTTTCAGGAATTTTTAATTTTTATACATCAAGTATAAACAATAGAGAGATCGAATCGGTTTTATTCGACTGGTTTGAACGAGTTTTTTTTTAATTTTCGGTAGGTTTTTTAAAATGCTAGAAAGAAAGTAATTTATTTCCAAAATTTTCTTTAAGTTTATAATTAATAACATAATAGCTAATTATATAAAATAATAGCTTTTAAATTAGAAAGCAATTTGTCATAGTTTATATATAATAATACATCGGCAGAACTACCAAAATATTTATGTCTATCTAACAAACATTTCGTATGTTAAAAGTGGAAAATGGTATATGCAAAAAAATAATAATAAAATCCAAAACTTATTACATATGTTATATTTAGATATACAAAAGATCTTTAAATAAAAAACATGAAAACAAATACGTCCTTGTACCAAAATATTTATTTGTGCCAAATTTCATTAAGGACAAGTACTTTGGCCAGACATCGTTAAGTCGACTAAGAAAGAGATTCTGAGTAGAACAAAATACTTTTAAGTGGGGGTCCGAAGAATTTTTTCGTTGACATTTGCTTTCACCAATTGAACATCAAATTGTAGTTACCTGATAAAAGTCACTGATCCACATTAGATGGATAGCCCAAATTACCGCTATTACTAATTCACTCTTGCTCTTTAGTAAATTGAAATATTTGTTTCGTTTGCACATTTTAATTAAAGTTCCCCACAATATATTGTTTTTTACTTAAAATTTCCAGAAAAATCCGGTTAAACATTTTTTTTTTTTTTTTTTCAATTTAAAAATTTGTAAATTTGTAATAGTAAAATAAAGGTTTTGCACAATTATAAATAATTTTAATTCTAAATTTATGTATAGTACAAATTCTTTTGACTCACAAGATGGTGAAACTAAAGTTTAGTATCTATATCATGTACTTAATTCTGAAATACATACATTTTGGGGTTGGCCAAAAAAGGTATTTTGCAGCCCAGATTTTAAAAGCCCAACCAGTGAACAAAAAAATCATCGTATCGCAATCAGTTGTATCAACCTGCTTAATTCACACATGAGACAAAAAGTCTAGGTAGCGTATCGCAGAAATCTACAGAAAATAGATTTTTACGCAGTTGCGTGACTTTTTGTCAACCCTGTAGTTTAGTTTCTTTACAAAATAACCAAAAAACAGGATTGTTACAACAATATGATATGTTTACTTTTGTTGACCGTTTTGTACAAAATGTTTCATGCTACGTTTCTTCATTCTACGTTACGTAACAAAGTTTACTGAATGAATTGTGCTCACTTTTGTTTATATCTGTTTTCTCGTTGTTGTATGTTTATTGCTGCTTCAAAAACTACATTTTCTGCTACCTATTAGCTACCTCTTATGCTAGTATCAACCACACAGTAAAGGTAGCACTAAAAATATTGTAAAGGAAGTAGTTATAAAAATTAAACTACAAATAGAGTGGTGGCCAAATATTTTATTTTTAAAACTATTGCTGCATTTGGACTACATGTTTTATAGCTTCTGCTGCATTTCAAGTTTTACTTTTTGCGAATAGCATCAGTTATGGAAAGTG
This sequence comes from Protocalliphora azurea, assembly GCA_932274085.1. Lineage (NCBI taxonomy): Eukaryota > Metazoa > Arthropoda > Insecta > Diptera > Calliphoridae > Protocalliphora > Protocalliphora azurea. The sequence continues at coordinate 92,017,919 of OW026520.1, forward strand.
TTGGAAAAAATTATAAAATGAAATAAAAAATTATAAATGCTTTTGTTACCACTATTGACAATTTACAGTAGCTGTAGTTTTAACCAATCCAAAAAACTTGGTAGCAATTAGAATTTTCAAACGCTTTTTTTGAAAAATCTTTAAATATTGCAATAACCAAATTATCATTATTTTTGCAATTCTCTAAATTTTCCTGTTTTTCAATTATTTATACATTTTCATATAAAGAAATAAATGAAATGTACATTTATTATACGAGTACTATGTATATAATTATTTTAGAGTATCTTATTAAATATTTACTTTGTTGGGTAAACAATTTAATAAGTTGTAAATAAAAATTTCAAACATTTAACAACAGCAATCGAGCAAATAAATTGTAGCAACTACCCACTTGACAGCTGCTGCAATAACACTTCCATATCCACATTATTTTTACTACCTTTAACGCTCCACTTCCTCCTCAAAAACCTTCTATTTATGTATCAAACTCTCATTCATCCTGCCATTTAGTTTTAAATGGATAGAGTGATGAGTTTATTATCTATTTGTACTTAGGATTTAGTGGGTTTTATTTTTCAAAGTTCAAATAATATTATAAGCATTTGCTGTTTTGAGGTTATGTTTCTTTATACACATCTCAACATTTGTTCGTGAAAGTCCTTGTTTCAGGGGATGATTGATTGTACGTTTAAAGTTGAAAGAAATATTTATTTTGTACAAATAAAAAGTAAGAACATTTTCAATTATTTACTTTACAAAATTATGTTTGTATCAATTATTTATATGTTCAAATGCGTATGTGTGTTTACCAACTAGAAAATATATGTACGAGTATTTATGCATGTATTTTATAAAAGAACCACAAATTAATCATTTTGAAATGTAAACGAAATTTATAGAGATTCTAAAATTTAAATAAATACATTTAAAGTTGCCTAATACTATTCTAAGATTAAGAAGTTTTTCTTTGAATATTATGTAAATAGCTATTTTCTAATATAATATTTCTCTTACAAAATATGTAATTTGATATTAAATATAAAATATTAAATATTAGAAAAAGGTTAATTGGCTTTTAAATAAATATTATGTTTACCCTATACATGTAAATAATTATTTAAATAACCAACATAGAGAGAGTGGGCTGCCTCGTTTCGGGACAGGAAACAGAGCCCATGTCAATTTTGTTAAATACAACCGAGCGGCACTTACTCTAATAAATAACAAAAACAGTTTTCATATACATATTTGCCAATATATTTTTGCACCTTTTGTGAAAGAAAATACCAGCACCATGTTAAGGTTGAACTATTACACGGTGCTACAAAATAAAAAATAATTCACTTGCAATGTAACAGAGTTTAGTTTGTAGGTATGTGTGAATAGATTTTCAGAATTTTCAAAATCGGGAGTTATTTCGTAAAAACCGACTTTTTTCGACTTCGCGTTTTTAAAAGTTTGTATCTCGAATATCTGTTATCCAATTTAAGTTTTTTAAACGGCATTAGAAAATAAAGATTTCACCGTTTTTAAAAAGTATATGTATACACTTTTTTATTCGTATATTAAAGATTTCGAGATCAATTTTTTCAATCAATTTTGACCACACTTTATCAGAATACATATATATATATATATATATATATATATATATCTATGATTTTTTTCAAAGCTGTAAAATTCATATGTTCTACCATTCTAATCTAATTTAATCAAGCAGTAGTTCATTTCATTTCTAATAAAATATAGCATTTGGAAAAATATGTTTTCCAATAAATAGAAAGTTAAAAGTTTAATTTGCGTCTTTAATATCTTACACAGTTTTCCTTATGAATATAAATTTGTAGATACTTTTTTTCTTTCTGATGTCATTTAAAAAACTTGAAATGAATAACAAGTATTCGAGATAGAAAGTAGCGAAGTCCGAAAAATCGGTTTTTTGGATATTACTCCCCATTTTGGTATAACAAAAATTCTAATATAGAGCAATTCCATTTTAAATTTAAAAAATTTTGAATCTTGGTTACCAATTTAGATAAAATTTGGTGTATGTGTAAAGGAGGATACAGAGTCATGTAAAATAAGTTTTTCAAATTTTTATTTTAAGAACTGTGGCAACTCCATAGCTTTGAATGTGATTAACATATTTATTTAAATGGCCATAACTTTTATTATATAAAAGATATCAACATAATTTTTTTTTTGTGACGTGTATCTAAAAAGTCCATCTTTAATTTTTTTATATTTCTTATCGGTATAATTGCCACAGAGAAAATTTCATAGAGGTCAAAATTTTTAAATTTAAAATGGAATTACTCTATAATAATATACTCACTCATATCTACAAACTACGCTATGGTACATTCCAAGTGTTTTTCTCTCTCTCTCTTTCTCTCTACAAGATCTCTTTATTCAACATCAGAACTGAGCCACAAAAATCACGGTGCACAGTGGCTCAGAACCGTTTTTCATCGGCCAAAACTCTGTCACTTGAATCGATAGAGATATTTTAGAAATATTTTGTTTAATGGAGAGATATGTTCTTGAATTTTTCTCCAATTTTAATTTCAATAAAATCGGTTCAGCAGTTGTTGAGAAATTTAAGGCTAAAGTTGAACTTTTAAATTTTTATTGCATTTAGTATGAAAATGAGGATTTTTTGTTTTTTGAATAAACTTTATTTATAAAAAAATTATAAGCAGATAAAAAAAATAATTTTGTGAACAGGTTCACAGTTTATCAATTCTAGAACTGGTTCCACTAGAATCGGTTGTTCTTGAACAAAAAAAAATTAAGATTTTTTTTAAAGTTTATTTTATATTTTATTTAAATAACATTAAGAACAAAAATTTTTATTCTTTATAGTAACTAAAAGTTTTTTTAATGTTTATTTTATTTTTTACTTATATAACAATAAAAAAAATTATAATTATTATTTACACGGTTCGAAAATAGCCTGCAGATATTCCATATTTAGTTCTATATTATTTCTGTCCGCAAGCAACCCTTTTACTTCATCATCACAGTAACGATGTTCTACCATGGACTACGAAGGCTAGAGCTGAGCAAATCTGACGTTGCCAGTAATATATTAAATAGATCTTCATTTGTAAAATTTCGTGATATTTTTCTGGTATTGTGCTGTCTATAAAATTTGTAATCCTTATCCCTTTTTTCCTGATCTTCTTCTGATATATCTCCAAGTGGTACTAAATGATGCTTAATGACATCTTCTCCAAGATAAATGATTTTGTGAACTGTTGCAGACATATTTCTCCAAGGATATTTGGTGCGGTTTCCTTCGCATAATCAGCAAATTATCTAGCATTAACTTATTCTTTAAATTTTGAAATAATATTTATATTAACACCTTTTATTTCAAATGCTCTTTCGAAATCTGAAAATAACATTCTTACTGTATTCCCATCATTCATATTGCATGATCCTTGCTTTGGTTAATCTATAATCAACATGACATATTTGGGAAATTCATCCTGAATATGTTTCTTTTTTAAACTTCTTAATTTCTTATTAATGTCGTTGTTTCTTATTGATCCTGTAAGTTTAAAATCCAAATCATAACTGTCTTTTAGTATGTATTCTACCATGAACAAATTTTGGGAGTAATTTTATTCAAATGGCAAAAGTGTCCTACAGAAGGGGGCAAATAGGTACAAAAGTACATACATATGGGGTTAAACAAGACACTTTAGCCTTTCTTCTGGTAGTAATTTTTTTTTTTTTTTTGACCCTCAAAATTTCTATTCCACTAAAATTGAAGTTTGACTAAAATATAGTACCTGAGAAAACATTTAACAACACAACAGGTATTAACGGTATAGTGACACATCATGCCATTTCTTAAAGGCTGTTATCCTACCAACATTACAAAAAAATGCAGCCAATTATCGATAATAGTTTGCGAGTAATGAAAATTTTCTTCTGATCAAATTTACAAAAATTACATTTTTTTTATAAATAACATAAAATATTTGTTTTTAACAGCATGACAAGTCCACAATTTCCAATATTTTGATCTAATTTTTTTGCCACCTTAATATCAATATGTTTACTATTAAATGGCATTAAAATTTTGGAAATCGGTGTTAACAAAAAATTGGACTTTTGACCAATGGCATAAATTTCTGAGGCACCATGCGGCGCTGTTTTTCTGTAAGGTGATTTTTATGTAGTGTAGAGTAATTTAAAAAATAATAACACCTAATTACCAAATAACCTACCAAGAAACTAGTTACCACTATTAAAAACCAATATATTTTCACTGTCAAAATCAATAAACATATGTAACTAATTTAAATCTTTATGTATTAAAATTAATTAGAAGGATTTGAACAATGATTCACCCACTCTACTTCCAACAATGTTTTTTCTCTATGTTTTGAATGGCTAGTATAATTTTGAACTAATTTTTGGTAGTCTGTGAGGCCACGTCCAATCCGTCAGTATCTGTTCTGTTATATTACCTGGTATCCACAGTATTTCAGGTCGGACTTTGGTACTTATAACTTAAACTTATTTCGGAAACATCGACATACATATATAAACAGTGATGCCGCTATCAAGGAACCCAATTCGTATGTGGTGAAGTCGAGATGTCTTCTTGGAACGGGTTGGGTAGGAAAGTGTAGATAGCGTCATATAAGTCTGAGTCTTTTCGATAGAATGAAATGGCAAATAAATGTACAAGGAACAGAATAACTAGGGAAGTAACAGAATAACAAATATATATTCTTTTTACCATGGTCGAATAGTAAAGAAAAATTTCGCGTACATGGTTCACGATAACCACTTTTAGGATATCTAAATTTCTTTGGTGCATAGTTGATAGGAATAGAAATGAAGACCTTTTAGCCTTTATTAGGAAAATGATTTCTTTCCGCCACTGAAGGAAAATAGATCTATTTTGGCAAGCGATCTTTTCAGAATCAATATAGCCTAAGAGATATCTTCCCATTGCCCACTAGATCGATTCAAATAATTTAGAAGGACAAATATAAAGAATTAAATGTTGTCAGAATGAATTAATTTTGCAGTGTAATACACAACATTTACTAAAAATGTTGTCAAATTATTTGAAAAATATTCCGCTAGATCACACTGACCATCCAAAGTTAAGAAAAAATAATTTTTAAAGTTAGATATTTTGGTAATTAACATCATATTTTGCTTTATATTTATTGTTTTACAGTTATATTACAGTTATTTAAACAATCTGATGGTTTGTTCTTCTAGACTTTAAATTCGATTCACTGTGCATCGTGTTTTAGCTCAAGGACCCTTGTTTACTTTCTGGGGATCCCCAGACATAATCTGATTCTCAAACATCTATGAACATTTTGGAAAGGAGAAATCAGTCCTTGATCTTGTATACGAATGCTCTATATACAGTCAGTGGTTTAAACCCAAATTGCGGGTAGAGCGTGAGCTCAGTGTGGAGTTGCACTGCAACCGGGTGTCGTGACCCATGGATCGGAAGGAGTTTAAGATGTGCTCCGCTCCTGACTAAGGGGGAAGGCATGCCCAAATACATGTCTTCAAATTGATACTCAGGTGTAGCAGTTTGTTGCATCTGGGGGCGCTGGGCGCATTGTACAGACCAAGTATTAAGACCACGGTGGGGTTGGGCATTCAGACAGGTACCCACGATAAACTCTAACACGATCTGTACACAATCAGATAAATATTTCTCAGAAAACTCTTATTAAATCTTAATGACCTTATAAGATATCTTAAAGTCTAAGGTTGGATCTAATTTCTTATCTCACTAGTACTAAATTTTCATCTACCACCTTCACTCTAAGCGAGTAGTATTATCGGAATTAAATCACATCGGATTTACCACGCTAACCAGGTAATTAACCAGTCAATACAAATGATTTTTTATTGGGACCTCTTAATGGACCTCCTAAAATGTTACGGAATCCCATTTGGTAACTGTTGATCTAAAGGCTGTATCATAGACGTAGAACATCTAACGTGTTCTATTCAGAGTATCCATATACAGTGTATGATTGTTTTTTTCTTTTATAAATAGGGGATCAAAATGGGTCTCATCTCGATACCTTTATATGAATTTGAAATATTTATAAGTATAGTGTTTAATATACAATATTAATACAAATGTTCCAATTATTTTTAAATAATTGAAGCATGGAAAAGTGTAAGGTTGCATAAACCATAAAGAATATTTTACAAGAGATGTGAAAAACTTCATAAAATCATAAAACTTTATCGTTTTCTTATCTTTTTTCCAATTTTGTGTAGGATTTATTTTAACATCTATCTGTATGCAAAGTATCGCTAAAATATTCGGATTAGAACATGCAAAACTTTGCAACTGAAAATAGCTTAAAATGGAATAAGGTCTTATATCCATATATTTTTGTAGAACAATAGTAATGAGTGTATATAAATGCTTTATACTAATAATGATTTCATTGAAATTCAGACCAAATGTGCTGCATATATACATATATAAATGAGTGTGCCAAATTTCATAAAGATAGGTAGAAAACTGACCATGACTGACCATCTTCCTAAAATCATTTTAAAGTGCATAAATCCAATATAATTGTTGTAGAACAATAATATTTGACGCGAGTAAGTGTTATAGTTATGGGTGGAAAACCTTGTGCAAAGTTTTATTACAGTCTGTCCATAATTGACCATAGTTTCCATATAAAACCTACTTTCGGAAATCAGGCGCACAATAAATGGATTTTACATTTTGACGGTCAACTTAAAACTCAACTTTATAATTTTTAATGATTTACTATTTAGCATTTATTGAACAAATATAAGAGTAAGAACTAGTCTAGGATAATTTAAGGAAGAACGATAAAAATACTTAAAGTTACATTAGGTTAGGTTAGGTTAGATGGGCAGCTATAAATGTAAACTAGGTAGCTCACTTGGATCCTATTGGTCCCGTTGTGTTACCCTGATGGATCATGTGAATCTGTTTTCACATGTCCGAGAATAGGTTCGAATCGAACCAACCGGACGCACGAATAAAAGATCTGATCCGTCTGACATCAATCTCAGAGAGATTAGATAATCCATGAATATATGGACTCCCAAATTCAACAGTCCTTATGTTCGCAAGAGCAGGATAGTGACAAAGAAAATATTCTACTGTTTCTTCCTCCTCCTCGTTAAACCAACTACTACAATAGCCGTTGATGTACACGCTAGGAGACTAGCCCTGTAACAATGGCTACAAGTGTTCGTAGCTGACGCCTTGGCAATTCCAGAATTAAACTCGACCGTTTTTGCTCGTATTGGGGCCATATCTATCTCGAGATAGAACATGTGGACTTGTTTGTCCGTCTTTGTTGAGCTATTCTCGACAAGTACTGCAATATCATAGATCTACAAGATGACAGCGGTATGTCAACTAATTGGTCCGTTTCTTCATTTTGAAGAAAGGAGCAAGTTCTGCCTAATTCATTCGCAATAATATTTCCCGGGGTACTTATGTGACTCTTTAGCTAGATCAACTCTAGGTTTGAATATCTCGCCATCTCATTTAAAGATGTCCGGCATTCAAGTGCCAACCTTGAGTTATTATTTGCGGCTGTACTATCGGTACAAATTTTAATATCCACTCCGAATATTCTATAGTACAATAGCCAATTTACCGACCTACTAATGGCTGAGATCTCCGCTTGAAGAGCAGTGCAGTGATCCAGCAATTTAAAGGAGATGTTCCTCCTATATTCGGGAATAAAGATACCTCTCCCACCCTCTTCAGAAGATTTGGATCCATTAGTGTAAACCTTTTATAGTGGGATCGGCTGAGATTGAAACTGAGAAGCCTTTGTCCAGAAAGGGTTTGGGAAGACATCAAGATTGTCAGAGATGTCTTCCGAAATTCCCAAAATGGTAGCATAGCTATAGCCCCTACCGTTCCATGCACCTATAGTACTGAGCCTACTCGCGATTTGTTTGGCCATTAGATCCACTGGTATCCAGTTCATCAGAACGAATAATGCCTTGGATATTTCTTACCTTGATGCATTAAAACTCAAGAAAATAATATATTTGATGATGACTTTTTTCCATTTTGTTTATTTTTTTGTTAAATCAAAATTTTATTATAATTAATTTTAAAAACGCTATTTATTCTGTACTTGACAACAATAAAAAAACAATAAATAGAGAATGTGCTAAAAATTCATCACACATTTAAAAACTAAAGCTTCCTATAACTTCTTATTCAAATTTCAACTAACGAATGACGAAGAAAATTTAAATGAATAGAAAATATAAAGATTTTCTAATATTTAACAGTTAAGGAGATTCTGATCCAATTGGTATAGTTTAGGAGCTCCCCAATATCGTGCTGTAGCGAATTTTTATTTATATACCTTGTTTGGTCTTGCAGACAACATAATTAAATAGTAAAAATTTTAAAAAGGTACCACATTATTTTTCAAATAACTGGAATAAAACTACATCAATTCCGATGTATTTTCAATTGGACTAAACTTTTGTAGACAATTTTTAAATTAACTTATTAAAATTTAATATATGTGAGTGCTTTGGTACATGAACGATTTATATTAAATTTTTCGCCAAACGTCCCAATTAAATATCTTCTACTTTAAATCTTTACATTTTGGAATTCATATTAATAAATGAGATTGACTAAGTCCTTATAAAAAATAACTCTTGTTTGCATTCTTTTTATGTGAAAACACAATTGTAAAAGTCAAACTTATTTTCTATTACCGCTCGACCCAGCTGTTTTGCAATTCTAAATTAATTACAATCTCGACATCATATCATAAGGATTATTAAAGTTTATATCCCGACCCCCTACAAAATTGGATCAGCGGCCACATTGGAATAAACATTGTTCTAAACAGTTAAATTTTAAATACTTTTATCTCCTAAAAACTAACTAAAGTTTATGATTAGTATCCAAAGTATTTAAAACCTGAATACATACAGTGAAAGCTCGATTTTCGCGACTAATTAAAAACCAGACCTGTCGCGAAAACTGAATTTTCGTGATAACGGAACCCAAAATTTTATGGAAAAAGTTTATGTAATTTTTAAAATTGAGTTGTTTTTATTGTTATATTTACATTTCAAACATTTTTAAAGAAATTGGAGATTTTGAGTTGCTTTTTTGGCAAATTATTTTTTAAATTAACAATTGAATCACGTAGCTCATATAGTGCTATGCTATATGCACATGTTTACCGATGTTATACAATCGTCCACTTTAATTTTGTTTTCTTCATGACCAATATCGTATAAATCTTCCGATTCCGTATCTGATAATTTCATTCGCTGCTCATTACTTTCAACGTGAAATTCTTCTTGAATTCAGTTGTTTATGTCAGCATTCGTGAAAAGATGTTCCGTAGTAGTTGAGAGATCTTCGTTTTCTTCCTAAATTATAGTTTGTAAAATATTTAAAAGCACATTATCTTCTTCACTATATTGAACTTTTCCCATATTAAGACATGTATTTACACATCAAATGACACGAATAAACTGACAACATTTAAGATCAAAATCATTCAAAAAGGTTAATATACCAAAAGGCGGGGATTTCCCTTTTTTTGTTTATATATATTGTAATCAAATAAAAAAAAAACTGATAAAAGTCGCTAATATAGAACCCGTTTTTAGTAAACTGTCGCGATTATAGTACCAGCAATTTTAAAAATTAAGCCGTCGCGATAACCAGGCTTGCACTGTATTAAGATTATATTAATTTTTATATAATAATATTGAATTTCTGAAATTTAGTTACTTTTTTTCCTAATTTTGTTATTTTTTCAAAATTTTGTTTATAAAAAAAATTTTGCAGCACTAATTCTGAAGTTTATATACTCTATTTATTCAAAACACATAAAAATCCAAGAAAAAAAATTATATTTCAAAATAAAAATTCCACAAAATCGGTGAAGTTGACAGATTTTTAAAACTATTTTTGTATCAATAGATGTAAATTGGCTACTAAAGCAATATTATGTAAAAGAAATAAAAAAACGCATTTTGAAAGACTAGGTTTATACGCCCTTATACGTGTCCATGCTTCAATTGCTAAAATTGCACTTTGCTTAACATGTGAAGCAGACGGTAATAAAAATTAATGAAGCTATAAAGAGCAAATCGTATTTTACGTATTTTAAGTTTCAACCGTTACAAGTATAATTTTTGTAACTTAAAAAAAAAAAAATCCCTTTAAAGAATCTTTACAAAAAAAAAAAAAAAATATTAAGTACAATAAAATTATTTTAACTACTAACCGCAAAACCTAATCAAACAAATGATGAAAAATCCATCATCATTGAAATCGTCAAACAAACAGACAGAGAGACAGACAGACTTTTTAAACAAACTGACAAGCGTTCATAGAAATTTCCATTGTAATCCTTGATACTCGTACCCAAACAAAAATCAACAGGGAGAGTTGCAAGTAAATAAACAATTAAAGTGTCACAACGTATTACATGATGAAATGTCATGTTATATGTAAGCGTACTAAGTAGAAACATAAAAAATGCTACTGCTGCAGAAGAAAAAGTGACTGATAGTCATAAAAGAAATCGTTGAGTGAACTTCTGAATGGAGTTTACACATGAATCCAAATAAATAGACAAACAAAAAAATGTTTAACTTTAGACACATTTCATACATATTGAAAGAAGATTTCTCTCTCTACTTGTTTTACTCTCTTCTTTTTGTTATTTAACAGCCTCTAGGGAATTGGTAAGAGACGAGTCTGTGCAAGTAAGTAAATAAATATGAAATAAAAAAATTCCAATTAAAAATTAAAAGCCAAACAATGGAGTAGCAAAATGGAGAAACAGAAATAAAATGAAAACTCAAACATATTTAACGTGAATGAAGAAACCGTCAGAAGTTTAAGTTAAGAATCATGCAGTCAACAAAAGACATTCAAAGAATGGAATCTTTTTAACATAATTTTTAGCACAATTATGGAAGTTCAGAAGATTGACAGAAACATATAGATATATATTTTTATATTTTTTTTTATTAAACTGCTCCGTTTTTTAATGAAAAATTACATTTTTATTTCAAAATGAATGTAAAATACATTTTATTCGTAGTATAGTCTCTAGGAAGCTACGACTTTTTTCCATCTTTCTGTTAATTTATTGATTCTATCCCAAAACCTCATTTTATTTTTTGAGGACAGAAATGAGTCAAGCCAATTTTTAATACCTTAAACTGAAGTGAAGCTTATTCCAGTTTGGGAATTCTGAATCGAATGAAACAAATAGTAGCCAGAAGGGATAATGTCTGGGCTATACGACAGATGTGGCAAAACTTCCTATACTCTGTTGTCCAAATAGTTTTTAACTGGATACACAACAGGAGGCCTTGTCATGATAAAGATCAGTGATCTTTTCAGTTGTGGATCAGTTTCACCCGATTTTAATAGCTTATAATAGATAACACCCTTCTGATTCCACCAAATACAGAACATTACCTTAAATGAACACAAGAACTTTTATACGTATGGAAATTGTTGTTATATCTACTCACAATGATTCTGCAAACACTTCTTGGTTAGTTGTAGGGTATTCAATTATACGGGTTTTCATATAAATCGGTTAATTCGACAAATAATTACTCGAGGTTAAAATCGTATACCCGAGTAATGGTAAATTATTCGATTAACCGAATATTCTTAGTAATACATGTCTATTGAAATAGTTATTTAGAAACATGTAGATCAAATTCTTTCACAAAGGAAGATCAATAAGCTGTAATCGACTTACATATGATGATAAATTAATATTAGGATTCCATGGAAGATTACAAAGATAAAATAAGAGAAATTGTTTCTGGACCGATTCAATTTCCTTTATATGAACTTTGTATTGAGGATCCCAGACCACGAAAGCATATTCAAGGATTGATCTTACGAGAGATGTGATTAATTGCTTGGAAATGTAAGGACCATTAAACTCTCTTCCCCAGCGCTTGAGGAAATCTAGAACTCCTTTTGCTTTATTAACGATTTGCGAAACGTGGGAATTAAAGAATAGTTTACAATCAAGCAACACACCCTGATCAAAAAATTCTTCGACTAGATCAAGTTGATATTCCTTTATTATGTATCTACAGACTACTGCACTTCTTCTGTAGAACATCATGTGTTTACACTTTTATAAATTCAGATCCATTAGATTCATCATACACCAATCATAAAGATTGTCAAGATCTGATTGGAATAAGGAATATTGATAGGAATAGTTAAAGCTATGAAACAGCTTTACATCATCAGCATACATTCACAGAAAAAATAACATTTCGTATTCTAATACAAAATTTATAAAATCAATTTATATTTTTTTACTGAAATCGGAACTATCACTGAATTAGTAAAATTAAATATTAAAATTCGTAAATGTTTTAATGAAAAAATTTTAATTTTTTATCTATTTATTTGATAATTATCATTATATTCTTAATAGACAATAATAATATTATTTAGTTTTTAGTAGATATTCAAACAATATTTATTATTGAATCAATAAAATTCTTAATAAAAATTTATATATTATTTTAATATTGGATATTTTACAATTAAATTGCGAAAAAATAATCTAATAATGTTTGTGTAAATGCGGTATAGGATTCATGTAGGATTTATGGCCTTAGTAAAACTGATGCAGAAACAATAGTGTGTTTTAGTATACATACATATAAATGAAAAACGCTTCTTTCACGTTATATGAGCTACCAAATCGGTGTAAAAAAAGAAATCCAATCGTTATTAAAATTTATCATTAGTTCCATTTGACAACTACTTATATGACTTAGATGTGATTTTAATATCTAAAAGTGGTGCTTTATATGTGTATGATAAGGAGCCTTCTGGCCAGTCAAAAATGTTTGAAAATAAAGAATTAGAGATTGGCACAAAGTCTCAAAGTCCGCAAGAAGTGCTTGCAGAATTGTTGCATGTAAATCAAACAATAGTTTCCAGAAATGTAAAAGCACTTGTTTCATCCAAAAGCAAGGAAATTAGGTGCCAAGGAAGCAGAAGCTAAGAGACTTCGTAAGGAGAATTAGCATGTCTGAAAGGCAACACAAAATCAAATCTTTTTCACATCGAATCGTTACGGGCGATGAAAAGTGGATCGGTAAACTAACAAAACGATCACAAGAGATCTGTACCGATTACAATCGATTCGTCTGAAGAGAGCATAGAACGAAAAACTTTTCGTGCAACTATCTATAAGGATGGACATTTCTAAATTAACTCCCTAGATAATAGGGATAAGAGATAATAGAACTTACGGTTAATTATTTTATGAGATAAAATATATTTATTATCACTTGTTGTCGAATCATCTGAAAGATACATAAATTTTAATCATTATTAGGAAAATCTGTAAGGAAATAGGGAAAACTTACCTTTGAATGTCTTTAAATGTTGGATTTCATATTTTTTTCACCATTTTTTAATTTTTTTTTTTTTTAATTTTACTGAAATTGTCAAAATACATAAAATTGTTTTTGTTTGTATATTGTTTTTAAAATCGTTTTCAACCAATAAAACATAATGCTAAAATCTAATCATATTTTCTTTTTAAATTTAATTTACAACCAAACAATGATTTATTAAAAAATATTTTTTTGCCATAATTTTTTCTGTGTTAATATTCTAGAATTCTTAATTCTTACCAGATTTATCATTTATAAATATTAGGAATAACAAGGGGCCGAGATGACTTCCTTGCGGAACACCGGATAAAACAGGAATGGTTTTCGATGTACATTCTATATATAATACACATTGGTATCTATTTTTAAGATATCTAGAAATCTATTTGAGAATCTTATCAGTTCTTTCGTCCATTTGTATAAAAAAATGCATTTTTTTACCTAATTCTTACTACAAAATGTTTTACTAAATAATTCAGCTTTATTTAATGAATCAGTATTTTTTAATGTAAATCTTTATATTCTGTACAAGAATGATATTTTGTCATAAAAACATAACTAATACCACATTTTGTTTAATTAAAATTCTTACGACTTATACAAAACTAAGTTTTATGTATACAGTGGAGGACACAGCTATAGCACAGATTAGCATTTATGCAAATATAGATGAATAACGGTGGGAAAATCGTTTAATTTATTTTTACTACACTGCAAATTCTTTAAAACAAAGCTAAAAGAATTGAGTTTCTTTATTTAAACTAACAAATTTTAAAGAATTTAGAAATATAAATTTTTCATGCGAGACAAAACTAAAGCACATATTCGATTTGTTAAATATAAATGTTAACTTCACTAATATTTAGTACCATAGACCTAATTTTTTTAAGATTTTTACACATCTTCATAGCACAGGGACATTTAAATTTGAAAAACCTCCTTAAAAACTTCAGTCCTTGCCATTTAATCTACGTGGAAAATTTCGTCGTTATTTTTAAAATTATACGCGTATTATTTAGCAATCTACAATTTCCTATATGATTCAAAATATATTTTCTGTGAGATTAAGATCAAATCATTGGTCCGACTACTTCAAGACCGCATTTGGTCATAATACATTTTTTCTGATAATTATATGAGTTTTTAGCGGTGATGTTGATATCGCCATTTAACGGGCATTTCCTTTTCAATATATGCAAGAAGGGCATCTTTTAGAGCTTGGTTAAACGTAAATGTCGTTATTATATTTTCTTGATAAATTGGTTCGATATAGTGACCGGCAAAACAATTACAGACGTAAAAATATCTCCCCGTGTTTCTCAATGCATTTTTGTATACTGTACGTTAAGACGTTTTCCAAGGTACTATCTTTACTCCATCAGAACTTTTAAAATTAAAATTTACAGAAGAAAAGTACGGTTTTTCATTGAACCATGGTGTTGTGAAAGTTGGTGGACTAAAGTTAATACGTCTACCAGAAGGAAAGGGATTAAATGCATGTATCACTAATGGTACTGAGAAACATGTAGGAGGTTTCTTATGGTCTGGGGTTTTTTTGCCAGTCATTATATCGGACCAACTGATAAAATAAATGGAATAAAGAAACATTTTAGATGCCATTCTTCCACATACGGAAGATGAAATTCCCGTTAAGCGGAGATAGCAACAACCACTAAAAACCCATATAATTGTCTGAAAAGATGTGTTATAACCAAAAAAGTTTCAGTTTTTAAGTAGTTAAGACAATTACTTGGTTCTAATCCCAGAGAAAATATATTTTGGATCATATGAGAATGAAAGGTCGAAATTTCCCAC